>OZ018328.1:107018107-107475723 GCA_963969495.1 Ceratothoa steindachneri
AATTTATTAACTAATTTTTGAGTCAGTTTCAAAGCAAATTTAACTGATTCCAAGTCATATTTATGAACAAAAAATTTAACTTATAGTACATTTTACTGATATTTTATAATTGGTCACCTTTTAAAATAATGTCTTGTTGGCCTTTTTAAGTTTTCTTCGTTATATTAGCAATTTTTGAGTCAGTTTTAAAGCAAATCTAACTGTTGCTAATCCTATTTAAAAATTTTAACTTATAGAACATTTTACTGATATTTATAATTGGTCACTCTTTAAAATAATGTCTTATTGGCCTTTTCAAGTTTTCTTCATACATATTAACTTTGTAAACTTATTCTAGCCTGAAGATGAAAACTTATAGTTTTCGAAACGTTGTGAAAAATTAAAAGATGCTGCATCCGTTTCTCGTGGCTCTGGGATTTATCCTCAATATTAAATGCAGGCTTCACGGCCGAGCTCTATATGAATATATATATATATATATATATATATATATATATATATATATATATATATATATATATATATATATATATATATATATATATATATCCCTTCAGGGGGGAATTGATACCAAGCAAAAAAAAATCATTATTGTCAGTACTCGCAATATAGTTTAGTGTGGGCTGACAGATTCAGTTCTATTAACTTTCAGATACTTCATCTTTTACCACACAATCATCCTTCTTTCCTAACACCTTAAAATAAGGTTGAAGTTATGTATAGGGCACGGAATTAATTCCTGAATTAAACATAATCACTGCGCCCTTTAAGACATCCTTTTTAAAACCGCTTACGGAGGACCAACAAAAGAAGGGGTTTAGCATACATCCATCCATCCATTATGGAGCCAATGAGAATAGGTATGGATAAATCTTGATTATCTTTTTTAAAGGACCTTAACCATTGTAGCATCCAGTGTGGCTCCAAACTTGAGGGAAATCGTTGTTACAGATGAACTGAATTATGAAAAGGAAAGTAAAGGCGAGACTCACTAGATTCTTGACTAGACCAAGTCCATGGGAAAGTAGAGTAGACGGAGAGGAGGCGCTTATGAACTTAACGTGACTTCAGTGGTAGGACCGAGGGTAGAGTTCAAATAGACTGGCCATACAAGAAGGTGAATAGAATATTGCGATATCTCGCCCCCAGCGTCCCCTGCTAGTCTCCTCGACATCTGCATTTTCCCCTTCATTCGCCATTTAATTTATCAGCATTTTATCTATTTTCTTAGCCGGTGGCTAAATTTATAGGCTAGTCACCGACCAGCTTTCGTTTCTCATCTCTAGTCAGGGCAGAAGGGGAAGGGTAACATTCCTGCATTCCATTCATCCATAGCGGATTCTACCCTCATCTTTCTTTTTTTATCTATCATTTTACTCCCATGTATCGGTGGCGCGCCAATCCACGGACATTAGTCATCTGGCGGAAGATGTTCTTCCTCCCGAACCCGGTTCGGAAGTATGTGGCTGCCGGCCACATGCTCCGTCAGTGTAGAGATCTGCTTTCTTTACTTGCTAGATGCCCAAATATATTTTTTCATACTGGAGCCACTTGGTCATTACGGCTGATTTCACCTAATAATTGAAAATTGAGTGCTCTTTGCGCACTCAGTGGCACACCTCTACGCGTGACCAAACACTACCTTTAACTTTATAAAGGGAGAAGGCTATAAAAATGAGGTGCTCGAATAATCCTTTGGGATTATTATTGAAGAGTTGGCAGACCAGGATAAGACTGGTTTGAGCGAGTGAAGGGTCTCGTGACCCATCCTGTCACTCTACATCACGTAAACCTGCACAAGCTCTCTGAAGCGACACGTGCTAGATTGAATAACTTCCGTGTTAATGACTTCATGGTATTACTCGTGGTGGTTGTTAGGACTGAAACAAAAAACAAGTTAACCCCAAATTTGTTTATCTTGCTCTAAGGCTATGAATGATGAACCTGGCTCATGCTCGAGCCGAATGTGTGATTTGTGGAAGCTCACACACTGTTTTTTTTTCTAAGTGTGCGATTCGTATAAGTTAAAAAAAGTTCCTGACTGTCTAATATGTAGACCACATTTCATATCTAAAGTTTAAGCAGATAGTTCTGTCTTTCAATTGACAGAAGTACCTTCTGCTCCTCGCCCTTCCAGGCCTAGGTGCGCGGTAGCTCCCTCGCTCATTCAAAACTTTTCACTGGAACCGTTCCTTCACCAGGTTTCTTCAGTACCAAGAAGCAAAGGCCAAGAAGGTGAGAGTAGACAGCCTCTGGGCAGTTCAAAGTTTCTTTACCTGAAAATGGGTAGCAATATAACAGTTTAACCAAATCTGGTCAGAGAGTATCTTCTCAGATTCTTGGTGAATAGTTATTTGGTCTGATTTTGCGAGCCGGATATATGTACATCACTTTAGCCCAGGTGGTTTTCACCCTATTCATCTAACTTCCTGCATATTGAAACTGATGTAGAAATTGGTTAATGTTAGGTTATCTTGTTTCCTAGAGAGTGAATGATACCTATTTTGAGCACAGTGTGGCTTCCGAAAATTTCACCCCACGATGGGTGTTCTGTTCCGGTCAGAGAGTGCTAATTGCTATGCTTTCGCTAAGGTATTTGTTGATTTGGAAAAGACCTTGGTTTTCGCGGGTATTGGTCGAAGATATCCATCACACTTTTTGTCCGAGCGCTTACTAGATTGTCAATTCTGTGTATAGATACATGTCTTGCAGATAAGTGTCTTCAACGTCACCTTCCTTGTGATGAGATTCAACGTTATCCCTTTGGTGCTTCAAGAATATGTCCTTGGCACACTCTACATCTACAATCTACATCTAGGTTTACCATCTTTGGGGGGGCGATTGAAATATCTACCTTAAAGCGACGAATCCAACTGGCTCTAAGCCGCATATCTCGTTATATCGAAATGCACGAGTGTTAGATTTCTTTGGCCAAGATTAAGGTCTTGCACTTTTAATGCCTCGTAGGCATCACATCGACCCGGAAATTTTCCTAAATGGCCCCCATAGATGTGACAGACTCGCACAGATTGCTTGGTTTTCTCTTCAAACGATGCTCTACCTGGCAGATGCGCATTCGCCGCATTAGTTTTATTTTCACTGCAACATGAAGATTTTTTGCTATGTGGTGTTATGTATATGGATTGCTTAGAGTGCTATCCTATTACTCTTTTACAACTCTTTTGTCCTCTCAACATTTGACGGCAGGTGCCAGATATACTCACCCACACCCAATGGTCTATTTTATATGTCTGGCAGTTACCATATACCAAGCCAAGACCAGTGGGCTAACTGGTCTTGGCTTGGTATATGGTAACTGCCAGACATAAAATTGCACTTGTATGGGCAGGCTGAGCCTCTACTCAGCCTAATAGCTCTCATTTCGTCTGCAGCCGATTTGGACTGTATCTATTATGACAAGAGACGCCAACCATGTTTTAAGCCATTCAGATTAAAGGCTAAAAAATCATTCGAAAGTTAAGCGTAATTCGATGATCGGTGTTGCCAATGGTTTTTCCCATGACACCAACCGGGACACCAATCAAAGTTTTAAAAGCTCCCGAAGATTGCGCTTAGATTTCTTGGCGTAAACATTGTGTCACACTTGAGCCTGCGGTGACACAGATGTCACTTGACGGGAAGACCTCTATTGAAGAGGTGTATAAGCGAGTTAAAAGGATTCGGGGTAAGTTCTCGCAGGACTCTCTCCCGTTCTCCAGGAGAACGGGATCGCAATCTCGGACCCCGCGTCCGTGGCGGAGTCCTTTGCGACCGCTTTGTCTGCATCCTCTAGCCGAGATGCTGTTCTTCCAGCATTCAATGTAAGTCATGATGTCGCTGAAGGCCACCAACTAAACTTTACCTCCAGGGGCGGAAAACACATAAAGACAGGTTTATGCTGAGTGATTGCGTTCTGTTCTCGCATCTGCTGTGGGCACCTCCCTTGTTGCGGACGATATTCCGCATGCCATGCTTTAAAATATAAGAGAGCGAAGCTTGGAATTTCTGCTAGATTTGTTAAACACTCTTGAGAAAGGATACATACACCACCAGACTCCTAGCGAAGAGCTACTGGGCTTGCTCTCGCAAACCGAGGAGATATCACACTACCCCTTGCCGATTTCCGCCCAATCTTTCTAATCTCTTGAGTGTGCTATTTGATGGAGAAATTGGTAAATGTTAGATTAGCCTTTTTCCTTTAGAATGCAGGCCACCTGTCTTCTCCACATTGTAGCTTCCGCATGTTCCACTCCACGTCAGATGTTCTGCTGCGATTGGAAAATGCTTACTGCGAGGCCTCCCTTCGTAGACAGCAGTACGCCATGGTGTCTGACAGAGGAGATTGGAGACGGCCGAAAGAAGTTTACAGTTGCGTGCCATCTCGCCGCTACTGTTCTCATGGACCTATCTCACTATGCCACAGGCAGCTTCAGGTCTTTTTCTGTCGTCTTTGAATTGGGCACACTCGGGAGACGCAACGGCGTGGGATGAAGCCCTTCCCTACACATTACTGCGACGACTGCGTTCTTCCAAATACTGTTTGTCATACTCTTGTTAAATGTTCCAGGATCTTCGCGCAAGTTACCGGTCCTGGTTCTAGAAGGGCGGGGTCGCTAGTGTTTGTCCTTTTTACTCGGAACGAGTTTGTACAGAAAGGATGCATCCCCAAACTAGAGAACGATAAATATAAATGAGCCATTACCAGAAAACAACAAAATTATATCATAGACAATAGAATAAGACTTAATAAGAAGTATGCAGCCCCTTTTTGAGAATGACTTGAGAACATCATAGGCTGCAAGACTTCCCAATTTGTCGCATTGATCGCACGTGATTTTATTGGATTCTTCTTCCAATGTTTGTCGTAGCTCTTCACCATTCGTCAGTTTCCGACCCATAACCTTCTCACCGAGTAGGTTCCATACGCTTTCTATCGGGTTTAAATCAGAATTCTGCGCAGGCCAGTTCATCACGTCGCTATTTTCAGCATCCAAATAACTGCTTCACTGTATTTGTTATGTAAAACGGACCATTCTTCTACAATACAAGAGGATCACATACTCCTGATGTTTTTTTTTCTTTTTTGGAGCCCATCCGGACACTGCCTACTTGGGACATAAGTCGCCGTACTCACCAGAGCTTACTACTAGGCTATATTAAAAAAATAAATAACGATATATTAAAAAATAAGAACGATAAAAAAACAAAGGCTAGAAAAAAAACCCACCAAAAAAGGAAAACAAAGCAGAAAGGCAACAAGCAAGCGGGCTCCGGCGTCAGGGGTAGGCCCGCCTCCCCCCGGCGCAGGAACATACGACCTAAAAAAACAATCAAATAGAGTGGAGGAGGCCAGCATCCTCAAAAAATTCGTAAAGTCCATAGGTCGGTGTGCAAGAACTCGTCCCGAGTACAAGGGAAAGTTGGTAGCGATTCCGCTCGTCCTGGTACCGGGACAGGTAACGTGCGTGGAGAACACACAGGCTGGAACATTCAACAAGAATGTGTGAAACAGTCTGAGAGACAACGCAGTCTTTACAGTATGGCGCAGGCGAGCACCCCATCAAATGGTGGTGCGTCCCATGAGTGTGCCCAATTCGGAGACGATAGAAAGCAACCTTAAGCCGTTGCGACATTAGGGGGGTAGGTCCGTAGGAACAGTCCCTGCGCAATGGCACGAAACTTTAAGTTCCCCTCGACCATCTCTTATCTTATTTGCCAAGCAGCCCGGAGAGCTACCCATATTCCTACCATGTAATCGGTGTGACGAAGAGCGAAACGCTGGTCTGGTCAGTCAGTCCTCGCGGAATCTTTGGCGCCCTCATCGGCTCGTTCATTCCCTGCAATTCCTACATGTCCAGGAAACCAGCAGAAGATGATCTTGACATCCGCCCGGCTCGCCAAAACCAAAACCGTGGCGTCATGGATATCGTAAACCAGGGATTGCGGAGATTATAATGCCTCGAGATCACTCGGAGAGCTTTGGAAATCGCTATAAATCACAAACTGGACTCCGAACCGGACGCTCGCTACGTCGCGTTATCTCCCGTATCGAGCGGTGTATTGCAACCAGCTCGGCCATGAGGACAGACGCAGCGCCTGGCAGAGCCTCACTGACTCCAAACAGAGGGGATACGGCGTGAAAACCGACTTTCTCTTGGGACTTGAAGCATTACGTATACACTGGCACGGTTCCAGCGTGACACGAAGTGTGCTCCAAAAAGGCCGACGGCAATTTTCCACGCACTATAGAAGCTTTGGGAGCAGAGGCGTGGGGACAAATAGTCAAAGGTGGTATCTATCCTCCAGGGTAGCGTCCTGTGCAAAAACAGGGGCACCACCAGCCCGAGAGCTAAACCTAGCTCTCGAAGAAGTTTCCTAGTCCTAAACCCAAAGGGCTTAAGGTATGACTGGCGGCTCTCGGCGGCATAGGCACCGTCGAAATCAGCTGCGAATGCAATGAGAGCTATTGGCGACTGAGGGAGGCGCTGGGCTCGCGTGTACAAGCTAATTATGCACTGTGCACGGCACAGGGCAAGTGGCATATCCCCAGCTTCGACAAGTAGGCTCTCAATAAGGAAAATGCGGATTAAACCGATCGCCAGGCAAAGGCCGGTGTGGTGGATCGAGTCCACCATCCGAATACACGCTCGGCTGCTGATGCATAAAAATCACATCCGTAGTCGAGCTTTCAGCCCATGGCGCTGAAAGTCACGGAACGAAGAATGTCCATAGCGCGTGTACATGGAACCGTAAGGCTGCGAATATGAGCCTCCCAGGTAAGGCATGGATCAAATACAAGACCAAGGAAACGGTGAGAATCTACCATTGCAAGGCAAACACCATTTAGAAACAAATCTGGGTCAGTGTGGAGCCGCGGATGGTGGCAGAAGTGCACTACTTTAGTCTTGGCCAAGGAAAACCGAAGCCTATGTGATTCGGCATAGCAAGAGACACAGTTCAATGCCAATTGGAGTCGACGCTCCAGAGTTGGAATCTGGGCCGCGCCGAAAGAGATTGAAAGGTCGTCCACGTCGAGCGTAGCGAGAAAATCTTTCGGCAGCACCGAGGTGATGCCAGAGTAAAGAGTGTGACACTAAGGACTCTACCCTTCAGGACTCCCTCTTCCTGCTCCATTGGTCAGGAGAGGGCTTCGCTGGAATCGACAATCTAGCAAAAATTCAGATATAAAGATTGGGAGGCGTCCCCTCGCCCCTATCGCGTTGACCGTCCTCATGATACCATATCGACATGCGATATAGTAGGCCTTCTCTAGGTCAAAAAGCACCATGGCGTAGTGCTGTCAACAAATGAAAGCCTCGCACACGGCATTTTCCAGTTGGAGCAGAGCATCTGAAATAGAGTGGAACTTGCGGAAACCACACTATGCAAAATACAGATTGCCTACGCTCTCGAGGAAGAAGGCTAAGCTAACATTTACCAATTTCTCTATTAACGTGCACACGCAGGAGGTTAGAGAGATTGTGTGGAAACCGGCCGGGGTAGAGTGATTCCTCCCCGGTTTGCTAAAAGCGAGCACGGCATCTATTCGCCAGGAGTCTGGGAGGATACTCTTTATCTATATCCTGTTGAACAAATCTAACAGAAATGACATGCCTCGCTCACCTGGGTATCGAAGCATGGCGTGCGGGACATCGTCTGGACCAGGGGCGGTGTCCGCGCACGAAGCGAGAGCAGAACGCAACTCACTCAAAGTAAATCTTTCGTTGAACGGTTCTCCGCCTCTAGAGGTGGATTCCAGTCGGCGGCCTTCCGCGACATCACGACGTGGATTGAATGCTGGTGGAGCAGCATCCCGGCTATAGAATGCGGATAAAGCGGTAGTGAAGGATCCCGCCAAGGACGCGGGGTTTAAGATTGCGGTCCCATTATCCTGGAGAACGGGATGGGGGTCCTGACAAAACTTGCCCCCAATCCTTTTGATTAATTCCACACTTCTGCTAGAGAAGTCTTCCCGATAAGTGAAGAAATGTATGCCCGGCAAGAAGAGCGGCGGGTGTGTTTCAAAATATATGGTAACCTAGCCCTAGCTCGACGAAATTCACTGACAGTGAAATAGTTCGGGCAGCGCTTATAGCGCATGTAGGCATAACACTTCTGTTTGAGGGACGTCTTACACTCGGCTAACCCCCACGGGAGTGGTCGGCGTGCAAAACGGCCAGACATTATAGGAATAGTTGCTAGGCCCACGAAGATGAGGTTACCGGAGAACAACTCAACAACCTCATCTACCGATCTAAACTCCTCGACTGATACATAAATTAGTTATTTCCTGAAATGCGGACCACCACGCCCTTGTCATGCACCACCGGGGCGGGTTCTCGGACGACAGCGGCCCAGAAAATAATATTTGAATGAGAAAGTGAAAACTATCATGGAGGTTATCGATCATTCCCCACCGAAAATCAGGCTATGCATCCAGAGGGCAGAAAGATAGATCGATACAGAAAAATGAAGCGGTTCTCGGGTAGTGATGCGTGAACTCATCCACATTTACGACACCTATCTCCAGCTCGTTAATCAGGTCGGCAAGGACTTGACCCCTGGGATTAATCGAGTAGTCTCCATTGAAGGGGTGTCTACCGTTCAGATCTCCGAGCAAGAGAAAAGGCTTCCGCAACCGTGCCACGACGCGGCTAAACTCCCCCACGTCGAAGTCAGCTGACGGTGGAATGCACGCGAAAATAACAGTATACCTCTTATGCAGGTGAAGCTGCACAGCTACTGCCTGAAAGGAAGTATTTAAAGCAAAGAGAAGAACGGAGACATCATAGCGAGTGTAAATCGCGCATCTTCTTGCCTGGCTCCCATTACGTAGGGCGGAGTCATAAAACCCTTATTCCCCGGGAGGGCAGGCAGGGGGCACGCGCCCACCATGGTTTCCTGCAAAAAGATAGCTAACGGGGAACGGGAGCAGACGAGCATCCGCAGCTCATCCCAGTTGGCCCGGAGTCCGCGACAATTTCATTGAAGGAATATGCCCTCCGGGCCTAGCTCGGAGGAGACTCGGGGTCCCTCTTCGAAGATAAGGCTCTCATGGTAATGGCCATACGATCCCATGAGATAGAACTCCGGGCGCTGTTGGCCGGATAATGCGCTGAAGGTGGTGTCGCCTTTGAGGACTTATCGGGAGGTTTAGCTCGCCACCTTAGGCGGGTGAGCAAGGCGGCTTCGCAGGCGAAGCTCCCTCTTTTGGATGATCTACCCTTTCCGAACCACTTACCCTACCACTGGTTTGGGCGAAGGAGCCAAAGCTCCTTTAGTGCTGTCCTCCTTTCGGGAGGCAGCTTTAGGAACCCCGAAAGATGGTCTCACGACCAACTTCAGCGGTGTTGCCTCCTGTGAGTCTAACGACTTGGTAGGCGCCCGGCCGTTTCGATTTAGGAGAAACGTTCACGCTGGGGGAAGGGAAGGGAGCTCTGTTTTAGCAGCGGCTGTGTTTGAATCTTTTATGCCGCCAGCTTTATCAGGGGAGCACCCGAGGTGGGTGGAACCCGCAGAAGGGCTCCGAATGGGCGCGGAAACGACCGTGCTCGTAGGCCTGGAGGGGCTAGGAGCAGAGGATGTATTTCTTAAGATCGAGGCATATGGCGTCCCGGGTAGCGCCGGGCACGCCAGGACCAAGTCCTTATCCTCGCGAAATGAGAGACAATCGTGAGCCTGAACGGCCACGATTTTTTTCTTAAGGAGAGACGTACCACATTGTTCCCCCCCCCCCCCCCGAGTCTTTTTCTTGTTCTTTTTTGGAAAGGAGGGAGGGAAATGAACCCGCTTCTCTCCTCCGCCATCAGGAGCCCCTCGGCCAGATGGGCCCGCCTCGACAAGATCCTTCTCTGAAATGGAGAAGTTCTTGCCTATTATATGAGCAACAGCCGGGGGAGGAGTTCCCTCCTCTCTTTGTGAGGCCTCGGGGACCCGAGCCGTCTCAGGAGTAGCTTGAATAGGGGCGAACACGGATTCTGTGCTTAGCACCGAGCCCGGGTTCGACCCTATGTAAGATCCTAACGTCTGATGCGGGGTCACCTCAGGGACCATGTCAATCTCAGGGGGGGTTTCTATGTGCCCCCCCAAAGAGATAGCAGATAGCATTCGAGGTACCTTTTTTACCTAACGCCGGCAAACAGGCATCGGCCGAGGAAGAGAGAGGGGGGCACGTACAGTGACTCATTGTACGCTCTAGCGCACGAGTGCAGGATGTTAGGGGGCAAGGAACGACAGGCCCTGCCATCCTGATGGGGTTTGCCCTATCGACGCGCTCGAACCTGGAGCGGTTAATTTCAGCCGCCTGTGTGCTTTCTTGGCATTTCCTTGTGAAAGAAAAGGAGGGACTGCCGCTGGAAAGAGGGAGGCACCCACGGACATCTCCAGAGAAGGAAGTGAGGGGAAGTCCCCTACACCCGTAGTCAAAGGAGAAGAGTAGTCCTCCTCTCCGGTAGAAGAAATTTGGAGGGTCCCCTGAGAAAGCACAGAGGGGGGACCTCCATTTTTTCAGGGTAGCTGCCTGAGGGAAAGGTAAAGAGGGAATATTTTTTTAATTCATCATTGGGCATGGTGACCCCCTTTTTATCACGAGGCACCAAGGCTCATCACCCCACTCAGTAACCCGCTCTACGAGGGGTGAACAGGGGGCCAGCAAAGTCAGCTGCCGCCATTTGAGGCCACTCCTTCCGCCTAGTGATCTGGCAGCCCATCGGCATGGCGGCTCCACCTTAGACACGGCGTAAAGTCAATAGACTGTGAAAAGGAAGTGGAAAGGGGGTATGAAGAAGGTGAGGGTGGGGATTAAGCAGGTTGTTCAAAACTCACCTCCCAAAACCGAAGCTCAGGGGTGAGAGGGCCTTGTCCCCTCACCCTCAGGCCCGATTTGGGATGGTTAGATGAGAAAAAGTTGGTCGGCATCTACCTTGTGAAATTAGAGGTCGACCATAGAAAGTTGTAGTAGAGATTGTATGCAAAGTGAGGAAGTAAGGTAAGAAGACAGGGTGTCAGAAAGAAGTAGAAGCTAAGTTGGGGCCGGACCGGGCGCTGAGTCCCGTCAGTACGGTGGCCAGGAAGGCAAATTGCCGCGCCCCTTACAGGTTGGTGTTTGGAGAGAGGTGATAATATGTTCCTGAAGCAAATTCTTATTTACCGCATGGTTTACTTTGCTTCGTAAACGGACGAGTGGAAAGACTCTCGAGGCTAGAGCCTGAAAACATGCCCCACAACATAAGGTTACTACCTACAAATTTAACCGTCTTTCACATGTACGACGCCTTACAAACCGCCTTGCGTCAAATACAAATATATTAAAATTACTTTCGTCGCTGATAAACCCTCCCACTTTTCTGCATTTTACAGGACATGTTCGGTAGCGAAGACCAACTCAACCATTTTACTTATGAGTCGTTTCTAATCAGGTGACCGCGCTGACTCTCATCCATCGCAAGCAAACTAAGTCAGTCTGGAGAGATGTATTCAGGTTCATGTTTGCGACCAACCTGACGTGAATTATCGGGTGCCTTCAACATTTTTCCTGCTGTGTCTTTTCGAGGAACCAATTTTCTTCGTCGACTCGAAGGACCTGGTATCCTCATGCAGCTTTATTGTGCGTGAAATCACATTTTTGACCGATTACAATGCCTCGAAATTTCTGACAGTTTCTGCTTCTACTCTTTCATTGCTTTCTGAAGAATTTGTTGACCTTAACTCGTCACAACTGACTGATAAATCAGTAATGCCATCAGTAGCATTCTTCAATACACGTGGGACAGTTTTGCCATACTTACTTTACAATCATTTTATGTAAACTGAAAGTTATGTTACATTTGTTAGTTTGGGATGTATCCTCTCTTGAAATCCTCATTAATATCCTCATAACTTTTTTGAGCAGCTGTTCTATGTGATGAAACTTGGACACTATTAAAGACAAATTTTAAAGAATACTCTATGCAATTTTTATGAAAATTAAAGTAGTATTTTCAAGAAAATGTAGAATTTTATATTCTATTCTCTAGTTTTGAACAGTATTGTACATATTATGCCTAACCGTTTAAATCAATTTTCCTCATTTTCATTAAATTTGATTTCATTAACCCATCTTTCTGCTACACACGCTACAACTATATTTCTATGAATGATATAACTAGCTTATCCTTCTTTCTACCAGGACCAGCATTTGTACAGAGACAATTTAACATTTCTATCATGTATCTAATTCTTTTTATTGATTCATAGTTTTGCCTTACTACTATCAGCTACTTGTTTTCCTGTATCAAAGTTCATTTCAAAAGCCTACTTGTTAAGGTAGGCTTCATAAAAAAACCCCGCATGGGTATCACTTAAACAAGTCTTTTTGCCAAACCTGTTTAGATGTAACCTGTTTAAGTGTAAACTAGTCACTGATACATCGGCCCCATAACAGTGCTAGTTAATAAAATTGAAAGGCTAAACTAGGTACAACTAGGCTTAAAATATAATGAAAATAAAATCTGAGCCGACTTAGCCTAATATAAATACTTAACTAAATTGTCAAGTAAACTACGATGTACTTACGATGATATTGAGTTTCTACAGCAATGATTTAGCTACCTTTACAATTTACCACCACACCTGGGGAGCGTCTCCCAAGCGTGTTCGATAGAGTATGAAGGTACTCAATCATTGTTATAGTAACCACATACTTTATCAAAATTGCTGATACACCCTAACTCATCAAATGTAAACAAGACAACGACAAAGACCTAATTTATGCAAATATCACCCCAATAGTCCCCAAATACATATAATCGATGTCTAAAACAAATAAGATCAACGGCCCTGATACAAAAAACAAAGTAAATTTTATATTAATTTCTATACATAATCATTTAAAAAGATACGAGAGCGATTAAAGAATATGTGCAATCACTACAGATTCATGGACATTGTTTTTTTTCCGTTTAATGTACGCGGACCCATAGGGTCATAGGTACCCATAGACATTTATATTATCATAATTAACCACCATCTATCATTATTATGGAGACCTTAGCACACAGGGGTTGTGTTGATTTGCATTATCAGAGAATGGATAAAGGCGGAGGAGGTCGGGTATGCGAATAAAGCTAACTCTTTCCTTTATCCCTTTTATAGGCCTTCTTGGTCATGGAAATAGTTAATGAAGTTAGGATTTACAAAATGTAAAATATTTTCTGCACAACAATAAAAACTCAAGATTTTTACCCTAGAAAATAAGGTGAGGGGGAGGTTATTCTATATTTATCCGTTTATAAAACGATACAAAGTGTTTTAGGCACAAATGAAAGCGGCATTCGTGTTTTGTGCACGCGTGTTCAATTTCGTACTACTGGGCCTCTTTGTTCGTACACTAACTTGTCCCAGGAATTTTAGAATACGCTCTCTCAGCCTTGCAGTTAGTTGCCGTAGTTTGCTATTGTCCGCTGTCATCCTTAACCTTTTCATATATGTATCCACTTTTTTCCCTTCATTTATCTGCCCCCTTGCCCTATTTTTTTTCGCGGAGTAAAAGTGTCATTGTTTATCTCAAGTTTTCTTTATTTTTCCTCAGTTAAATCGTATGTCTATTAGTTTCTCAATTAAAATTTGTAGGTGTTCCGTAAATCTTAGTTTTAGGTTGACTACTATTTTTTTTATTAAACTTTCTCTCCATTCTCTAAATTTCGAGGTTTACCATAGATAAAGGCTTTTTGAACACTTATCTTGTGACATCCTTTTATCAAAGGATTCACCGAATATCAGCAAGAAAATGCATTTACAAACTTCGCGTTCAGTGCAGCGTTAGTGGCAAATATGGAAAACCCTCAGTTTGTTCAAGGCCATTGGGAGTAACGGATGTACGAACGCAGATATTTCAGATTATGAAGAGCCAGTTCAGTCTAAGTGAGAGAGTGGATATAGTTCGAGGTTATATTTGTACAAGTGAAATGACTCCTTTGTTTGATTCAAAACAAACTTCTGTGACGACGATTTGATGTAAGTAATGTTTGAAATCTTTCGTGAATAAAACGATTTAGTAATACGCTACTATTCTAACGATTAAATACGAAAAGAATAGTCTGTATTGGTGTGTGTCAAGTGGATGAGTATAGCAAAAAGTGAGTTCTTAGAATTTTGTCTCTAATGCAAGTCGGTCTTCCTTGTCATCATATTTATCGAATTTATTCATAGTTCAAAATATTTGTTACCCCTAAAATTACCCGAAAATAATCCATTGCAGAAAAAAACGGGCGTGCAACAAAATTTGATCTGAAATTAGATCAACAAATTGAAGTATTTAATAGCCATTATCTACCATCAATATCGGATTTTTTTTTGGTCGTTCGACAAAAGTTTTCCCTCTATGTATCCTACAGAAATAGAGGATCCTATTTAAATCCTTAGTATTTGTTTGGGTTGAATCTGATTGATTATCTTTTTGCTGGCAATGTTATTTTAAAACCCGGAATAATTAAATAAACGAAATGAGTTAATAATCTCTTAATCAAAATGAGATAAACTTGTAATTAAAAGAAGTAGAAGAAGGTGTTGGTCTTTAGTGTTGGAGAATAGTATCACTTATTTACCAGACTAGTATCTGGTTACTCATGAACATAAGGACACAGAAACCCATTGACTTTCTCCCGGATATTAAACACGTCGCGTTAAACACGAAGTTTCCCGACGTGGCGTCGAGTAGTACTCGAGATAACGAGGAGAGATTGCGTATGCGAGGACAGGATTAATAAATTAGGTAACACTTCAGATTCGGGGCACACGGTAGATGGTGCTGTTAGTCGGCTACAATTTTGGGCTACGGCATATCTCTTATGACGTCAGACGGTAGCGTCAGATGTGAACAATATCGGCGTAATATTTGTTTGTATATGAGTATATACTGGGGAGGGGGGGGGGGGCGCCCCCAGACCCCCCCAATTGATTGAAACTCCGGATCATCACAGGGTGGTCCACCTGCAGTGATATCTCCCCCACGAGCAGTCCCCTTGAATTTACTGGGTTTTTTTTCTCCCCAACAGCTTTTGGTAACACTTCAAGATTCGGGGCGCACGGTAGATGGCGCTGTTAGTCGGCTACAATTTTGGGCTACAGCATATCTCTTATGACGTCAGACGGTAGCGTCAGATGTGAACAATATCGGCGTAATATTTTTTGTATATAAGTATATACTGGGGGGCTGCGCCCCCCAGACCCCCCCCCCAATTGATTGAAACTCCGGATCATCGCAGGGTGGTTTCCCTGCAGTGATATCTTCCCCACGAGCAGTCCCCTTGAATTTACTGGGTTGTTTTTTTTCTCCCCAACAGCTTTTTACTGGCAGAAAAACCTAACCTAATAACACACAATTCTTACTTTTATAGGTTCCTTGATTAGTTTATGTGCCTCTAGATAATCTAAAAGTTTTTCGCGATCATACAAAGTAAAGCCGAATTCGAATAACAAAGAAGCACATGGAGAGCACGAAAACACTAACGAAAGAAAAACATTTGCAAAACGGGTCCTATTTATAAGCTACGATGTTGCCAGTAAGAAGCTGTTATCGTTCGCAGTAAACACAAAATACGAAAACACAACAAAAAACAATAAAAGACATCAAGAAACCTTACCTAACTTAGAATAAAACTATAAACGAGCAGAGCGCAGATATTTAGTAAATAATAGACTAAAAGTTACAAATCCCCAAAACAACAAAAAAAATATAACGCAGTGATTGTCACATCTGACGCTACCGTCTGACGTCATAAGAGATCTGCTGTAGCCCAAAATTGTAGCCGACTAACAGCACCATCTACCGTGCGCCTCGAATCTGAAGTATTACCAAAAATTAACCCTGCACACAACATAAAGGGTAGTCCGAAAGTCTTGTCACCCCCTACCGAAAAGGGTAATACTTCAGATTCGGGGCGCACGGTAGGTGGCGCTGTCAGTAGGTTACAATTTTGGGCTACAATATATCTTATGACGTCAGACGGTAGCTTCAGATGTGACCAATCACGGCGTTATATTTTTTTGTTGTTTTGGGGATTTGTAACTTTTAGTCTGTATTATTTACTAAATATCTGCGCCTCTGCTCGTTTATAGTTTTTTCTAAGTTAGGTAAGGTTTCTTGATGTCTTTTATTGTTTATTTTCGTATTTTGTGTTTTGCAGTGAACGATAACAGCTTCTTACTGGCAACGTCGTAGCTATAAATAGCACCCGCTTAGCATTTGTTTCTATTTGGTTATGGCCTTTTCGTGCTCTAGTTGTGCTTCTTCGTTATTCGAATTCGGGTTTATTTTGCATGACCGCGAAAAAGTTTTAGATTTAGAGGCGCTTAAACTAATCGAGAAACCTATAAAAGTAAGTATTGTTTGTCATTAGGTAAGGTTTTTCTGCTAGTAAAAAGCTGTTGGGAAAAAAACCAGTAAATTCAAGGGGATTGCTCGTGGGGGAGATATCACTGCGATGAACCTGAGTTTCAATTAATTTGGGCGGGGTATGGGGGGCGCAGACCCCATTATATACTCGTATACAAAAAATATAACGCCAGAATTGTTTACATCTGACGCTACCGTATGACGTCATAAGACAAATATTGTAGCCTATAAACAGCGTCACCTACCGTGCGCCCCGAAACTGAAGTGTTACCCACTTTTCTCTCATGCATACCATCATACATTTCTCCTACATGTATTCTCTTATATACCTTTTTCTTACACCACGTCATACACTTTTATCTCATGTATACCCCCATTCCTCTCTCTTACATGGATTCTCTCATACACCCCTTTCTTACATGAATACTGCTATACCCCCGTAAGGGGGAGGGCACGATTTGCCATCCTGGCCGCCGTGCTGACGGGACTCAACACCCCGTCTGACCCCAGCTTAGACTCTTCTCCTTCCTTCAAAACACTTGTTTCCCCCCTGTTTCCTCGCTTTTCATACAACCTCTCTAACTTTCCTGGTTAGCCTCTAAAATCACAGGGTAGATGCTGACCTTCTTCTCAGCCAACTATCCCTGATCGGGGCTGAGGGGGAAGGGGACAATGTTCCCTAACCCCTGAGCTCCGGTTTGGAATGGTGTATTTTTAATAACCTGCTTTATCCCCCCCCATCACATCTTCCTCACCTCCTCTTATTTTCTATTTTCAAACACTATTCATTTTACGCCACGTCCAAGGTGGAGCCGCCATGCTGAGGGACTGCCAGGCCACCAGGCGGGAGGGATGGCCAAAATGGCGGTACCTGGCTCTGCCAGGCCTGTAAGCACCCTTCGCAGAGCGGGCCACTGCGCGAGCTGATTAGCGTTTGCATCCCGTAAAAAAAGGGTCATCAAGCCCAATGATGAAAACTTTAAAAAAAATCAAAATCTCTACCCATTTTCCCTTGAAGAACAACGGAGCCGCCCTCAGGCAGCTCCACAGAAAAAAATGGAGGACTCCCCCGTTGTGGTTTTCCAGGAGACCCTTCAAAACTCTTCAACCGGAGAATAGGCTTACTCCTCTCCAGTGCCTCCGGGTGCAGGGGGCTTCCCCTCACCCATTTCCTTGGAGTCACCAAGTGACTCCAGCTCAAATATGGCAGTCCCGCCTTTGCTTTCACAGGGAACTGCGAGGAAAGACAGCAGGCAGCCATAACCGGCCGCTCCCCGTTGAAGCGGCTTGATAGGGCAAACCCCCTTATGGGTAGAGGAAAGAAAGAACCCATCGGTCGCTTCCCTCTAAATAACTGCTGGCCCGAATATTGAATATAGCGGGGGTGAAGGCCTATGCCCCCCAAAGAACATGGACGAGACTGACATGACCTGTGATGTCATGGGGGGATGACCAAATGGAGCCTCCCCCTGAGATAGACTTGCTCCCTGATGCAGCCCAGCCTCAGAAGGTGGGGACTTCCATGGGGGCAGATTCGGGCTCGGCATCAAACATCGAGCCCGAATCTGCTCCTGTGCGGGGCCCTAACCAGAAGGGTCGGGCTGCTAAGACAGCACAAGGAGGAGAGGGATCTCTTACTCCGGCTGGTGCCTCCACGACTGCTGGGACCTTCACCATCTCGGCTCCTGCTGGGGTAGGCGAGAAGCGGGTCCATTCCCCTCCCACCTCTCCTAAAAAGAGTCTTCGAATCGGACACACTCGTGTGACGCATCGCTACTTGATGGAGCGCTCGCCTGCGCCCTATTGCAACGACTGCGTCGTCCCCCAGACTGTTCGGCACATTCTTGTCGAATGTCCCAGTCTGGGTGATCTTCGCTCACGATACCTGTCTCGGTACCGGGATGGGCGGGGTCGCTACCGCCTGTCCCTTGTACTCGGGACGAGTGCGTGCACCATGACTGGTGGACTTATTGACTTTTGGGGGGAGGCCGGCCTTCTCCCTTTCATTTAACCCGGTTTTATTGTTGTTGTTGTTTTTGTTATCGTTTTTGTTATTGCTTTGTTATTGTTATTTCTTTTTATTGTTGTTTCCTGTTGAATTATTTTGAAGTAGCCTAGAACTAGGTTGTTTGTTTACGGCGACTTATGCCTAAGTCGTCGGCAGTCGCCAGATGGCCCCTTAATAAAAAAAAATCTCCTAAAAAGAAAAGGACTAATAAAAAAAAGACAAAAAGAGACTCTAGGCTCTTCTCCCTCCAAGGGGCTGCGGGGACGGACAAGGCTGCTAACATCCTTGAACGCGGCCAAGTCAAGATCGGCACGTCCGGCCCCGGTGCTCGCCTGGGCAGAGAAGCCCAAAATAAGAGCAAAAGTGCGCAAATCAGATCCTCGATTACGTGGGGGGGCCCTCATTCAGAGATTACCTGGCGTTTTTGAGCCCGCTGGCTTCAAACGCCTCTTAGTTATCGCCCCACTGATGGCAGCATGTTGGCCAAGGGCAACATGATCCATCAGAGGAGAGATTTAGCTGGTATAATAGGTAGAGAGCCTAAGGTGACGAATTTCTGGGACCGGAGCATCCTGGCGAATGCGGCGATCTCTCCGAGGCAGCCAAGATAAGTGCTCTTTGGAAACTTGATGGCACCCCGGTGAGTGTGATGCCGCCCTCTACCATGAACTTTGTGAAAGGAGTAGTTTATGCGAGGGAACTCGTGGACTACTCCATAGAAGATATCACTCTAGAGCTGGCCGACCACGGGGCGGTCAAGGTCGAGCGTGTGATGAGAAAAGAGGGAGGGGCCTCGAGACCTACCCCTACACTCTTCACCACGTTCGACTGTGACAAGCCCTTTGAGCCGGTGCGTGCTGATTGGTACCGCTACCGCGTGAAGGCATTCGTGCCACTGCAGGGCCATATGAATCGCTCATGTAGACTTACAAATTCGGGGTCACCCGAAGTCTGTGTAAATTGCTCAAGGGCCGCACACGATAAGTCCAAATAGTGTGTGGTCAAGTGTGTCAATTTCGGAGAGCCGCACCCCGCTTCTTCGAAGCAATGTGGTGCATATCTTATTAAGAAAGAAATCCTGGCCGTTCAGGCCCAGGATTGTCTCTCATTCCGCGAAGCTAAGGACTTGGTCCTGGGACTTTTTACGCCTCAATGCTAGGAAAGACACCCTCTGCTCCTGGCCCATCCAGGCCAACGAGCACGGGTGTTTCCGCGCCCATTCGGAGCCCTTCTACGAGTTCAATTTAACCCGGGTGCTCCCCTGGTAAAGCTGGCGGCACAAAAGTTCACACAAACCCCCGGCTAAAACCAGGGCTACCCCCCTTCCCCCAGCGTAACCGTTTTCCTTAAGACGAAATGGCCACGTGCCTCCACCGATTCGTTAGACTCAAAGGAGGCAACACCCATGAAGTTGGTCGCCAGGCCATCTTCCTGGGTTGTTAAAGCTGCCCCCCAAAAGGAGGACAGCAACAAAGGAGCTTCAGTTCTTTCGTCCACGCATAGTGGTGGGCTGGGTGGCTCGGAGACGGTAGAACCTCCAACAGAGGGCCCCCCGCCTCTCGAACCGCAACGCCCGCCTAAGCTTTCGAGGCGGAGGGAGGAAAAGACTCGCATGGCGAGCCTAACCTCCCCCACTAAGTCTTCGAAGGCGACAGCGCATTGTCCGGCCAACAGCGCCCGGGGTTCTGCCTCCGGGAAGCGTACGGCCATTCCAGTGACGGTCTCCTGTTCGAAGAGGACCCCCGCGTCTCGTCAGAGTTAGCCCTGGAGGGTATATTCCTTGAATGGAATTGCTGCGGACTCCGGGACAACTGGGAGGAGCTGCGAAGGCTCGTCTCGTCCCGTTACCCATTAGCTATCTTTTTGCATGAGACCATGCTAGGCGCGTGCCCCCTGCCCGCCCTCCCGGGGTACAAGGGTCTTGCGACCCCACCACTGCGAGATGGCCGGGCTGGGGGATGCGCGGTTTACACCCGGCATGATGTCTCCATTCTTTTTTTCACTTCAGATACCTCCTTTTCGGCAGTGGCTGAGCGGCTTCACCGGGATAGGAGGTATACTGTTATTTTTGAGTACATTCCATCGTCAGTTTACTTCGACGCCGGGGAATTCCGCCACGTCGTGGCACGGTTGCCGAGGCCCTTTCTCTTGTTCGGAGATATGAATGGCAGACATCCTCTCTGGGAAGACTACTCAATAAATTCCAGGGGACAAGTCCATGCGGATCTGATCGAAGAGCTTGAGATAGGTATCCTAAATGTGGATGAGTTTACGTATCACTGCCCGAGAACTGCTTCATTTTCTTGTCTTGATCTATCTGTGCTCTCCGAATGCACAACCTGATTTTGATTAGTGGGTGGTAGATGACCTCCATGATAGTGATCACTTTCTCATTTAAATATCATTTTCTAGGCCGTTGCCGGCTAAGAGTCCACCTCTGGGGCGCTTGGAGCAGGCGCAGAGTCCTGCATTTCAGGAAATGACTGAATTCTCTATCTCAGTCGAGGAGTTTAGGTCGGTAGACGAGGCCGTTGAGTTCTTCTCCGGCAACCTCATCGCCGCGGGCCTAGCAACTATTCCCAGAACGTCTGGCCGTTTTGCACGCCGACCACTCCCATGGTGGTCGGCCGAGTGTGAGACGGCCCTCAAACAGAAGCGTTATGCCTACATGCGCTATAAGCGCCACCCGAACGATTTCGATGTCCGTGAATTTCGTCGGGCTAGGGCTTGGTTCCGGTATATTTCGAAGCACGCCCACTGCTCTTTTTGGCGAGCATACGTGTTTTCACTTAACGCGAAGCCCCTCCTTAACAGAAATGTGGAGGCAAGTCAAAAGGATTCGGGGTATGTTTTCGCAGGAACCCCCTCCCGTTCTCCAGGAGAATGGGACCGCAATCTCGGAACCCACGTCCGTGGTGAAATCCTTCGCGACCAATTTCTCCGCATTCTGTAGACGGGATTTTGCTCTGCCAGCCTTTAATGCATGTTGTCATGTCGTGGAAGGCCGCCGGCTTGACTTTACCTCCAGAGACGGAGAACCCTTCAACGACAGGTTTACTCTGAATCAGTTGTGTTCCGCTCTTGCTTCGTGCGCGGAGACCGCCCATGGTCCGGTCGATGTTCCGTACGCCATGCTTCGATACCTGGGTGAGCGAGGCATGGCCTTTCTCTTAGATTTATTCAACAGGATCTGGGTAGAGTGTAATCTCCCAGACTCCTGGCGAATCGCTACTGTGCTAACTTTTCGAAAACCGGGAGGAGATCATTCTACCCCGGCTGCAAGTTGACCCAGAAATTGGTAAATGTTAGATTAGCCTCTTTCTGGACAGCGGAGGCCATTTTTGTTCTGCGCAGTGCGGCTTCCGCAAGTTTCATTCAACGTCAAATGCTCTGCTTAGACTGGAAAATGCTGTTTGCGAGGCCTTTCTTCGTAGACAGCACTTCGTTACGGTGTTTTTAAGTCTGGAGAAGGCTTATGATACCGCATGGCGATGCAGTATCATGGAGGCGAGGGGACGCCTCCCGGTCTTTATTTCTGAATTTTTGCGAGATCGCCGATTCCGCGTACGGGTGGGGGAAACCCTCTCCAGCCTAATGTCCCAGGAAAAGGGTGTCCCTCTTGGAAGTTTCCTCAGTATTACATTCTTTGCCTTGAGCATCAACGGCATTACCTCAGTGCTGGCAGAAGATGTTCTTGCTACGCTCTACGTGGACGACCTTTCGATTCCTTTTGGCGCGGCCCAAATGCCAACTCTGGATAGTAGACTCCAACAGGCATTGAACCGGGTCTCTCGCTATGCCGAAGCGCATAGGTTTCGGTTTTCTTTGGCCAAGACTAAGGTAGGGCACTTCTGCCGCCATCCACGACTCCACCCTGACCCAGATATGTTTCTTAATGGGGTGCGTCTGAAAGTGGGTAAATCGCATCGTTTCCTTGATCTTGTATTTGACCGACATCTAACCTGGGGTGGCTCATATTCGCAGCCTTAGGGCCTCTTGTATCTGCGCAATGGATATTCTTCGTTCCGTGACGTTCAGCGCTCGGGGCGCTGATAGGGCTACTGCCTTACTTTTTTATCGATCCTTTGTTCGTTCAAAGCTCGACTACAGATGTGAGTTTCAAGCATCCGCAGCCGAACGTCTATTGCGGAAGGTGGGCTCAATCCGCCACACCGGCCTTCGCTTGGCGACCGGTGCCTTCCGCACTTCCCCTATTGAGAGCCTGCTTGTCGATGCTGAGGAGATTTCATTATCGATGCGCCATTCACAATGCATTATTCGCCTGTATGCACGAGCGCAACGTCTCCCTTTGTCGCTAACGGCTTTCCAAGCATCTGCAGCTGATCTCAACGGTGCCTATGCCGCCGAGAGACGCAAGTCATACCTTAAGCCCTTTGGGTTTAGGGCTAGGAAACTCCATCGAGAGCTAGATATAACTCATCTGGCAGTCGCCAGATGAGCTCTTAAAATAAAAAAACCACACTGCTATACACCACTTTCTTATCCTCATGGTTACATCCACAAATTTCTTTATCTCATGTTCTCTCTTTATAACACTCTCATGTGTCGTTACGCTTACACCCCTTTCAACTACCTATCAGGAGCTATTCGTTCCAATCAATGACTCCACTACGATTCACTATCACTGCAACACTATATCCTTTTTTCACTGAACGCCTTTTTACCAACCAAGAGAATAAGTAAATTTTCGAGGTACGCTTGATGGCATCATGAGAGGGGGCAGGTTATTTCACATTCTAGGAGCAAAAGTCAGGAAAGCGAAACCACACTTGCAGTACCAACGAATAAACAACAAAATGTAGATTGGGGCAGAACAAGAACGTAAAATCATCATAGGGTCAGTGAGAGAGACAAATAGGATGGTCTTACGTTGTTTAAGGTCATATAGGTAAGAAAAAGGACCTTGAAGCTGATGTTTGGTTGACTGGGTAACCAGTGCAGTTCATGGGGCAGAGTGGTTTCAAGGAAGAAACGCGCCTCTAGGAAAAGAAGAACAAGATGTGTAAATGTTGGAACAAGTTGAAGAATTCAAAGAGTGAAAGAATAGGACCCAATGGGGATTTGTATAATCAATGCGGGATGTAACTTATGCGTGGATGTCAATATCGGAACTATTGGTATCAGAATTCAAGCGGATACGGCTAAGATTACGGAAAAAAGAGATATGAAAACAGTAGCATGAACTTCAGAGATAGTTGACTATCAAAGGTGATGCGATGTTTTTAATAATATCGGGATAGGGAATTGGAGAACCATCAATGTTAAGAAAAGGATTGATAGTTATGTGAATAGAAGACTTCGTCTCTGCAAACACGGCTAGGGAGAAGGAGAAATAGATTTTCTTGTCAAGGAGATCCACAAGAATAACAAGGGGAAGAAGATAGTTACAAATAAGGAGTGGACGTAGAATTGAGCCTTGCAGAACACCATAATATACCTCTGACGGCCGAGATATATTGACCTCGACGTGAAAAGACTGAGGACGAGATACTAGATATGAGCGGAACCAGTAAAAGGTTGAGAAATTGGTCAGTATCTCACAGGACTTTTGGGGTATAGGCTAGTTTTCTTAGGAATGGGTGAAAAGCTGCATGTTTGGAATTAGATGGTACAACATTAGATCAGAAGGAGGTGTTAAATATACCAATGATGTTAAGATCAAAGAAAAGGAAGAAACTGACGCTAGAGACTTGGCGGTGGGGGGGGGGGCAAGATGTAACAGGTCTCTTTCGAAGAAAGAAGGAGGGAGGTTGCTACTTGATGGGACACAAGGCTGAGAGAAAGGAGTTAGGCTGGATGGACTTGTCAGGTGGCGAAGAACAAGAGGAGGGAGTCGGGATCCCAGATAGGATATGAACTATCTTGTTACAGTCATATAGTTTGGCTATGGGAATAATGAGGGTCTGGGATGTTCGAGTGGAACAGAGACGAGCGAGAAGATGAAGAGTGTATATAGAGAGTTTTTGTTATCAGTGAGGATACAGAGGGTGTAAGATTCACACCCAGACTATAGAAAGGTGGTGTGGGAGTGAAAAGTAACATAATAATAATAGGCGCCTATAATAAGCTCGCCTGTTTCTTTTCACTCGAAATAATATCGGAGATGTACGCAGTCGGTGGAAAGGGATGGGGGCATCAAGGCATGACAAGAATATCGTGGAAATCAAAGACGAAGGGATCGTTGAAGTCAGTCATGGGAGTGGTAAGATCCCTGGTCGTCAGTTCCTGATAAATGGAGAAGAGCCAAGGATAACAAACTTGGTGGCAGAATGTATGCGAGAGTTAGGTCAAAAGAGAAGACAGAAACAGGACTGGAGAATGAAGTGGTTGGAAATCATTGTGGAGAGATCCATTATGGAGAGGTTGTGAATTGGGAATGATGAAGCGACAAGATCAAGTATATTTCTATGTTTGTGAGTGTTAGATGAGATAATTGAGAGAGAGAGAGAGAGAGAGAGAGTGAAGATTAAAATAATAGAGAATTCGGAGATATGAAGAAGTCTGATGGGAGAGTTAAAATCGCTAAGAATAATCAAGGTTAAAGAAAGGTTAGAGAAGACTAGGTTAAGAAATTCTCTCAAGTCAGATATGACACGGATGGGTGGGTATATGGTCACAACTTTGAGAGAAGGCTTCAGAGGCAAGTGAATGAGTTGGACTGAATGAGAGAGGGTGAGATGAGAGGTAGCTCTTTTAAACCAACGCATCCAGCACGCCCTCTCTTGTTGCGTGGATGAAGACCTACCCCCCCTCCCTCGAGAAGAGACTGCTGTACAAATCTTGGCATTCATGATGAGCCATACTTCTATTTTCTGCTATTAATAAGATATGCTAAAGTCACACATGGAGTTTGCCTAATTTCTTATCAACTTCCAGCAGTTTAGAAAGACGGCAGTAAGAGATTGGCTAGAATAGAGGGTGGAGCTGGTGAGAGGAAGGTGAGATGTATTTAGTAGGCAAGAAGAGAGGGAGGTTAATTGATGTGGCTGAACTGTACTTGTATTTTGGGAGGGAAGGTGTGAGGAGGTTCTCTTAGAAGAGATTCCATAGAGAGGCGACACGAGAGCAATCCATGACTTCAGGGAGTATCTTAATAAATTGAAAATGTTTATTGTATGAGAGGAGTATGGTGTAATATTGTTCGATGATTTTTAAGATGAGTATATAAATTATTTTATCACTAAAGGCGAATAGAAGAAGGGTGGAGGGTGTATGGAATATCAGCAATGATCACATGGGAGAATTTGAGTCAGGAAGTGGGGAAGGCAAAATTGGATAGATGGCAAAAGAGACGACAGAGATGGGGAAATGTGACACTATAAAATGTTATGATAGCAGGATACGGAGTGGAATGACCTAATGGAACCTTTATACTTCACTCAGAATCAGGCAATACTCAGGGGACACAAAGCGAAATATTCCAGACACAGGCGCTAAGCATAATGCAATTAACTAAAGAGACCACACAGAAAAATCAAATCACTACAGCGCAAGAACATAATAGGACGTAATAAATTAGATTTTCTTCTACAGAAAACATGTTTAGTACTGAAGTGCAAATAAACACAAAAAAACTATGGTAATTCTAGATTGTTGTTGAAATACACAAAGAGAAAAATATAATAATGAAGTCACCACATGCATTACAGCCCCCTTCCCCCTTCCCAGATTTGGACACAATGGGATGAAAAGGGGACAAAATATTAGGTCAGTAAGTGGCACGAAGTTCGGCACAACCTTTGACCCAAGGTCAATAAATTATTAATACTAAGAAGCACTTGATATGGTATCACTTTTTGATTCCTTTTTGGCTTGTTCGTACCATTTGGCGGACATGTGTTATTTATATGTACAAGTCCATTGTGTGTACTTTCTGAGGTGTACATTGTTGGGTTTCCGCAATGATGACAAAAGGAGCAGGTACCTGAGCGTCTATCGCTTTTTACAAATTGGCTCTCGAAGCGATGAAGTGCTAGGGGATATAGCACCGCGTCGATCGAGGCTCTTCACTATGCAGAAGGTTCCTAGCATCCCCCCTTGACCCCCATACACTTCTCTTATGCACAATATCATCCATTTGTTCATCAATCAGTCTTCTCTCTCCCAAACTCATTCACACAATCAACCCAACTTTTATGGGGGCTTCCAATCATTCTCACACCCTGACACACTCGCATATTCGTTTTACTGGTCTCTTTCCACCCATTCTTATTACATACCCAAACCACTTCACAACACTTCCTTCGGCAACCTCATTCCTACCCTTCTTTACATCATACATATCTCTTACCCACTCCTTTCTCACTCCAGCCACGCCTTCACCTTAAATTGCCCATTTGTTCTCGCTCTCAACATTTCCTTCTCCTTCCATCCCAGTCTCGGCACATTCTTGTTCAATGTCCCAGTCTGGGTGATCCTCGCGCACGTTACCTGTCCCGGTACTGGGATGGGCGAGGTCGCTACCGCCTGTCCCTTGTACTCGGGACGAGTGTGTGCACATCGACTGATGGACTTGTTGACTTTTGGGGGAAAGGCCGGCCTTCTCCCTATTATTTAACCAGGTTTTTTTGTTTTGTATTTTTGCTTTTGTTTTTTTCCCTTATAGGTCGCACGCTCTTGCACCGGGGGGACCTTCCCCC
This sequence comes from Ceratothoa steindachneri, assembly GCA_963969495.1. NCBI lineage: Eukaryota > Metazoa > Arthropoda > Malacostraca > Isopoda > Cymothoidae > Ceratothoa > Ceratothoa steindachneri. The sequence continues at coordinate 107,045,148 of OZ018328.1, forward strand.
GACGCAGGAGCTTGCTTACTGTTTGCTTCCTTTTCCCTTTTTTTTGGCGTTGGGTTGGTGTTTTTTGTCTTTTTTAATTTGATTTTAAAGTAGCCTAGTACTAGGCAGGTTTTTAATACGGCGACTAATGCCCAAGCAGGCAGTCGCCAGATGAGCCCTTACAAAAAACAAAAAAACAAAAAAACATCCCAGTCTCACTCCCATACACAAAAACATTCTCATCGCCACACTCTCGTACTACTTTCTTGCCCATTTCACACTTGATCCCGCTGAGAAGAATTTCATAAAGGGACTGGTGAAGTTGGGAGAAGTGAGAATGTGTAAGAGGTATATACCCCAAATAGTCTAGAGAGGAGACTATTTGGGGCATCCAGAACGGTGAGGGGGCACACCTTTCCATAACATTCCCACTTTTAACAACTATGGCATATCCCCCTGTAGCTTTGGTGCTGTGAGGTAAGTCAGTCATCCATATGTCAGCTGCAGCATGGTTACCTATCTTACCAGTGACACCCACAACCTGGATAGCAAATAGCAGCAAATAAAACTACCCGACTTATTTGGCAAAGTAGACCAAGTGGTCGTACCAACCCCTCCTCATAATTCTAACCCCACCCTATACACCTTTCCTCATTGCTTCCTTCCTCAAAGCTTTAGGGCCTCATTATTGCTTCCTACCTCCAGGTTAGCGGCTATGCCCTCTGGAAGTCACTAGTATAGTCCTTTATAAGACTTTTTCATCCCTACCCCTGCTGGGGGTGTTCTTCACCAGGTCATCTTTATGTCCTTGTCTCAATCTTTGGCGGATTTGTGCCCACTTCAACTGCGAAGCCTTCGCACTATTATCCGCCTTTGTTTCCTCTCGCAATGACTTCCTTAATTCCCACTTCTATCTTTTCTACTTCTCAACTCCTCCTCCTTTGCCTGAATTATGTGACCCACCTGCGGTTTGGCTGCCCTGGGGCGCTCTCAGGCAGGACCATGGCTACGCGAGCTTCCCTTGATGCGTGTTCGCTTCAGCATGGATTTGAAGATCTTGCTCATTGTTCTGAAATATGTGTATTTTTTTATTAGATTATAAGAGAACGGAGCCAGCAAAAGCCCCTGGGATCCATTTCTGGGCTGGCCGCTTTTTAGAATATTCCAAGCGACTTTTAAATATATTTATAGATCCGACTACATAATTGGCAAACGATTCCAGAAATTAACCACTTATGCGTAATGTAATTATTAATTATATTTGTCTAAAATCTCTCCCCCTTCAATTTATAAGCGTGACTTCTGGTCTTTTGCACACGGCCAACTCGAGGAAAAAATCCATCTTCACTTTGTCAAAAACATGCAGTATCTTATAGACTCTCTTCTTCTCGTACCATCACCTCTCATCAGTCTCTCTTAAGAGCTCTATTAGTTTGCCTGCTGGTATTCGACCCTTACCATCTTTTCCTGCAAGATTTTTCCCTTCACCTTGGCTTCTATTTTTTGTTCACGGGTTCTTGCGCTGTGGCCCGGTACTTCAGATCTGAGTGGGGTCATCAATTCAAATGAAAATATATTATTTTGATGGCGGGAAGACCTACTTTTGTCCTGGGTCATTTATCCCTTTATAACAGTGTGCCTATTTTATATTTTCTAATCTGGTTCAAAATATAATCACTTTGTGGATGTTTGCTAGTTGGCGAGATCGGATGGTTCTTGGAATTGGTCCTTGTATATTTGTATTCTCGAATTTTTCAAGATTTTGTGGTATTCTACATATTTATACATTTTCTTATTCTTCTTACTTTTTATTTTCTATTAAAATCCTTTGGGGATATTTAATGCCCATGCTTTCTCAATAGCTTCAAAGCGAATATTCTATAACTATTCGAAATGACGATACTCAACTTGTGAGAAATTAAATATACAGGGTGTTTATAAAAAAATGATAATTTAAGTTGTAAATATCACAGAAATTACCTAGTTTAGGCAAATTAAACTTGACAGGTTCAATGGTAAGCAATATAAAATTTATTCTCAAAATTTGAATGAGAAACTCAAAGGTATGTGAAACCATGATCGATTTCACAATTTTTTAATATGTGCGCAGCCTGAGACCGGCACACTACATGTCGTTTCTTCCAATGCTGGTGGTCGTACAGATCATTTTGCCCTGTACAGACAGCCTTCCTCTTTGAACCCCTTGTACCATGTCCAAATGTGCATCGCTGTTGGTACATTTTTAGAGAATTCCCTCACAAATAGACGCTATGCAATCTTGTTCGACTGTGTTCGAGCATAGGCTAACACATAAAACGCCTTTCCTTTTCCAGGCAATGTCATTTCTATACTTGAAATGATGAAAACAAATCACATTAAAAATTAAGTTTTAACGTGTTTCCACACAGGCTGTTAAAATTTAAGGTTAATTGAACGAGAATTGGCAAAGTTATTAGAGTGCGAGATGATATGAAATTGTTAGAAACTCCATGTATTATCGTGCAATTAGGTTTGTTCACACATTGTTCACAACTATTTCGGCTCATATTCTGTATAAATATGCACTTGTCACAGGATCGAACATTTCAGCGAGCTAATTTAGTGCTAAGGTATTTTTGTAAAGAAAAGACTGAACACAGATCAGTAAATTCTGAGTTTATTATCATAACGGTTCTTACGATTGTGTCCATTATATGTTTTAAGGGAATTGAATTTCCTAACTTGCGTTGTATAGACTAGGAGTGTCCGGTCTTTATGTGTAGGAGGTCGCTGGCGAAATTCTATGTTTCGTATCATCGTCATGTTTCAGCAAATAATTCGGGAATTCATGACAATTTTAATAATTTGTTTAGACACTAGTGAAAGAAAACGGTTATAACGAAATTTGCTAATTTTTTCTATCATTTATTTCCAGGTTCGGGAATATGGTTCGATACTATGTGGAAGAACCATGTCACAAAACATCGCTTTACATCCTCTGAGTTAGTAGATCTGGAAGAGTTATTCGTATTTCAAGTAACTCCACTTTTCAGCATCCTTTAACAATTACTATGACAACGTCTTCGACTCTCATAAGATGGCTTCTAACGATTTTCCTATTTTCTTTTGTATACCACTTCTCTTCTGCATTTTTAAACTGTGGACAATGCATAGGAGGAACCTCTTTGCTCTGTCCTGACAATGATCAAAATCAGTTTACAGTGAAACTCGTAAAGTATCGAGTAGATGGTTCGTACGTAATTAACATTAAATGTTCTGGCACAAACCAGGCAAACTTTAATTTACTTGAAGGCTGCTCCTTTCCTACTGTTAGTCACGTAAAATTTTACTCTTGTCCATTTCCAAATGAGTCATTTATTGATATATTTGACAACATTGGTGTCCAAGCCAAAAATGTAAGATCTCTAGATGTGACTTTTGCTTCACATGCAAATTTCATTCTTGAACCTTACCATCTAAAGGGACTGTCTAATTTAACAGATCTTTACATCTACTCGACCCTTCTGCAAGATGTGTCAGAGCTCGCCTTTCAAGAAACGCCGAACTTAAGGTTTCTTTATCTTGTTGGAAATAAACTAGATACACTGCCTCTACACACATTCCAGCCTACACTTAATCTTATTAGCTTGAGTCTGAGCCAAAATTCCATTTCCTCTCTTCCAAAAGGGATTTTTGATAATCTGAGGAAACTAGAGTCCTTAGTTTTATGGAGCAATGCAATAACGTCGTTACCTCCGGGAATTTTCGACCATTTAGAGTCCCTTCAGAATCTTACTTTTCAGTCTAATAAACTTCAAGCACTGGACAATATATTTACTTATACACTTAGTTTGCAAAATATTAATTTTAAGAAAAATGAGTTAGTTTATCTCTCTCCAAATCTGTTTGAGAATTGTTCACAACTCCGGTCAGTTCACATTTCTAGCAACGCTCTAGTGAACTTACCTGAAACGTTATTTCAGAGCCACCCAGCTCTCACAGAGGTTAGCCTTGAGAAAAACCAACTTGATTCCGTTCCAGAGGGATTATTTCTTGGTGCCCCATCTTTGGTATCAGTTAAAATGTCAAGAAACTACTTCAAAAGCCTTCCAGAGGGGTTGTTTAGCGTTTCCAAAAAACTGAAATTTCTTGATTTGAGTAACAACGCTATCGAAACTTTGCCTTCACAACTGTTTGCTTCTGCCATTAGCCTTGAGGTGCTCGATATAAGTAATAACAGTTTGGTGAAACTTGAAGACAATTTGCTGAGGGAGTGTTATTCGTTAAGTGAACTGAGATGCCGAGATAACAAACTGACATCTTTGTCCTTGCTTACGTTCCCTAGTGGTTCTGATTCTTCTTTGAAAATTGTCGACTTTTCTGGAAACAACTTGACTGAAGACGGTATCATATCTCATTTTGCATTTGCACTCAACCATCAGCTGAACATTGAAGAGATTGATTTAAGCTATAATCGACTCAGCAAGTTCCCAAGTAGGGCAGAATTCTATATTTTCGTAAAATTGCGTCATCTTAACTTTGAAGGCAATTTCATATCCTGGGTGTCTATATCTGATATTCTCAACTTGAATCACGAGAGTGAAGTTAATCTTAAATACAACCTCATTGAACGGGTACAAGGCATTAACTTGGATACTAACACAGAGGTAAAGATCAAATTGGAAGGGAATAATTTTATTTGTGACTGTAATCTTTACACACTCATTGAGAGCATACAGGAGACAGACCTAGGGAGGGGCACCTACCAATCTGGATCTATAAGTGGAAACAGAGCACCAAATAATTCCAGGCACTTCCGAACAGGCGTTCAAGTAATGGATAGTCAAAAATTAGTCTGTAAAAACCCAGCAAATCTCAAAGGACAGAAGTTGTCTTCGTTGGATTTACAATTTTTCACTTGTTCGGTACCTTCAGTTCACTGTTCCAGCGACTGCCCTTGTTCATTTCGTCCTTTTGATAACATGATGATAGTCAATTGCTCAGGACAACAGCGGAAATCTCTGCCTTCTATCCAATATTACGATCGTCACAACTATAGTCTTGATCTTTCACATAATCTTTTATCTTCCTTGAACTTCTCGAAAAATGAAAGTTTTATCGTCACTCTCGACTTGAAGGACAACCTACTCGTTTCTGAAACCCTCTCTCATCTCACCCGCCTACCTTCCCGACTGGAATTCTTGCATCTGGGAGGAAATAACTTGACCCACCTCGAAGAGCAGTTCGTTCACCAAATCAACAGTACTGGCGCTCGGGTTGACTTAAGAGGCAACCCGTGGGTGTGTGATTGCAATATCAAAGCTTTACACGATTTCATTCAGGCTCACTACACTAAGGTAAGTTACTTCTCCGTATACTAATGACAAAAAATATCAGTAGTTGACAAGATCAACCTCATGATTAACACGTTTACACTACAGCATTTTACCAATCGACCTGTCTTCTTCAAGTCAAATAGACTCAATAGCAATTTGTTTTTTTTCTATACATTTGTTTAATATATTTAATAGAGCATATTTCTTTTTATTAGCTTCGCGTTTTTCTAGGCAACTAAATGCCAAAAATCAAGCCGGGGGATACCGAGCTCTTTTGAAGAGTAACCCTAGTCTTGTGACCAGCTAGTCTTACCTTAGGGTTCGCTAATAAAATCATTTAGCGTGTGAAATTTAAGGTATCAAATACGTATGAAAGTTGCAAAAGTGCCAAAACTACATATACTTATGGTTGCAGATTATATTAGTGTACTGATTGGATGTGTGTAAACTAATGTGCTTGATAGGGAGTAAAGGGGGTGGGTGATGGCTCTTAGTTTTAGTAAGTTTATGGACAGGTAGGTAGGTAGGTAGCACCACTCGTGGGTCGCATTATGGATGAAATCTTCGGCCCAAACAATGATATGAATATAAAGATCAGAATGCCAAACACTGGTGAATCCAAAAACACTAGGGAGCTGTCCTCGTTGAGGGTGGGGTGTCGTGTAAAATTGTTTTTCTGACGCCACCCAACAATTGGGGAGCCAGCCGACTTGCCTACCTACTAAGGTAACTTGATTCAGATTCAACGGCTAAGTGGTACGGTACGAGACTCTAAATTTCATTTTCGTTATAACAAAACCGAATTGCCCCCTGAAAACGCCGCTCATGTTACGTGTATTTTTTTGTGTTATGAAACCTCAAAATTTAGATTAACAAAATTACGGATTTTTTGCTAAAAACCAAAATTTAGAAAAAAAAAAAATTAAAATGCCGAAAACTCCTTCCAACTCCGAGACGTGCCATTGTGTAGTGAAGAGGAGCGGTGAGTGATGGAGGCTACAAGAAAAATAAAAAGTTGGAATATTACGTGGGTGTGACGTGATTTCCTCTGCCTACAAATGGGGTAGGGAACATGTTGAGATCTCTGTGATCATCCAAAAGCCCGATTAGCGATTAATACGCTAAAGAACCGATATAGGCGATTGCCGATGATCTCGTTTTGCCATCAACCTGAAATGATGTTCAAAAAACAGAAGAGTGATGTAATGTGATGTGTGTGTGTGTGTGTGTGTGTGTGAAGGAAGAGGCAAAAGCGAGCGCGGTGTTATGATTGGCTATGCGTGTGATGACATAGGTTGATGGAACTTCATACGCGCCTGCATCAGACAGCGCGCTTGGACCCTGACTGGCGGCAGCTCTCGAAGAACGCTGATTATTCTTTTGCGTGGGCTCTCACCGGGAATCGAACCAGGGACGAATGGCTAGCCCTACTGGTCCCACTGTGCATCCCCCTTAAGGGGTGTCAGGTGTAGAATGAGCCAGCATGCAGCAGCTGTCATCTGGAGGATTGGGTGCCCTCGGTCGACACGACGCAGTCTGACGCAAGCACGTGGGAAGCTCCATCACACGTCATCACACGCATAGCCAATCACAACGCAGCCGTCTCTTTTGCCCCTTCTTTTGAACACACAGCACATCACTCTTTCGTCATTTGAACACCACGCAGGGTTTCCATCATTTCAGGTTGGTGTCAAAACACTCTGCTAACATCCTACCCCCCCCCCCATGAGGAGCGGCCACCGGTGTCCCTGGGCTTGCCTCCCTTTGTCATTTCGATCTTTGTGGATTTCATCATCCGGTTTGGGGACCTTGTCCGAAATTGAAAGTGGGGGCTGGCGCAATTAATTCCCATTACAGATTATACACGATGCCCGGTTAAATGATTGCATCTCCTAATTTTAATATTTTACATTTTATTAAATGGTTGCTTTATTTTCCTGTAAAAATAATATTTTGTTAAGGTAATCGATTCGATAACGTTAGTCAATTAGAAGTGAGTTAATTACTCAAGAGACTTTGACTGGGTAGTGCCACCCAAACGCTACGCAACTAGAGGCAGTAACTCACTTCGCCGTACGTTGTCTGCCTCTACATGACTCGCACACTCTCGTTGTGCTCTGCATATACATACTCGTACATATATCTCTCTGTTCAGACCCGACTCACAACCCTTCTTTACTCACGGGCGCTTCAACCTCCAAGACTGCTAGCTGGAGAACAAGAAATAACCTTTCATTAGAACCGTAATAATAAACTATAAATAGTCGTGGTGTTTCTTAGTCTTAGTGCCCCCGCCCGCACCCCACTCACCCTATTTAGATAATTGCATGTCTGAAAACAATTGCATTTTCCTCCCAAAGGGAAAATGGGCAAAATTTATTTAAAAAAAGTAACCAGTATTATATCTCTTGTAGATCCCCCACCCCCATTCCTCACAATGACTACATAGCAGGAATCTGGGCAGCCCTCCAGGCTACCTGGCAAAGAAGATGGGAGACGGTGGAGGGGAGCTTAAATTTGTGGGTTATTGCGCTGCGACTGTTCCCATGGCCCTACCCCCTAATGTCAGAACGGCTTCAGGTAACTTTATGTCGTCTCAGAACTGGACACATTTGTGGGACGTAGCGCCATTTGAAGGAGCTCTCGCCTGCGTTATCCCTCAGACTGTTCGGCACATTCTTTTTGAGTCTCCAAGTTTGGGGAATCCTTGCCCCCGTTAACTGGAGGAGGCTGTCGTCCATTTTATTTGATCTGTCATTTTAGTTTTGGGTGCGTGCTCGGATGCAGGGGGTGTGGCGGGCCTCTTTTCGACCCAGGAGCATGCCTTTTTCTTCTTTCTTTTTGTTTGATTTGCTGGCTTTTTGTCTTTTGGCATAGCCTAATTTATAGTCTAACTTTATTACGGTGGCTCATGCCCTTGTAGGTAGTCGCCATCAGAGATCCTCTAAAAAACATTCCCCCTCCCCCGGCGTTTTTCTAATTACATTTTCTTGAGGCGAATGAGTTTGGTAGTTTAAAATACTCGAGATAAGTTATTAGTTCAAGCTCTGTATCCCTAATAAACGCAACATCCCTGTATAGGAATTGATCCTGTCCCTTCTCTCCAACTTGAGACACAGGACGTTGACCGCAAAAACATCCGGGCCAGGCACCTTGGGTCAATCTCGTAACCACAGCACCTCGCCACTCGTCCCTATGAAAAGCCGAACGGTTTAAACTGCAAGATTTCCCCTACGAGTGTATATTCAATTTCACCTCAAGTACGAAATTGTAGACGCGTTTCTCTCAAGCTCGAAGGCCAGCTGGACCAGAGGTAGGACTTGCTGAGAAAAACCGTTGGAGTAAGAATCCTCCTGCGGCCCGTCCATAAGCCTCCCCCCTCCTACCCCTACCCCAGTGGGGTGACGAGGTATAAATACAAACACTTTGGAAAAACGAGGTAGAATCCGTGAGTCAATGAGGCTACGAAGCCCCGGCAAGAGAGGCCGGGCTACCAAGGGGACTAAGAAGCAGCTCATCCTAGAGCTAGTCCCTGGTTATCAAACCGAACTTTAAGTTAACTTGTTCAAGTTTAACTTATTCTCGTCAGAGAAACCCCTTCCCCACACATTATCCTGGTGTAGCACAAAGAACCGTGATAGTCCTCGACCTTGAGGACTTCCGATACGAAGAAGAAAAAGCTCCTCCTCGAGCCCGTTACCCGGTGGTCACACCGAACTCTAAGTTAACTTGGTTTAAGAACCAAGTTAAAATTAATCTCGTCAGAGAGACCCCGCCTATCCTGGTGCATTCTAAAGCACCGTGATAGTTCTCGCACTTGAAGACCCCCCCCCCCCCGAATACCCTGTGGACCCCCATGTGCTACACTCGCCCAAAGTCCCTCGTGACTGCCAAGACATCCCGTCCACCGCTAACAATCGGATCGAGGGACGCGTCAAAGAACCCAACGGGTTCCTGAGGTGTCTGGGCTCATTAAGTTCAAGGTCAGACTCAAACCCACCGCCAGAGCAACCGAGGCATTTAAACTCCAGTAGAGACAATTAGCCTATTTCTTTTATATTGAAGTGAGTAACGAGTGAACCAACATTATACGGTCAAGTTAAAAAGCCTTACTTAAAAACTTATTGAAGTTATTGGGTATTTAAATTCGTAGTATTTCTGTGGTTCATGTTTTTTTGTGTAGTAAATTGTTAAATTTAAAATATGTTTATTTTGAGATAATTCTTGGGCGTTCCACTAAACCCTTAGGTGTTTGAGACCGGCTCTTCCTTAAAACAACAAAAATGGCATTCTTCGACAATCCCCTCTTGAAGAAAAGGGAACTCGATAAACACCGGGGGAGCTACAACTGATCCTTCAGTATATTAGATTTTAAAGTGATTATTGCATTCATATTTAATTAATCCTTTCGACAGGTGGTAAACGTGCGCAGCGTCACCTGCGCATCTGATGGAAAGCCTCTCGTTGACCTGACGGAAGAAGATGTCTGCCCCCTTTATCTTCAACCTATGGTGATCGCCTCGATTGGAGTCATCGCTGCACTCCTTGTCCTGTTCGCGATATTAGGTAGGTTTTCCTGCTATTCTCAATCGAGACTAGGAGTAAGCTAATGATTCCAAAGCTAGAAGCTACATATTTAGTTACAATAGTATAATTATAATAAAAAGCAGCGAATACCACAATGCGAGCCATTTTTGCCTTGAAAAAAATGATCCTGATTATTATCAGCCTATCTTGCCCCCTCTGCTGGTCAAAGGTCTCCCTAAGAAGCTTTCACTGGTTACGGTCCAACGCTCGAGTGTTGGTGTGGTTAGGTAGAATTTTGTGTGTTCGATATTCCCTCCCCCTCATTCCTCTGTTTACATGTTTAAGCCTTCTGGCAAATGCGGCGAATCACGCCAAGGCGGCAAAGATGAGTGCTCTTCGGACACTTCATGGCACCCCGGTGAGTGTGACGCAGCACTCAACCATGAACTTTGTGAAAAGAGTAGTTTATGCGAGGGAACTCGTTGACTACTCCATTGAGGACATCACCTTAGAGCTGGCCGACCATGGGGCGGTCAAGGTCAAACGTGTGATGAGAAAACAGGGAGGGGCCTCGAGACCCACCCCTACACTCTTCGTCACGTTCGACTGTGACAAGCTCCCCGAGTCGGTGCATGCAGGTTGGTACCGCTACCGCGTGAAGGCATTCGTGCTACTGCCGTGTCGGTGCTATTACTGTCACCGCTTCGGCCATACGAATCGTTCTTGTAGACGTGCAAAGTCGGGGGTCGCCTGAAGTCTGTGTAAATTGCTCCAAGGCCGCTCACGATAAGTCTAAATCGTATGTGGCGAGTGTGTCAATTGCGGAGAGCCGCACCCCGCATCTTCGAGCAATGTGGTGCATATCTCATCGAGAAAGAAATCCTGTCCGTTCAGGCCCAGGATCGAATCTCATTCCGCGAGGCTAAGGACTTGGTCCTGGCGCGCCCGGCTATGCCTGGGACGTGATATGCCTCAATATTACTAAAGGCACCCTCTGCTCTTGGCCCATCCAGGCCAACAGGCACGGTTGTTTCCAAGCCCATTCGGAGCCCTTCTGCGGGCTCTACTCAACCCGGGGGCTCCCCTGGTAAAGCTGGCGGCAAAAGGGTTCATACCCAGCCCCGGCTAAAACCAGGGCTCCCCCTTCTTCTCCCAACGTGACCGTTTCCCGTAAGGCGAAACTGCCACGCGCCTCCTCCGAGTCGTTACTCACAAGGGGCAACTTCCCTGAAGTTGGTCGCCAGGCCATCTTCCGGGGTTCCTAAAGTTGTCCCTCGAAAAGAGGACAGCAACAAAGGAGCTTCAGCTCATTCGCCCACGCCTAGTGGTGGAGCGAATGGCTCGGAGACGGTGGTTCCTCGAAAAGAGGGCCCCCCGCCTCCCAAGCCGCAACGCCCGCATAAGGTTTCGAGGCGGAGGGAGGAAAAGACTCGCATTGCGAGCCCAACCTCCCCCAATAAGTCCTCGAAGGCGACAGCGCCTTCAGCGCTTTGTCCGGCCAACAGCGCCCGGGGTTCTGCCCACAGGAAGCGTACGGCCATTCCCGTGAGGGTCTTCAATTCGAGGAGGGCCCCCGCGTCTCCTCCAAGCTAGGCCTGGAGGGCATATTCCTTCAATGGAATTGCCGTGGACTCCGGGCCAACTGGGAGGAGCTGCGGAGGCTCGTCTCGTCCCGTTCCCCGTTAGCTATTTTTTTGCAGGAGACCATGCTAGGCGCGTGCCCGCTGCCTGATCCGCCGGGGTATAAGGGTCTTGCGACCCCACCACCACGGGATGGCCGGGCTGGGGAATGCGCGGTTTACACCCGGCATGATGTCTTCGTTCTTCCTTTCTCTTTAGATACCTCCTTTCAGGCAGTGGCTGTGCAGCTGCACCTGGATAGGAGGTATACTATCATTTCTGCGTACATTCCACCGTCAGCTGACTTCGACGCGGGGGACTTCCGCCGCGTCGTGGCACGGTTGCCGAGGCCCTATCTCTTGCTTGGAAATCTGAACGGCAGGCATCCTCTCTGGGGAGATTACTCCAGAAAACCCAGGGGACAACTCCTTGCCGATCTGATCGAAGAGCTTAAGATGGGTGTCCTAAACGTCGATGAGTTTACGCATCACTGTCCGAGAACCGCTTCATTTTCTTGCCTTGACCTATCTTTGTGCTCTTCGGTGCACAGCCTGATTTTGATTTGGGGGTGGTCGTGACCTCCATGTTAGTGATCACTTTCCAATTCAAATATCACTTTCAGGGCAACTGCCGCCTGAGAGACCACCTCGGTGGTGCTTGGCGCGGGCGCGGTGGCCTGCATTTCAGGAAATGACTGAATTCTCTATCTCAGTCGAGGAGTTTAGGTCGGTAGATGAGGCCGTTGAGTTCTTCTCCGGCAACCTCATCGCCTCGGGCCTGACTACTATTCCTAGGACGTCTGGCCGTTTTGCACGCCGACCACTCCCATGGTGGTCGGCCGAGTGTGAGACGGCCCTCAAACAGAAGCGTTATGCCTACATGCGCTATAAGCGCCGCCCGAACAATTTCACTGTCGCTGAATTTCATCGGGCTAGGGCTAGGTTCCGGTATATTTCGAAGCACGCCCGCCGCTCTTCTTGGCGGGCATACGTGTCTTCACTTAACGGGAAGACCCCTTTAGCTAGGTGTGGAAGCGAGTCAAAAGGATTCGGGGCAAGTTCTCGCAGGACCCCCCTCTCGTTTTCAGGAGAATGGGACCGCAATCTCGGACCCCGCGTCCGTGGCGGAATCCTTAGCGACCGCTTTTTCCGCATTCTCTAGCCGTAATGCTGCTCCGCCAGCATTCAATGCACGTCGTGATGTCGCGGAAGGCCGCTGGCTATACTTTACCTCCAGAGGCGGAGAACCCTTCAACGACAAGTTTACTGTGAGTGAGTTGCGTTCCGCTCTCGCTTCGTGCGCAGACACCGCCCATGGTCCGGACGATGTCCCGTACGCCATGCTTCGACACCTGGGTGAGCGAGGCATGGCCTTTGTTAGATTTGTTCAACAGGATCTGGGTGGAAGGTCTTCTTCCAGACTCCTAGCGAATCGCTACTGTGCTCGCCTTTCGCAAGCCGGGAAGAGATCACTCTACTCCGACCGGTTGATGGAGAAATTGGTAAATGTTAGATCAGCCTTTTTGCTGGATAGCGGAGGCCATCTGTCTTCTGCACAGTGCGGTTTCCGCAAGTTCCACTCTACGTCGGATGCTCTGCTCCGACTGGAAAATGCCATCTGCGAGGCTTTCCTTCGTAGACAGCACTACGCCACGGTCTTTTTTGATCTGGAGAAGGCCTATGATACCGCATGGCAATGCGGTATCATGGAGACTCTCCACACGATATGGGCGAGGGGACGCCTCCCAATGTTTATATCTGAATTTTTGCGAGATCGTCGATTCCGCGTACGGGTGGGGGAGCCCTCTCCGGCCCAAAGGAGCAGGAAGAGGGTGTCCCGCAGGAAAGTTTCCTCAGTGTCACACTCTTTGCCCTGAGCATCAACGGCATCACCTCGGTGCTGCCGGAAGATGTTCTCACTACGCTCTACGTGGACGACCTTTCGATCTCTTTTGGCGCGGCCCAGATGCCAACTCTGGAGCGTCGACTCCAACAGGCATTGAACCGCGTCTCTCGCTATGCCGAAGCGCACAGGGTTCGGTTTTCTTTGGCCAAGACCAAGGTTGTGCACTTCTGCCGCCATCCACGGCTTCAGCCCAACCCAGATTTGTTTCTTAATGGGGTGCACCTGGATGTGGTTGAGTCGCACCGTTTCCTTGGTCTTGTATTCGACCGACGCCTCACCTGGGAGGCTCATATTCGCAGCCTTAGGGTCTCTTGTACCCGCGCCATGGACATTCTCCGTTCCGTGACGTTCAGCGCTTGGGGCGCTGATAGGGCTACTGCCTTACTTTTTTATCGATCCTTTGTTCGCTCGAAGCTCGACTACGGATGTGAGTTTTATGCATCCGCAGCCGAGCGTTTATTGCGGAAGGTGGATTCGATCCACCACACCGGCCTCCGCCTTGCGACCGGTGCCTTCCGCACTTCCCTCATTGTGAGCCTGTTGGTCGATGCTGGGGAGATGCCACTCGTTCTGCGCCGCGTGCAGTGCATCACTCGCCTGTACGCGCGAGCCCGGCGCCTCCCTCAGTCGCCAACAGCTCTCACTGCATCCGCAGCTGATCTCGATGGTGCCTATGCCGCCGAGAGACGCCAGTCATACCCTAAGCCCTTTGGGTTTAGGGCCAGGAAACTCCTTCGAGAGGTAGATATAGCTGTCGGGCCGGTGGCGGCCCTGGTTCTTCCCAGGACGCCACCCTGGAGGGTACCACATCTGGCTATTTGTCGCCACGCCTCTGCTCCCAAAGCTTGTACTGCGCCGGGAGTATTGCGTTCGACCTTTTTGGAGCACACATCGTGTCACGCTGGTACCGTGCCAGTGTATACGGATGGCTCCAAGTCCCAAGAGGGGGTCGGCTTCCACGCCGTATCCCCTCTGTTTGAAGTCAGCGGGGCTCTACCAGGCGCTGCGTCTGTCTTCACGGCTGAGCTGGTTGCAATACACCACTCGGTACGGGAGATTACGCGACGTGCCCGGTTCGGAGACCGGATTGTGATATATAGCGACTCACAAAGCGCCCTGAGTGCTCGCGGGGCATTGGAATCTCCGCATCCCCTGGTTCGCGATATCCGTGACGCCACGGTTTTGGCGAGCCCGGCAGATGTCGAGATTATCTTCTGCTGGGTTCCTGGACATGTAGGAATTGCGGGGAATGAGCGCGCCGATGAGGGCGCCAAAGAGTCCGCGAGGACTCTGCGACCGGACCAGCGTTTCGCTCTTCCTCACACTGACTATATTGCAGGAATACGGGCAGCTCTTCGGACTGCTTGGCAAAGAAGATGGGAGACGGTCGAAGGGAACTTAAAGTTGCGTGCCATTGCGCCACGACTATTCCCATGGACCTATCCCCCAATGCCGCGGCGGCTTTAGGTTGCTTTCTGTCGTCTCCGAATCGGCCACACTCGTGTGACGCATCGCTATTTGATGGAGCGCTCGCCTGCGCCCTATTCCAACGACTGCGTCGTCCCCCAGACTGTTCGGCACATTCTTATCGAATGTCCCAGTCTGGGTGATCTTCGCACACGACACCTGTCCCGGTACCGGGATGGGCGGGGTCGCTACCGCCTGTCCCTTATAATCGGGACGAGTGCGTGTACTTTGACTGGTGGACTTATTGACTTTTTGGGGGAGGCCGGCCTTCTTCCTTTCATTTAACCCGGTTTAATTGTTGTTGTTTTTGTTATTGTTTTTGTTATTGCTTTGTTATTGTTATTTCTTTTTATTGTTTCCTGTTCAATTTTTTATAGTAGCCTAGAACTAGGCTGTTTGTTTACGGCAACTTATGCCTTAGTCGGCAGTCGCCAGATAGCCCCTTAATTAAAAAAACAACAAAAACACAGCTGATTTCGACGGTGCCTATGCCGCCGAGAGACGCCAGTCATACCCTAAGCGCTTTGGGTTTAGGGCCAGGAAACTCCTTCAAGAGCTAGATATAGCTCTCGGGCCGGTGCCGCTCCTGGTTCTGCCCAGGACACCACCCTGGAGGGTACCACATTTGGCTATTTGTTGCGACGCCTCTGCTCCCAAAGCTTGTACGGCGCCGGGAGTATTGCGTTCGATCTTTCTGGAGCACAGCTCGTGTCACGCTGGAACTGCGCCCGTGTATACGGATGGCTCCAAGTCCCAAGAGGGAGTCAGCTTCCATGCTGTATCCCCTCTGTTTGAAGTCAGCGGGGCTCTACCAGGCGCTGCGTCTGTCTTCACGGCTGAGCTGGTGGCAATACACCACTCGGTACGGGAGATTACGCGACGTGCCCAGTTCGGAAACCGGATTGTGATCTATAGCGACTCACAAAGCGCCCTGAGTGTTCTCGGGGCATTGGAATCTCCGCATCCCTTGGTTCGCGGTATCCGTGACACCACGGTTATAGCGAGCCGGGCAGATGTCGAGATTATCTTCTGCTGGGTTCCTGGACATGTAGGAATTGCGGGGAATGAGCGCGCCGATGAGGGCGCCAAAGAGTCCGCGAGGAATCTGCGACCGGACCAGCGTTTCGCTCTACCTCACCCTGACTACATGGCAGGAATACGGGTAGCTCTTCGGAATGCTCTGCAAAAAAGATGGGAGACGGTCGAAGGGAACTTAAAGTTGCGTGCCATTGCGTCGCGACTGTTCCTATGGACCTATCCCCTAATGCCGCTCTCTGTCGTCTCCGAATCGGGCACACTCGTGTGACGCATCGCTATTTGATGGAGCGCTCGCCTGCGCCCTATTGCGACGACTGCGTCGTCCCCAAGACTGTTCGGCACATTCTTGTCGAATGTCCCAGTCTGGGTGATCTTCGCGCACGTTACCTCTCCCGCTACCAGGATGGTCGGGGTCGCTACCGCCCGCCCTTTGTACTCGGGACGAGTGCGTGCACATTGACTGGTAGACTTGTTGACTTTTGGGGGGAGGCCGGCCTTCTTCCTTTCATTTAACTAAGTTTAGTTGTTGTTTTTGGTTTTGTTATTGTTATTGCTTCATAATTGTTATTTATTTTGCTTCTTGTTTTCTGTTTAAATTTTTTAAAGTAGCCTGGAACTAGGCTGTTTGTTTACGGCGACTTATGCCTAAGTGGGCAGTGGCCAGATAGCTCCTAAAAAAAAAAAATACATGTTTAAGAGTTTCTTAAAGTCTTCAACTTAAGAAAAGGTCTTAGTGGTTTTGATTTACACCATTCAAACTTTGTTGGAAAGTTACCACTTTCCAACAAATTTTGAATGGTGTAAATCAAAACCACTAAGAACTTTTCTTTATCTAATTCTAAAAGGTTAGGGAAAAATGAACGTGACGTTATTTAGGTGGGCAAAATAATGTTAAAATGTGTGTTTTACTTTCTCCACCAAGATTGTCTTATCTGGTTTAAGTGAAGAAAGTAGTGTACGAAGAAAAGCCAGAAAAAGGCCTCTAATGAAAATGAAACACATAATTTTGGTTAGAAGGGGGCATAATAGGCCTTCGAACTCGCAAGGGGTGGTACCCTGTGTAGCCTGTTACACTTGGTACCCTAGAGACTGTCACTAGGTTAAATTGAACTCTTCAAAGGGCCCTGGGAAAGTTGCTAGCGCGCTTCCCCCTAGCTCCATCTCAGCACTAGTTTATTATTTTTTTTTACCCTACGATTATCCCCTCATCCTTTTATCTCCTTGAACTTGGTACCAGAAGCAACTGTTCACACCCGTACAAAGTGAAAATAAGGGAAGCCCCGTCACTGGGTCGAATTGAAATCTTTGACAGGCCATGGGGACGTGTTTAGTACACTTTCTCATCGTTCCCTCTCAACATTCTTTTTTCTGTACGACTGTCCCTTCAACTCTGTCTAGGCTCAAGGACTTGACAAGTTACCTCATGGGGTGTCAGAATAAAGGTTTTAGAACCACTATAGACAACAACCTTTAACCACCGCAGGTTTCAAGAGACCAGGGGTATGGCGCGTATAATGGGAATATTGGTTTTGTCCCAATAATAACTTTCTGCGGTCATTCTGGTTTCTGCCTGGTGACTTCGAACGTCCCCCATTGAAAGCCTGCTTGTCAATTGTGGGGAGGCGCCACTCGCACTGCACCTTACCCAGTGCATTATGCGCCTGTACGCGCGAACCCAGCACCTCCCTCAGTCGCCAACGGATCTCACTGCATTCGCAGCCGAACTTTACCGTGCCTATGCCGTTGAGAGACTCCATTTATACCCTAAGCCCTTTGGGTTTAGGG
This sequence comes from Ceratothoa steindachneri, assembly GCA_963969495.1. Classification (NCBI taxonomy): domain Eukaryota; kingdom Metazoa; phylum Arthropoda; class Malacostraca; order Isopoda; family Cymothoidae; genus Ceratothoa; species Ceratothoa steindachneri. The sequence continues at coordinate 107,062,784 of OZ018328.1, forward strand.
CTAGGAAACTTTTACGAGAGCTCGGTGTACTCTTGAGACAGAGGGTACCACCTTTGACTATTTATCGCCACGCCTCTGCTCCCAAAGCTTCCGCAGCACTGGGAGTATTGCGTTCGACCTATTTGGAACAAACTTCGTGTCGCGCTGGACCCGTCTCAGTGTACACGTATGGCTCCAACTCCCCAGAGTGGGTCAGCATCCACGGCGTATCATTTCTGTTTAAGGTCAGCGAGGCTCTACCGGGCGCTGCCTCTGTCTTCTGGCAGAGCTGAATGCAATACACCGCTCGGTACGGGAAATAACGCGTCGTGCCCAGTTCGGAGACCGGATGGGATCTATAGCGACTCACCAGGCGCCATGAGTGCTCTCGAAGCATTGCAATCTCCAAACACCCCTGATTCACGGTATTCTTAACGCCACGGTTGTCGCAAACCGCGAAAAAGTAGAGATTATTTTCTGCTGGGTTTCTAAACAGGTGGAAATTGCCGGGATGAGCGCACCAAAGAGTCCGCGACGACTGGGCAGGAATCAGGGCACTGGCAAAGAAGATGGGAGACGGCCGAGTGGAAGTTAAAGTTGCCTGTCATTGTGCCGCGACTGTTCCTATGAACCTACCCTCGAATTCAGGTTGCTTTATGTCGTTTTTGAATTAGGCACACTCGCGGACGCACCGCCATTTGATAGAGTACCCTGCACATAATGTGGAAGACTGAGTTATCCCCTGGACTATTCGGCACATTCTTGTTGAATCTCCCACTCTGGGTGATTTCGCGCATGTTACCTATCCTGGTACCGCGATGAGCTCGTGTACACAGACTTATGTATTATATTACTTGTTGGAAAGATGCACATATTGAGATAGAGAGAGCAACACAATTACTCGTAAACAATGGATTCAGCAACCACGAATTACAGGAAGCCATCAAGAAGAAAATGGACCAATTTTACTTTAAAGAACAGCATAGGAACGGAAAAAATAACAGCAAATAACATAAATCTCTTCTACAGAACACGATGAACACTGCGTACCGAACAGACGAAACGGTAATTTAGAAAAATTATTAACCGATCTATAAAGCCTATATAATATCAAACTAGATGCACCTCAAGCCTCATCCTAGAAAACTATCAGAAGCCCATCCTCGAACCTAAACGTTGGCCTAAGGTTTCAAGGTGGAGGGAGGAAAAGACTTGCATGGCGAGCCCAACCTCCCCCAATAAGTCCTCGAAAGTGACAGGGCCTTCAGCGCTTTGTCCGGCCAACAGCGCCCGGGGTTCTGCCTCCGTGATATATATAAGGCTCGTCCTCCATGTGGGAGACACAGAGTTAAGGAGTCTCGCCCGGACCCAAGAAGTTTCCCCTAGTTCCAAGTCAGAGGCTAACAACGAAGCAAAGCGACGGCTGAACTTTTGTGTCTTGGAATTAACCCAGCCAGTGTGGTAATTCCATTCGACGATCGTAACCGAGCGATTTTTCCGACTCCACTCATCAACTCCTGTCGAAGCCCTCCTCGTTTTCGGGTGGCCGAAATACTTTCCCCTGGACCCGACGTTACCGCCCCGCCCCCTGGAGAACCGTCATCACGTCAACTTCCCACTCAGAAGCTCCGAGTGCCCTCGCCCTCACGTTTATTGCCTGCAGGCATCCGTGAAACCTTACTCTGAAGTCTCACCCGGAATCTTCCGTAAGCCATCCCCTCTCCCCCTTCAGCAACCCATTTGAGTTAATCCTCCCCATTGAAATAGTCTCCTTCTGTAACGCATTAATTTCTAACATCAGAGTCTGATTCATAACTCTGCAATTACCCCCTCATTTACCAATTTAATTTTGCCCATTGATTCTCTTATTTTATGTGAATAAAATTATATTTTTGTACATGCCTCTTTAAATAGCCTTGAGCTATGCCATTGCCCAAATTTTACATGACCTCGTTTTGCACTCTATTCTCGCTGCTCTGCGCGTCAAAACTCGTGGCGTTCCGCCCCTTTGTCGTTTCGCCTTTAAGTTATTAGTCCCTTTCCCATAGATATAATATGGTATTGATATAATATAATGTCACACCACGACAAAGTCCTTCATCTCTTTGGGACGTGACAGCGAATTTGACCTTCGTTTCTAAGCCGACCCCTTTCGACCTTGTCCTAATATGCTCACAAGTTCGTCATTATGTAAATTCGCACTTGCTTATCTCTTTTTGTTTGTATATACTTGTTCATTCATTGATATATAAACCAATGTTCTACTCTTTTATTTGTATTTTCATTTTTTTCTCTGGAGATGATACTAGAGTATCGAAACGCGTCAGATAAATAAAGTGTTTTCCCAAAGGAATCTTCTTCTATTCCCTCCTTTGAAACGAGTCAATTAGGCAGCGCGAGTGGGGGGTGGTTGAGGGTTCGAGAATAATGATAAAGATGAAAGTCCTGGGGTGTTTTTCCAAGTCCCAAGGATGAGTCCCTAAAGGGGGCACAGGAGTTATGAACATGTCAAGTTGGTTGCCGATTAGAATGTCCTCCTCAACTGATGTCCCTGTTTTTTTTTTTATAAATCCTAGCGTCTAGGTTCTAATTAGTCCTCAGGAGGAGGAACTGAACATTAAATGGGACGTTTGAAGCCTTCCAAGCAGCGACCTTAATCAAATCTCAATATCGCAAGGTTAGTAGAGGAATTGTTAAGCTCCAGCTAAGACATCCGTCTATCCCTCTGGTTTACAGTTGAACGGCTGAATGGGCGTTACCGTAATCGCGACAACCCCTTCTTCCACTTTGGCGTCTCCCAAATGATATCATCCATTGTTATGTCGTGAGGTTATCCAGTCCCCTCCAGTAGGGAGGGTGGTACCAGAGCATTGGGTTTCCTCCTATTCGAAATGTTGGTCCCCGTTCCGTATTACCAATTTCCTCTACCCCTAGGAACGGTCATCTTCTACCGCTACAATACCCGAATCAAAGTGTGGCTCTTCGCTCACAAGACCTGTCTGTGGCTCGTGACGGAGGACGAGATCGACGTGTACAAGGAGTACGATGCCTTCATCAGTTACTCACACAAGGTAAACAAAACCCTTCACAAAGGAGTGAATCTACGCCAGAAAACTAAATGGAGTATCATGGACCAAGAAAGGGGCGGGGTGGAGGGCAACTAAATGGACCAATTTTCTATGCAGTACTCAGATGCCTCTGGGTTGAATATGGATGCTGAGACCAAATCTAGCCCATCTCTCAACCAATTGGCGCCGAGTTGCTAAACATTTGGGAAGGTAAGTTAGCAGTTGTGAGAGGACCGAATTAGTAAAGGATTTCGGCTCTTTCGTGAGGACCATGAGCCGGAAAGTTAATCATTTCACTATAAGGATTGCAACGGAGCCGACAGTTAATTCTAAACAATTAAGGACTTTTCAACGTCGAAAAGGCTAAATCTCCTATTTTCGTACCTCCTGGCATGCGTTCTTTTAGAAACTCGGTTTTGCGCACATCCGGTAAGAATGGGATATATATATATATATATATTTCTCATATAACAATGACGGCTTACACCCAAAGTCGGTTTTAATTCCGGTTTTATCCTCAGCCAGGTTTAAGTCCTATTTCCCCTTAGGTTGGGCCTAGGTCATCATTCACCCTAACCTGGCCTAAATCTTATTTCACCCTAGGTAGGGCCTAACTCTTCCTTCACCCTCAGTCCGGTCTAAGTCTAATTTCACACATTCGCGTGTAAGCCCTATGTCAACCCTTTATTAAGTTATTTAATTGGGGCAAAGTCCTCGGATTTAAGTCTCTTTTCGACCCAAGTCTGCTCTAAAGTCCCATTTCCGACTCATTATGCACCACTCGGTACCTATTAGGTGCCATTCGCTCCTTTGGCTAACAATTTAATTGAGAGAAGAAGCCAGTGCAGCATTTGCTGTCTATAGAATCTCCCCTTATGTACAAGAACCGACTGCCTTTTGGTCGTAACTCACCTTCACTTTGTGTTTCAGGATGAAGATTTTATCAACAACTACCTGGTCCCTGGTTTGGAGAAAGGTGAACCGCAGTACCGAGTATGTCTACATTATCGGGACTGGGTGGTGGGCGAGTTCATCCAGAACCAGATTTTGGACTCCGTCCACAACAGCCGCCGAACTTTGGTTGTCCTCTCCACCAACTTCATCGAGAGCGTGTGGGGCCAAATGGAGTTCAGAGCCGCTCACCAGCAAGCGCTGCAAGACAAGACCAACAGGGTTATTGTCATTGTCTATGGGGAGGTAGGAAACAGATGCACCTTGTGTAAATGGTGGAGCCATGGCAAGATTGTTTACGGAGAGGGGGAGGGGAAGTCTAATTCATTAGAAAGATAATAGTAGATCAATCCAGGGGCAGAGGTGTATTCGAAAAAGGTGGTGGTCAAAAACCTTCAGAAATATAAATTTCATCACCCACATGTCCGTAAAATGCCCTTTTAGTATTCTTCAATGCCATCAGAAAAATGTGATGTAGAAAATAGGGGAAATCGCCCTTATAGGGCTGCTACAAACTCAAACTCCGAAATTTTCCTCTTAAAGGTCTTATTGGCCATGACAGACAGACAGAGCTTAGGGATCTCACATCAGGGGATTAACTCACAAATATACTTGGAGGGCTTCAAACCGGTCTTGCCTCCCCCCTTCATTATAATGGAGATGTTCAAAGGATATAGGTTGGTATAGGTCAATGCTCGAGGCTGACCGAAACGTCGGGTATAGATAGGGCCACCTCGATTCAAGGAATAGTCGGTAGAAGTCCTCCTAGATTTAAGGTCATTTAAACCCCTTAAAAATAATTTTTAAGGAGTTTGGATTAAAAAATTAGCGTCTCTTTCCATGGCATGAACCTGTGCGATTACATTTAACCTACTTCTACAATGCCCATTTCATCAATATTATCTCTTCTCCAACAAGTTGGGTTCGGCGCGCTTCAACGCCACTAAAACTACCCCCTCCCCCACTCCTCTATGCACTATTAAGTACAAGCCCACCCATCATTTTGTCCACGCTGATGGACATTAATAGTGTTACGGAAATGTGTGTTGTAGGATCACATAAAGGGCGCGGCGATTTGCCATCCTGGCCGCCGTGCCGACGGGAGTTGGCACCCCGTCCGACCCCAGATTAGTCTCTTCCTCGCTTTTCATACAACCTCTCCCACAACTTTCTCTGGTCAGCCTCTAATTTCACAGGGTAGATGCTGACCTTATTCTTCAGCCAACCGTCCCGGGTCGGGGCTGAGGGAAAAACGTTCCCTAACCCCTTAGCTCTAGTTCGAGATGGGTTTTTTTAAATAACCTGCTTCATCTCCACCCATACCTTCCTCACATCCATTTTCCTTTCCTCTTCACAATCTGTCAGTTTTACGCCGTGTCTAAGGTGGAGCCGCCATGCCCATGGACTGCCAGGCCACCAGGCGGGAGTGGTGGTCCCAAATAGCGGCACCTGGCTCTGCCAGGCCTGTAAGCACCTCTTGAAGTGCGGGCTACTGCGAGAGGTGATGCGCGATTGAATCCCGTTGAAAAAAAGAGGGTCACCTTGTCCATAAATTAAAAACTCAAAAAACCCCAACCCTTAACTTCCCCTGTCACATCAACCGAGCCGCTCTCGGGCAGCTACACAAAAAATGGAGGTTTTCCCCCTGTGCTTGCACAGGGGGGGTCTCCATATTTATTTAACAGGAAAGGTGGCTTACTCCTCTCCTACAGGTGTAGGGGACTCCCCTCACCACCTTCTCTAGAGGTACTTTTGGGCACCTCCCTGCTTCTAGCGGCAGTCCCTCCTTTGCTTTCCAAGGGGACTGCCAAGAAAGCCCGCAGGCAGCCCATAGCCAATCGATACCAATCGAAGCGGCTAAGTAGGGCAAACCCCCTTAGAGGGGAGAGGGAAGCCAGGCCCCTTCGGTCGCTTCCCTCAAAAAACCTGCTGGCAAGAATATTAAACCTTGCCGGGGTCAAGGCCTGTGCCTCCCCACACAAGACTGGGAGAGGATGGCCATCTGGAGGCCCCTCCTGTGATAGACATGGTCCTTGAGGAAACCCAACCTCAGACGGTAGGGCCTTCCATGGGCGGGGGGGATAATCCGGGCTCGGCGCCAAGCACCGAACCCGAATCCGCCCCTATGCAGGGTCCTCTTGAAACGGTGGGGCCTCCGAGGCAGTACAAGGAGGAGAGGGATCTCCTCAAACCGGTGCCCCTGTGACAACCAGGACCTTCTCCATTTCGGAGAAGGACCTGGATGAGGCTGGTCTATCTGGCCTAGGGGCTTCTGCCGGCGGAGGTGAGAAGCGGGTTCATTCCCCGCCCTCCTCTCCAAAAAAAATAAAGACTAAAAAGACTTGGGGCTCCTCTCCATCCGTGGGGGCTGCGGGGACGGATAGGTCTGCTGCCACTTTGGTAGGCGACCAAGCCAAGATCGGCACATCCGGCACTTCTGCCCCACCGGGTCCGGAGACCCCGACTAAGACGAAAAGTGCAAAGGGCGGAGCCTCGATAACATCGGGGCGCCTCATTCAGAGATTACCTGGCGTTTTCAAGCCCGCTGGCTTCGAACGCTTCTTAGTTATTCGCTCCACTGATGGCACCATGTTGGCCAAGGGCAACATGATCCATTAAAGGAGAGGATTAGCTAGTGCAATTGGTAGAGAGCCAAAGGTGACCCGTTTCTCGGACGGGAGCCTTCTGGCGAATGCGGCGAATCCCACCGAGGTGGCCAAGATAAGTGCTCTTCAGACACTTCATGGCACCCCGGTGAGTGTGACGGCACACTCTACCATGAACTTTGTGAAAGTAGTTTATGCGAGGGAACTTGTTGACTACTCCATTGAGGACATCACCTTAGAGCTGGGCGACCATGGAGCGGTCAAGGTCGAACGTGTCATGAGAAAACAGAGAGGGGCCTCGAGACCCACCCCTACACTTTTCGTCACGTTCGACTGTGACAAGCTACCTGAGTCGGTGCGTGCTGGTTGGTACCGCTACTGCGTGAAGGCCTTTGTGCCACTGCCGCGACGGTGCTATTACTTTCAACGCTTTGGCCATATGAATCGTTCTTGTAGACGTGCAAAGTCGGGTCACCCGAAGTCTGTGTAAATTGCTCCAAAGCCGCACACGATAAGTCTAAATTGTGTGTGGCCAAGTGTGGCAATTGCGGAGAGCCGCACCCCGCTTCTTCGAAGCAATGTGGTGCATATCTCCTTGAGAAAGAAATCCTGTCCGTTCAGGCCCATGATCGACTCTCATACCGCGAGGCTAAAGACTTGGTCCTGGCGCGTCCGGCTCTACCTAAGACGTCATATGCCTCAATAGTTAGAAAGGCACCCTCTGCTCCTTGGCCATCCAGGCCAACGAGCACGGTTGTTTCCGCGCCAATTCAGAGCCCTTCTGCGGGCTCTACTCAACCCGGGCGCTCCTCTGGTAAAGCTGGCGGCAAAAAGGGTTCATACCCAGCCCCAGCTAAAACCAGGGCTCCCTCCTCTTCGTCCAGCGTGACCGTTTCCCTTAAGGCGAAACGGCCACGAGCCTCCACCGAGTCGTTAGACTCACAGGAGGCACACTCCTGAATTTGGTCGCCAGTCCATCTTCCGGGGTTCCTAAAGCTGTCCGCCAAAAGAAGTACAGCAAACAAGGAGCTTCGGCTCCTAAACCCACGCATAGTGGTGGGCTGAGTGGTTTGGAGACGGTGGTTCCTGGAAAAGAGGGCCCCCCGCCTCTGAAGCCGCAACGTCGGCCTGAGATTTCGAGGTGGAGGGAGGAAAAGACTCACATGGCGAGCCCAACCTACCCCAATAGGTCCTTGAAGGCGACAGCGCCTTCAGCGCTTTGTACGGCCAACAGCGCCCGGGGTTCTGCCCCCGGGAAGCGTACGGCCATTCCTGTGAGGGTCTTCTGTTCGAAGAGGGCCCCCACGTCTCCTCCGACCTAGGCCTGGAGGGCATATTCCTTCAATGGAATTGCCGTGGACTCGGGGCCAACTGGAAGGAGCTGCGGAGGCTCGTCTCGTCCCATTCCCCGTTAGCTATTTTTCTGCAGAAGACCATGCTAGGCGTGTGCCCCCTGCCCTCCCTCCCGGGGTACAAGGGTCTTACGACCCCACCACAGCGGGATGGCCGGGCTGGAGGATGCGCGGCTTACACCCGGCATGATGTCTCCGTTCTTTCTTTCACTTTAGATACCTCCTTTCAGGCAGTGGCTGTGCAGCTTCACATGGATAGGAGGTATACTATCATTTATGTGTACATTCCACCGTCAGCTGACTTCGACGCGGGGGAGTTCCGCCGCTTCGTGGCACGGTTGCCGAGGCCATTTCTCTGCTTGGAGATCTGAACGGCAGTCATCCTCTCTGGGGAGATTACTCAATAAATCCCAATGGACAAGTCCTTGCCGATCTGATCGAAGAGCTTGGGATGGGTGTCCTAAACATGGATGAGTTTACGCATCACTGTCCGAGAACCGCTTCATTTTCTTGCCTTGACCTATCTTTGTGATCTTCGGATGCACAACCTGATTTTGATTAGGGGGTAGACGATGACCTACATGGTAGTGATCACTTTCCAATTCAAATATCATTTTCAGGGAAAGTAACGACTGAGAGCCGACCTCGGTGGTGCTTGGCGTAAGCGCGGTGGCCTGCATTTCAGGAAATGACTGAATTCTCTATCTCAGTCGAGGAGTTTAGGTCGGTAGATGAGGCCGTTGAGTTCTTCTCCGGCAACCTCATCGCCTCGGGCCTGACTAGTAATCCTAGAACGTCTGGCCGTTTTGCACGCCGACCACTCCCATAGTGGTCGGCCGAGTGTGAGACGGCCCTCAAAAAACAGCGTTATGCCTACCTGCGCTATAAGCGCCGCCCGAACGTTTTAACTGTCGGCGAAATTCATCGGGCTAGGGCTAGGTTCCGGTATATTTCGAAGCACGCATGCTGCTCTTCTTGGCGGGCATACGTGTTTTCACTTAACGGGAAGACCCCTTTAGCAGAGGTGTGGAAGCGAGTCAAAACGATTCAGGGGCAAGTTCCTGCAGTACCCCCCTCCCGTTCTCCAGGAGAATGGGACCGCAATCTCGGACCCCGCGTCCGTGGCGGAATCCTTAGTTACCGCTTTCTCCGCATTCTCTAGCCATGATGCTGCTTAGCCAGCATTCAATGCACGTCATGATGTCGCGGAAGGCCGCCCGCTGGACTTTAACTCCAATGGCGGAGAACCCTTCAATGACAGGTTTACTGTGAGTGAGTTGCGCTCCGCTCTTGCTTCGTGCACGGACACCGCTCATGGTCCGGACGATGTCTCGTACGCCATGCTTCGACATTTGGGTGAGCGAGGCATGGTCTTTCTCTTAGATTTGTTCAACGGGATCTGGGTGGAGGGTCTTCTCCCAGATTCCTGGCGAATCGCTACTGTGCTCGCCTTTCGCAAACCGGGGAGAGACCACTCTCCTCCGACTGGTTTACGACCAATCTCTCTAACCTCTTGCGTGTGCAAGTTGATGGAGAAATGGGTAAATATTAGATCAGCCTTTTTCCTGGACAGCGGAGGCCATATGTCATTCCTCACAGTGCGGCTTCCGCAAGTTCCACTCCACGTCGGATGCTCTGCTCTGACTGGAAAATGCTGTCTCCAAGCCCTTCCTTCGTAGACAGCACTACGCCACGGTGTTTGTCGATCTGGAGAAGGCCTATGATACCGCATGTCGATACGGTATAATGAAGACTCTCCACACCATGGGGGCAGGGGGACTCCTCGCAATGTTTATATCTGAATTTTTGCGAGATCGTAGATTCCGAATATGGGTGGGGAGAGCCCTCTCCGCCCCAAAGGAGCACGAATAGGGTGTCCCGCAGGGAAGTGTCCTCAGTGTCGCACTCTTTGCCCTGAGCATCAACGGCATCACCTTTGTGCTGCCGGAAGATGTTCTCGCTACGCTCTACGTGGACGACCTTTCAATCTCTTTTAGCGCGGCCCAGATGCCAACTCTGGAGCGTCTCTCGCTATGCCGAAACGCACAGGTTTCGGTTTTCTTTGGCCAAGACTAAGGTAGGGCACTTCTGCTGCCATCCACGGCTTCACCCCGACCCGGATTTGTTTCTTAATGGGGTGCTCCTGGATGTGTTGGAATCGCACCGTTTCCTTGGTCTTGTATTCGACCAACGCCTCACTTGGGAGGCTCATATTCGCAGCCTTAGGGTCTCTTGTACCCGCGCCATGGACATTCTCCGTTCCGTGACGTTCAGCGCTTGAGGCGCTGATAGGGCTACTGCCATAATTTTTTATCGATCCTTTGTTTGTTCGAACCTCGACTACGGATGCTAGTTTTATGCATATGCAGACGAGCGTTTATTGCGGAAGGTGGATTCGATCCACCACACCTGCCTTCGCCTTGCGACCTGTGCCTTCCGCACCTTCCCCATTGAGAGCATGTTGCTCGATCCTCGGGAGATGCCACTCGCTCTGCGCCGCGTGCAGTGCGTCACTCGCCTGTACGCGCGAGCATGGTGCCTCCCTCAGTCGCCAACAGCTCTCACTGCATCCGCAGCTGATCTCGATGGTGCCTATGCCACAGAGAGACGCCAGTCATACCCTAAGCTCTTTGGGTTTAGGGCCAGGAAACTCCTTCGAGAGCTAGATATAGCTCTCGGGCCGGTGGCGCCCCTGGTTCTGCCCAGGACGCCACCCTGGAGGGTACCACATTTGGCTATTTGTCGCCACGCCTCTGCTCCCAAAGCTTGTACTGCGCCGGGAGTATTGCGTTAGACCTTTTCGGAGCAAACCTCGTATCACGCTGGAACCGTGCCAGTGTATACGGATGGCTCCAAGTCCCAAGAGAGGGTCGGCTTCCACGCCGTATCCCCTCTGTTTGAAGTCAGCGGGGCTCTACCAGGCGCTGCATCTGTCTTCACGGCCGAGCTGGTGGCAATAAACCACTCGATACGGGATATTACGCGTTGTGCCCGGTTTAGAGACCGGATTGTGATCTATAGTGACTCACAAAGCGCCCTGAGTGCTCTCGGGGCATTGGAATCTCCGCATCCCCTGGTTCGCGATATCCGTGACGCCACGGTTTTGGCGAGCCGGGCAGATGTCGAGATTATCTTCTGCTGGGTTCCTGGACATGCAGGAATTGCGGGGAATGAGCGCGCCGATGAGGGCACCAAAGACTCCGCGAGGACTCTGCGACCGGACCAGCGTTTCGCTCTTCCTCACACCGACTACATGGCAGGAATACGGACAGCTTTTCGGACTGCTTGGCAAAGAAGATGTGAGACGGTCGAAGAGAATTTAAAGTTGCGTGTCATTGCGCCGCGACTGTTCCCATGGACCTATTTCCTAATGCCGCGACGGCTTAAGGTCGCTTTCTGTCGTCTCCGAATCGGGCACACTCGTGTGACCTATCACTACCTGATTGAGCGCTCGCCAGCGCCCTATTGCGACGACTGCGTCCTCCCCCAGACTGTTCGGCACATTCTTGTCGAATGTCCTAGTCTGGGTGATCTTCGCGCACGATACCTGTCCCGATACCGGGATGGGCGCGGTCGCTACCGCCTGTCCCTTTACTCGGGACGAGTTCATGCACATTGACTTGTTGACTTTTGGGGGGAGGCCGGGCTTCTATCCTTTATTTAAGAAGGTTCTATTTTTTTTGCTTTGTTATTTTTTTCTTTGTAGGTTGCACGCTCCTGCACCGGGATGAGGCCCACCTCTCCCCCGGTGCCCGAGATTGCTTCCTAATTGTTAAGTTTTTCTCATTTTGATCATTCTGTTTTTATATTTTTATTTTAAAGTCGCCTAGTTCTAGGCCTTCGTGTTTCCGGCGACTTATGCCCTAGTGGGCAGTTGCTAGAATGGCTCTATAAAAAAAAATGCTTCCTATGTAAATAGACCACATTTACACACACACACACGATCCACAAATCCCGTACCTGCTCTAAATTTATTTTCCTTGCTTATCCTGAATCAATCCACACACTTGTCTTTTTCCTTTCAGTTTTTGCATTCATCTTTACCCCCTGTATTCTTATACCACAGTAGTATTACTGAACTTTTTAAGTCCTCAGGCACTCATCCAATTTCAAATACTTCACACCAATTCCCTCTCTTCTACTATCAAACATTCTTACATAATCTCCTACTTCGCTCGCTGATTTTTAATAAACTTTCATTTCCGATTTCCCTTTCCTTTCTACATCCATGCCCCGACCAATTTAATTTTACACAACACAATCATGTGATTAAATAGACCCACACTCATACCTCTTACAGCTTTTACATCAAATCTGTCCTACATCATATTATTTCTTACTGGGCACAAATTAAGCATACTCTTAACTTCTTCCCCTCTCGTTTGCCCAAACTATGTGTATTTATATACGTTCTTGAGCACAACCCTAAAACCCTCTCCATTTTCATTCTCTCTGGGTGTACCAAAGGTCCAGTTGTCCCCACTCATTCTATCACTTTTCGTCCATTCATATCTCTTGCAACTATCAATCGATATCCATTCCCCATTCCATCTACTATTCATCCCATAGCCTCTATCTCAGCTTCTTTTTTCATTACAGATTCCATATGCGATAACCACGCATAGTTTCACACTTGAAAATTTCAACTTCACTCATCTAATTCTCGAGCTCACACTTTCACACCCAACTATTGAATCATGTCACTCTTCACACAAAATCACTCCCACACTCTCTTTGTTCCTACCATCCTGATCGCACTCTATTCCCTTCATCCCACACACTCTTCATTCCCCTTCATTTTCGTCTCGCATATAACAAGCATATGCAATCCTTCTGTTTGAAAGACTTTATATACACCCTTCTTTTCCAAATCACGTATACCCTTCACATTTCACATAGCCATTCGGTCCGCGACAGCCCCCTCCCCCCCCATGACCGCCACTGCGCATTGTGTCCATTCATGGGATCGCATCTTTGGGGTGCGGCTTCCAAGGCCAGCATCCACTATCTGGGTTTAGTTGTCTTTTACAATAGGCGAAGGAGGATGGTATGGACATTATTCTAACCAAATCAGCCCAATATCCCATATAATTTTTAAAACCACTATATATTTTTCTGTCTAACTAGATGCCCCCTGAAGAAGCTATGGACAACGAACTACTCCACTACATCAAATTACACACGTACCTAAAATGGGATGATCCGCGTTTCTGGGACAGTCTTCGTTACGCCATGCCTCATCCTAAGCACCTCCCTAAGAAGAGACTTCGGCGACATACCAAGTCGGCTGTGGACAAGCTAGAACTCGTCAATGGGCATGTGGTGGTGAATAAGGATAATGCCATTGCTGTATGAAATCCCAAACTTCTACCGCCAAGGAGACCAATGTTCATCATGGCCTTCACAAGACGACGAATAGTTTCCGTTTTGGTGTATATATGAAGGGATCGTCAAAATAAGAAGATATCATTGAGATAGGAAGAGATCATCAAGATAGGAAAAGATCAAGATTGCAAGAGATGATCAAAAGGTTTTCCCATAGCTTTGCTCTTCCCTTGGAAGCATCGACAAATCCCTGCGGTTGTCTGCTGTCTGCAGATTGTACCGTTTGCTTGTTACTGTTACTTTCAACCAAATGGCTCGGATATCAGCTTGATTTTTGGTAGCCATTAAATGGCCCCTTTTTAAATAAGGAGAGAACTCTTAATCAACGTGTTTTATAGATAACAAAACTTTTCTGAAATATCATTAAAGAGTTTCTGAAGCTTTAATGGGTAGAGTGAGGGTATTGGACTTACAAACGCTGAATAGTTTGGCATCAATGAGAAGTCCTGAGTAGTGTTAAACTTGCGAGAGTTAGCAGGTGTGCCATCAGAAGGAATGTATTCAAGAGATGAATTAAACTGTGAAATTGCTATATTTTGAGTTATAAATCACTTGCAACTGTCATAACCAGTGTGCTATTCCTTATTTTTTCTCTTTAGTAAGCATAGAGTATAAAGGTTCAATGGAAAAATCCTTTAAAATAGTACAGAGTAGTGTTCTTGAGAGTACCATTTTACTGAATAAAGGATTCATTCTTAGGATTTATGTCGACTGTCCTATGCCCTCACAGGAAATAGGGTAGAGTTGGCATCTTTGTAACATTATCCCACAATACTACGGGCACGAATACTAGGAGAATGGTATTAATATACCATTTTATTTGTCTCGGATATTTAATCTGCATGGTGGAGATGTTGAAAGATTTTAGAAATTATAGAATTATGACGCTAGTTTTGGGAGAACGCACTCTTGTATATTCTCATTAATCCATTAAATTGGTTTGAAATAGTTCAAGTCTCGACCTGCGTTTAAGTGATCTATCCTTTTCATACTCTCCCTTCATATGATATTAAAGCATTCCAACGCCCAGTTATTCGATAATAGAATTAAGCTGAAGAAGAGTATCAATCCTAGATTTGCAGCATTCTGCCATAATTTAGGGAGTATCATACCAATGTTTGTCTAGCGCTGCCATGCTAGCCTACATTATAACAGTATAACTATAAAAAATATATATTCAATGGCTGTGCTATATATGTATGTGCAATATATATCCTGGAACATGTATTATTTCGGTATATCCTGATCTCCAATGAGTTCTTAAGGACAATTATTGATCCACAGGGGGACATTATGTCGATTATGGCAATGAACTTGCTCAAACATGAATTTGCTCAACAAAATTGTATTTATATTTTTCACACCATTTTAAACACAATAAATTTGTTAGACTACGTAGATAATGTAGAAAAGAAAATTAATTTTACGAAAGATCTATTGAATCAGATCAAAGTAGAATAAATCTTTAGTCGCGTTAAAGAACAAAATGGAAAACATTGTTTTCCTAGAATTCGTTTATTATGAATTAAATGCATCTTTTGTTCTACCCATTTTCTAATAGGAACTTTGTTATACTTAAGTATTCGCAGACATTTTGTGTGTAATTTTTCGCATTTTAATTCATTTTTTTTTGTCTGCATATGAAGTATAGTAAACCCGTACTATAACGATCAATTTGCAGAATGGGTAGGTCGTAAAAGCCAAAAGATCGCTATATCAAATGGTCTTAATTTAGTGATACTTTACCGACCACCGCTTTACATACAGAACTAACAATTAACATACACCTAGAATATTGTTAAATAAATTAGAGTACACAGATATACAGGGAAAAGAGTGTACACCTAAAATATTGATAAATAAAGTAGATTACAGTACGCAGAAATACATTTTTGCACTTACCATGGTAGAAAAGGAACCTGGAATCAGTACAAAGCAGGGGGAGGGAAAAGTCTAGTGATGCCAACACACACTACACTTACACAATATTGAACACAATAATTAGTAAATATGTAGATTGGCGGCGCGAACGATGGGACGTAAACTATTTCGTCCGTGTTCCAATATGTTTAACGTTTTGGGGGTAAATTTAAGGGGACTGCTCGTGTGGGGGTAAACACTGCAGGGAGACCCCCCCTACGATGATCCTGAGTTTCAATCAATTGGGGGAGTCTGGGGGGCACAGCTGCCCAGTAAATAATCACAATTGTTTATAGAATAATGTTCTAACGTTTACAGAACTAGGACCCAAACGCGCATGAATATTCAGGCACGGGTGAACGAAATATAAACACACAAAAATCCACTTTTCGGGCGCGCCGCCAATCTACATGTTTACCTAATAATTGTACACGATAGAGTACTGTAGGTAACTTAACACACACATCACCAACTGTAGAGTACTGTACACACAGTTACGGCCAGACTCAGCGGAATTAACTGACACACGCTGACCACGTGTCAACCAACTCTGGCGGATTTTACGACCGAGCAAACACGACGAGTGGTCGCTAGGGTGGTGGTAGGCCGCCGCATTTAGTGACCGGTTAGATTATTAAATTGGTGCGTGGTCTATAGGCTCAGGTTGGTCGCTAAATACGAAGATCGTTATAATCGGGGTCGCTAAGTTGATAGTTTGCTGCATTTATTATTCATGGAATTTAAGTTTAGCAAATGTTTTGTTTAAGAGCATAACATTACATAAAAAATTTAATGGGGACAAACAAATAGTATTAATAAAGTTATTAAAAGTAACATAATATGTAAGTTTTGATAAAAGTTTGTTTTACTTTGATTTTTTATTGCCTGGATCCTAGGAGTGACTAGATCATTTGGTCATTAGTCTATATTTCTAAGGTTATGCAGTGGGGCAAAATCATAGGAATTCAAACTTTTGACTCCTCATAAAATGAGGAACGTCACTAGAACTCAGCCTATCTACAAAACTATTGCCGATACATATAAACCAACTGATTAAATTTCGAATTCCCTCTCCCCCCCCCCAAGTAGTATAAAGGTGTTTAGATAAAAATAAAACAAAAACTACTTAGCAGAAGTTTCAGACTTCTGATCCTAGTGCTTCTGGATCTCGTTCCAGTTGTTCCCGTTTTCTCGCGTTAGATCAGTTTCCTCAGAGGTGGACCCCGAATTTGTCATTCGAACGCCATCCGACCTTCCCCTATACAAAATTAATATTTTCTTTTTATGTCGCTGATGATTTTGATGAACAGCGCGGCGAACCACGCCGAATGTGGTCCCGTAATGATTGAGCCCTGGTAGTGGAGGTTACCTACCGCCCCCAACGTCATTCTGTCCAAGCCCTCGAGACTTGCTCGCTCTCGTATTACTGTCTCATGTCGGCCAATATTCAAAGTTGTCTAGTTAGCTGATCATTGACATTTACAGACGACAGCAAACCGTTGGTGGATTCTGGTGAACACGCCAACGATATTCCTAACGTTTGGTCGTCGGGATCTCCCTTCGTTTTTGAGGTGAGATACTTAGGAGGCCAGTCAAACCCTATATATCCAATCCGAGGCGCTGCTTCAATGGCCATACTCCGTAAGGGGCCGCGGCGATTTGCCATCCTGGCCGCCGTGCTGAAGGGACTCAGTGCCCCGTCTAACCCCAGCTTAGCCTCTTCTCCTTCCTTCAGACACTTGTTTCCACCCGGTTTCCTCGCTTTTCATACAACCTGTCCCACAGCTTTCCCCGGTCCGGCCCCAGCTTAGCCTCTTGTCCTTCTTTTAGACAGCCTTTATTTCTCCCTTACTTCCTAACTTCCCCTACAACCTCCCCCACAACTTTCAGTGGTTAGAATCTATTTTCACAGGGTAGATGCTGATCTTCTTCTTAGCCAACTATCTCGAATCGAGGCTGGGGATGCAATGTTCCCAAACCCCTGAGCTCCGGTTTGGGATGGCGCGTTTTTAACAACCTGCTTCATCCCCACCCATACCTTCCTCACATCCCTTTTCCTTCTCACTTCACTATCTATTTTTTTTACGCCGTGCCCAAAGTGGAGCCTCCATGCTGAAGGGCTGCCAGGTCACCAGACCACCAGGCGGGAGGGGTGGCTCTGCCTAGCCACGTACTCCCCCCTTGCAGATCGGGCTACTGCAAAGAGTGATGAGCGTTTGCTTCCCGTAAAAAAACAGGGTCACCATGCACAATGATGAGAAAACTAAGAATCTCCCCTCAATTTCCCCTTGTCCATCGTCGGGGCCACCCTCAGGCAGCTCCACAGAAAAAAATGGAGGTCCTCCTCGTGCTCTCGCAGGGGACCCTCCAACTCTCTCTAACCGGAGAGGAGGCTTACTCCTCTCCTTCGCCTACGGGTGTAGGGGACTTCCCCTTACCCCCTTGTCTGTATGTGCCTTCGGGCACCTCCCTCTTTCCAGCGACAGTCCACCCTTTACTTTCCAAGGGGACTGTCAAGAAAGCCAACAGGCAGCTCACAACCAACCGCTCCCCATTGAAGCGTCTAGGTAGGGCAAACCCCCTTAGAGGGGAGAAGGAAGCCAGGCCCCTTCAGTCGCTTCCCTCAAAAGACCTGCTGGCTAGAAAATTAAACCTAGCGGGGGTCAAAACCTCTGCCTCCCCAGACTCGACTTGTGACACCACTTCGAATGGGACCTGTGAAGTCCTGGGGAGATGGCTGACTGGAGCATCCTCCCCCTTGAGATAGACATGGTCCTTGAGGAAACCCAGCCTCAGACGGTAGGGCCTTCCATGGGAGTGAATCCGGGCTCGGCGCCAAGCACCGAACTCGAGTCCGCCCCTATGCAAGGTCCTCCTCAAACGGCTAGGGCTTCCAAGGCAGGACAAGGAGGGGAGGGACCTCATCCTCCGACCGGTGCCCCTGCGATTACCAGAACCTTCTCCATCTAGGAGAAGGACCTTGCTGAGGCCGGTCCACCTGGCCGGTGAAAAGGAGAAGCGGATTCATTCCCAACCTAGCTCTCCTAAAATGAAAAAAAAGACTCAAACGATTCGGGGCTCCTCTCTATCCGCGGGGGCTTCGGTATTGGATGTGTCTGCTGCCACTTCGGTAAGCGACCAAGCCAAGATCTGCAAATCCTGCGCCTCTGCCCTCCCGGGTGCAGAGCCCATGACTAAGACCAAAAGTGCGCAGAGCGGAGCCTCGATTCCATCGGGACCCCTCATAAAGAGATTACCCGGCGTTTTCGAGCCCGCTGGATTCAAACGCTTCTTAGTTATTCGTTCTACTGATGGAAGCATGTTAGCCAAGGGCAACATGATCCATCAGAGGAGAGCTTTAGCTAGTATGATTGGTAGAGAGCCAAAGGTGACCTATTTCTCGGAAGGAAGCCTTCTGGCGAAGGCGGCGGGTCCCTCCAAGGTGGCCAAGATAAGTGCTCTTCAGACACTTTATGGCACCCTTGTGAGTGTGACGCCGCACTCTACTATGAACTTTGTGAAAGGAGTAGTTTATGGGAGGGAACTCGTGGACTACATAGAAGATATCACTCTAGAGCTGGCTGACCACGGGGCGGTCAAAGTCGAGCGTGTGATGAAAAAACAGGGAGGGGCCTCGAGACCCACCCTAACCTCTTCGTCACGGTCGACTGTGACAAGCTCCCTGAATTGGTACGTACCGGTTGGTGCCACTACCACATGAAGGCATTTGTGCCACTGCCGCGAAGGTGCTATTACTGTCGCCGCTTTGGCCATACAAAACGGTCATGTAGACAGGTAAAGTCGGGGTCACCCGAAGTCTGTGTAAATTGCTCAAGGGCCGCACACGATAAGTCCAAATCGTGTGTGGCCAAGTGTGTCGATTGGGAAGAGCCGCACCCCGCTTCTTCGAAGCAATGTGGTGCATATCTCATTGGGAAACAAACCCTGGCCGTTCAGGCCCAGGATCTTTTCTTATTCCACGAGGCTAAGGACTTAGTCCTGAAGCGCCCGGCTCTGCCTGGGATTTCTTACGCGTCAATGCTAAGAAAGACACACTTTGCTCCTGGTCCATCCAGGTCAACGAGCATGGTTGTTTCCGCGGCCATTCAGAGCCCCTCGGCGGGTTATACTTAACCCTGGGGCTGCCCTGGTAAACCTAGCGGTAAAAAGGGTTCACACCCAGCCCGACCTTAAACCAGGGCTCCCCTCCCTCCCCCTAGCGTGACCGTTTCCAGTAAGGCGAAACGGCCACGCGCCTCCAATGAGTCGTTAGGCTCACAGGAGGCAACGCCCCCGTAGCTGGTCGCTAGACCATTTTCCGGGGTTCCAAAAGCTGCCCCCCGAAAGGAGGACAACAATAAAGGAGCTTCGCCTCCTTCGCTCACACACAGTGGCGAGCAGGATGTCTCAGGGACGGTGGATCCTTAAAAAGATGGACCACCGCCCCCAATGCCCCAACGCTCGCCTAAGGTTTCGAGGCGGAGGGAGGAAAAGACTCGCCCAGCGAGCCCAACCTCTCTCGATAAGTCCTCGAAGGCATCCGCACCTTCGGCGCATCGTCCGGCCAACAGCGCCCGGAGTTTTGCCTGTGGAAAGCGTATGGCCATTCCCGTGAGGGTCTGCTGTTGAAGAGGGGGCCCGCGTCTAGTCCGAGTTAGGCCTGGAGGGCTTATTCCCTCAATGGAATTGCCGTGGACTCCGGGTCAACTGGGGGGAGCTGCGGTAGGCTCGTCTCGTCCCGTTCCCCGTTAACTATTTTTCTGCAGGAGACCATGCTAGGCGCATGCCCCCTGCCCGCCCTCCCGGGATATAAGGGTCTTGCGACCCCACCACTGCAGGATGACCGGGCTGGGAGATGCGCGGTTTACACCCGGCATGATGTCTCCGTTCTTTCTTTCACTTTAGATATCTCCTTTCAGGTAGTGGCTGTGCAGCTTCAGCTGGATAGGAGGTATACTATCATTTTTGCGTACATTCCACCGTCAGCTGACTTCGACGCGAAGGACTTCCGCCGCGTCGTGGCACCGTTGCCGACGCCCTTTCTCTTGCTTAGAGATCTGAACAGCAGGCATCCTCTCTGGGGAGATTACTCAATAAATCCCAGGGGACAAGTTCTTGCCGATTTGATCGAAGAGCTTGAGATAGGGGGCATACACGTGGATGAGTTTACGCATCACTGTCTGAGAACCGCTTCATTTTCTTGCCTTGGCCTATCTTTGTGCTCTTCGGATGTATAGCCTGATTTTGATTGGCGGGTGGTCGGTGACCTCCATGGTAGTGTTCACTTTCTCATTCAAATATCATTTTCAGGGCAACTGCCACCTAAGAGCCCACCTTGATTCTGCTAGACGCGGGCGCGAAGGCCTGCATTTCAGGAAATGACTGAATTCTCTATCTCAGTCGAGTAGTTTAGGTGGGTAGATTAGGCCGTTGAGTTCTTCTCCAGCAACTTCATCGCCGCGGGCCTGACTACTATTCCTAGAACGTCTGGCCGTTTTGCACGCCCACCACTCCCATGGTGGTCAGCCGAGTGTGAGACGGCCCTCAAACAGAAGTGTTATGCCTACATGTGCTATAAGCGCTGCCCGAACGATTTCACTGTCGCTGAATTTCGTCGGGCTAGGGCTAGGTTCCGGTATATTTCGAAGCACGCCCGCCGCTCTTCTTGGCGGGCATACGTGTCTTCACTTAACGGAAAGACCCCTTTAGCAGAGGTGTGGAAGCTAGTGTGGAAGGATTCGGGGCAAGTTCTCGCAGGACCCCCCTCTCGTTTTCAGGAGAATAGGACCGCAATTTCGGTTCCGCGTCCGTGGCGGAATCCTTCGCGACCGCTTTCTCCGCATTCTCTAGCCGGGATGCTGCTCCGCCAGCCTCCAATGCATGTTTTGATATCACGGAAGGCCACAGATTGGACTTTACCTCCAGAAGCGGAGAACCCTTCAACGACAGGTTTACGGTGAGCGAGTTGTGTTCCGCTCTCGTTTCGTTCGCGGACACCGCCCGTGGTCCGGACGATGTCCCGTACGCTATGCTTCGACACCTGGGTTAGCGAGGCATGCCTTTTGTGTTAGTTTTATTCAACAGGATCTGGGTAGATGGTAACCTCCCAGATTCCTGGCGAATTGCTACTGTGCTAGCTTTTCGCGAACCAGGGAGAGATCATTCTACCCCAGCCGGTTTCTGCCCAAACTCTCTAACGTCCTGCGTGTGCAAGTTGATGGAGAAATTGGTAAATGTTAGATTAGCCTTTTTTTCTAACCAGTGGAGGCCATTTGTTTTCTGCGCAGTGCGGCTTCCGTAAGTTCCATTA
Source organism: Ceratothoa steindachneri (assembly GCA_963969495.1). Classification (NCBI taxonomy): domain Eukaryota; kingdom Metazoa; phylum Arthropoda; class Malacostraca; order Isopoda; family Cymothoidae; genus Ceratothoa; species Ceratothoa steindachneri. Next base: position 107,084,355 of record OZ018328.1, read on the forward strand.
CACGTTGGATGATCTGTTTCGATTGGAATATGCTGTCTGTGAGGCCTTCCTTCGTAGACAGCACTTTGCCACGGTGTTTTTCGATCTGGCAATACGGTATCATGGAGACCATCCACATGATGGGGGCGAGGCTACGCCTCCCGCTCTTAATATCTGATTTTTTATGAGATCGCCGATTCCGCGTACTGGTGGGGGGTGGGGCCCTCTCCGGCCTAATGTAGCAAGAAGACGGTGTCCCTCAGGGAAGTGTCCTTAGCGTTACACTCTTTGCCTTGAACATCAGCGGCATTACCTCGGTGCTGCCAGAAGATGTTCTTGTTTCTCTCTACGTGGACGACCTTTCTAACTCTTTTATGGCGGCCCAAATGCCAACTCTAGTGCGTCAACTCCAACAGGCATTGAACCGCGTCTCTTTTTATGCCGAAGCGCATAGGTTTCGATTTTCTCTGGCCAAGACTAAGGTAGGGCACTTCTGCCGCCATCCACGGCTGCACCCCGAACCAGATTTGTTTCCTAATGGGGTACGCCTGGAAGTGGTTGAATCGCACCGTTTCCTTGGTCTTGTATTTGACCGACACCTCACCTGAGAGGCTCATATCCGCAGCCTTAGGGTCTCTTGTACCTGTAACATGGATATTCTTCGTTCCGTGACTTTCAGCCTTTGGGGCGCTGATAGGTTTACGGCCTTACTGTTTTATCGATTTTTTGTCCTTTCGAAGCTCGACTACGAATGTGAGTTTTATGCATCCGCAGCCGAACGTCTATTGCGGAAGGTGGACTCGATCCACCACACCGGCCTTCGCTCGGCAACCGGTGCCTCCCGCACTTCCCTTATTGGGAGCCTGCTTGTCGATGCTGGAGAGATGCCACTATCTATGCACCATGCACAGTGCATTACTCGCCTGTATGCCTGAGTGCAGCGTCTCCCTTTGTCGCTTACGGGTCTCAAATTATCCGCAGATAATCTCGACGGTGCCTATGCCACTGTGAGACGCAATTCATATCCTAAGCCCTTTGGGTTAAGGGCTAGGAAACTCCTTTGAGAGCTAGGTTTATCTTTCGGGCCGGTGGCGCCCCTGGTTCTGCCCAGAATGCCATCCAGGAGGGTGCCACCGTTGGCTATTTGTGACCACGCCTCTGCTCCCAAAGCTTTTACAGCGACGGGAATATTGCGTTTGGCCTTTTTGGAGCACATCTTGTGTCATGCTGGATCCGTGCCAGTGTATACGGATGGCTCCAAGTCCTAAGAGGTGGTTGGTTTCTACGCCATATCCCCTCTGTTTGAATTCAGCGGAGCTCTGCCAGGCGCTGCGTCTGTCTTCACTGCCCAGCTGGTTGCAATGCATCACTCGGTACGGGAGATTACGCGACATGCCCGGTTCGGAGACCAGATCGTGATTTCTACCGACTCACAAATCGCCCTGAGTGCTCTCGGGGCATTGGAATCTCCGCATCCCCTGATCGGCGATCCCCATGCGCTAAAGTTTTGGCGAGCCGGGGGGATGGGGGGGATTTCAATTGCTTGGAATGAGCGCGCCGACGAGGACACCAAAGAGTTCGTGAAGACTCGGTGACCAGACCAACGTTTCACTCTTTCTCACGCCGATTACATGACAGGAATACGGGCAGCCCTCCCAGTTCTTGGCAAAGAAGATGGGAGACGGCTGTGAGGACTTTAAGGTTGCGTGCCATTGCGCCGTGACTGTTTACATGGACCTAACCCCCTCCACATGCCGCAAAGGATTCAGGTTGCTTTCTGTCGTCTCTGAATCGGATACACTCTCGGGACGCACCACCATTTGATAGAGCGCTCCCCTTCGCCTTATTGTGACGATTTCGTTGCCCTCAAGACTGTTTGCCACATTCTTGTTGAATCTCCCAGTCTGAGTTACCTTCGCGCACGTTACCTGTTCCGTTACCGGTACGAGCGAGGTCGCTAATGCTTGTCCTTTGTACTTGGGGCTGGTTCGTGCACACATACTCGTGGACTCTAAGACTTTTTGGAGGAGCCCATCCTCCTCCACTTTATTTTATGTTTGTTGTAGGTCGCAGGTTCCTGCGCTGGTGTAGGGTTGACCTATCCCCGACGCCGGAGCTCGCTTCCTTCTTGTTGCTTTTTTGCTTTGATTTCTTCCGTTGATGTTTGTTTTTTATCTTTTGTTCTTTATTTTATCTTTGCCATTCACATATTGTTATTTGTTTTTTTACTATAGTCTAGTAGTAGGCTGTGGTGTGAGTACGGCGACTTTTGACCTAGTAGGCAGTCGCCAGATGGGCTCCTAAAAAGAAAAAAAATACTAGGCCCCATCTGTCTAAATCGGGTTGGCCTCCCCTTTTTTAGGCTCATTCTATAACACTCATGCCGGGCTCCTGTGGTACGGCACCTGTTCGTGAGGGTTCCTCTGCCCCCCCTCCTCACACTATTTCACAGATACTCACAGAAGATCTTCTGGAAGAGGCAATTATGCCTGTGGCCCTAGGGTTTTGAAATCAGAGTTATCCTATCTCTTAGATTGACTGCCTGTCATGCCTACGAGCTCCACCTACCCGTCCGCATTGTGAAGCCCAGTCACGGAAGTAACCGCCATAGTAAATAGTGCCAGCTATAAAAAGAATCCGGACGGAGATTCGAACTGGCGACCCAACGATTGCTGGGCAAGCGCACTAACCACCACACTAGCCGGGAGGCTAGTGGTGGTTTCTCAGCAACTCTGAGTAAGGGCGGTAATTCTTCAATGGGACTGTATTGGGATTCTTCTCAAATGGGATGAATTCTGTTTAGTACCTGCAGTAATACCTTCTGCTATTTTCTTGCAGGAAACCAAACTTTTGAAACCTTCTTTTCCCAAAGATTTGTTTTTTCACCGTTTTTAACTCTCTACCACTGCCTGGTGGGGTGGCACATTAGCTGTGTTCGATCCCGGTGAGCACTAACCACTTTTGCATGCCGTCAGCTCTGCGGACTACTCTTCAAGCAACCGCAGCTCGTGTTCATCTTTCGTTTAGATTTTATTTTTTTGCTTCATATACATTCCCCTAGCTGAGCCCCCATCAAGGTCTCAATTTTTCGATCTTTTATCTCGGCTTCTTACCCCATTTTTAATTTTAGGTGACTTTAATGCAAGACACTCGGTATAGAGTAAGCAACTGTCAAGGCCGCCTTCTTAAATATCTCTTATCTACCATTCTTAACTCCGGTCATGTTATGTCCTACCACATTCAAACTGATTCTTTTAGTTGTGTGGTTACCTGAATTCAAGTGGTCTGTTTTAGATTACCTGCATGGCAGCGACCAATTCCCATTATCTTGAACTACACAACTCTTTTTCCCTTACCCTTCATATCCACCAAGATGGAATGTTGCAAAGGCCGACTGGTTAAATTTCCATGAGGCGTCCTTCACTAACAAATAAATTGGAGATTTGGGAGATATCGATGAGGCTATACATTACTTTTCCTGTTTAGTGTTTAAGGCTGCGGAGTCCGCAATTCCTCTGCTCGGTCCCGACTAGGCGGGACATCAATCCCATGGTAGAAGGCTGATTGTACTCGTTTGGTGGCGTCCCACAAAAAAAGGCTCATGCGCAGTTCCGTATAAACCCAACCCCTCTGAACTGTATTGAAGGAAATCGAACTAGAGTCATTCACCAGCGAAATTTACCTCAGGCACGCATTGAATCCTAGAGGGCATATGTGTCTTCCACTACCTCTACAGCTTAGGTGTATAAAAGGATTAACAGAATCAGGAGTCGTAGGCTCTTGACTCCACCCATGGCGTTGAGGTGAATGGTTCTATCGTCTGCGATCCCGCCAGCTTCACCGATATATTGGCCTCCTTTTTGCCGATGTTAGCATCGTTGAGTGCTACCCAGCGGAGTTTAGACATATCAAGCCTGGACTGGAGGGCGAAGCCTAGGAGTCCTGCCAGTGGGCAGGACTCCTAGAACTATCTGTTCAATAGCACTGAGATGCGTTCAGCGCTGTCTCGTGATCTTTCTCACGTCATCGGGTCTAGACAATACACGATGCGACTTTCTCTCGCATCTCCATCCCACTACGGAATGACAACTAATTGATATTTTTAACTGAATTTGCATCCAGGAATTCTATCCTACTACGTGAAAAACGGCGTTGGTCCTGCTGTCTCTAAAACCAGATAGAGATCGCTTGTCTCCTTCCCATTATAGGCTAATAGCTCGCACCAGCTGTCTTAGTAAGTTGTTGGAGTAAATGGTAAATACTTACTTGCAGTGGTTTCTGGAATACCATGCATAATAACTCCATACTAGGGTGGCTTTCGTAAAATGCAGAGTACGACAGATCATCTTGTCTGTATGGATGATACTCTCCGTGAGGTCTTTGCTCATAGCTGTCATGTGATGGCTATCTTCTTTGATATCGAAGTCTACGACACCATTTAACCTATGAGGATCTCCACCAGCTGTATGGATGGGGATTGAAGGGACTTTTACCAGTTTTTATTCAGAATTTTTTAGCTGCTTGAAATTATCATGTTAGGGTTGGTATCACTTATTCTGATCTCTATGTCCAGGAAGAGAGTGTTTCCCATGGCAGTGTATTAAGTTTGTTCGCTATTGCGATAAATAGCTTGGTCTATTCTCCGCCCGAAGTGGTGTCTGCAACCTTGTTTGTGGACGATCTCACTCTTTATTGCTCCGTCTTACACCCGTCATGCGAAGCTTGCCGCTTCCAGTTGGCGGTTGATACCATCACCGCCTAGCCCTTCGTAAAGGGTTCCGCTTCGGCGCCTCAAAGTTGAAGGCGATACACTTTCGAGCGCAGCACGTTAAATCCCCCTTGGAATTTGTGTCAAAGATACGGTTCCTGGAAATTATCCTAAATCCAAAACTTACTTGGTGTCCTCATCTTTGTGACCTACGACGGAGATGTCTCTGGAAGATGGACCTACTAAAGATGCCTGCCCATACATCTTGGGGGAGCGATAGGCTCACGCTGTGGAAGCTATACACCTCTCTCGTCAAGTCCTAGTTGGACTATGGTAGTGAGGTGTATTCATCGGCCTCTCACTCATCTCTCCGTATGCTAGATCTTATCCAAAACTGGCCCTCCGTCTATCCAGTGCTGCATTCCGTTCTTCCCCTATATTAAGCATTTATGCTGAGGGTGGCATTTGCCCGCTCCACCACCACCGCACCAGGTCTGTTTACGGTATATTTCCCCGTATTCAGCAGCTCCTTAGTCAGAGGTCTACAAGAGCGTCTTCTCCTTCCAGGGTCTGTCGCTGCCTATGACAGGGGCCCATCCATACACCGGCCCTTGGGACTTTGTGTAGCCGAACACATTTTTTGTTTGGGTCTACGCAACTCAGTCTTGCCCTTCTCGTTTCCGCCCGTCACCCGGTGGACATTCCCCTTGTCAAATATTTATATGACTCTCTTGACAGGGAGAACTCTCTGATTAACTCACGTGTGGCACGTGCTATGTTCATTTAACATGCGACATCTCACACTTCATCATATCATCTATTCACAGACGGGTCAAAAATGAACAAGGGTGCGGGGGCTGCTGTGGTCTCACCAGGGTTTATAGTCTCAAAGTCCTTACCGCGGCAGCTTCCACTTTTACCACCGAGCTTTATCTAGTTTTATTAGCCTTACACCTTTTATTCACCTTACGAGTTTTATTGATTCGAGAAGCGTAGGTATTATATGCTCTTCGCTCTTTAGTTTCTGACCACCCCCTTGTCTTTCAAAATACATTCCTGGTTGGTCAAGAACTCTTCCAGATACAAAGTAGAGTTTTTCTGTTTTCTGGGTTCCTAGTCATGTCAGAGTCCTAGGGTAATAAGGTAGTGAAGGAGCTTGAATTGAGGCCATTTGGACACCGACTTGTTACAGTTTGTATTATCATGACTTTTATCCTCCTATTCAGGACTACATTCGGTCACTCTGGCAGTCAAATTGGGATGGCTGCATTGGTAACAAGCTGCATTACATTAACCCGTCAGTTTAACTGTGGGCTAGCTATTATTAACCTCGTCGGAGCTCTGCGGTGGTCCTTTGCCACCTGCGAATCGGCCACACATGCCTCACACATGGGAATTTACTGAGTAGCGATGGGCCCCACATCACCCCCTATGCCCCCTTTGTTGATCTCACATTTCAATACATCATCTTTTGCTCGACTGCCAGCCCTTGCCTGCCATCCGTCTGGAAAGCTTCCCATCAATTTTCAGTCTCCCATATAGCAATAGACTGCACTTCCTCTTAGCCGAGGGTTTCTTTTTTAGCACTAATTCTCTCTCCCGATTTCTAACACGGTCTGGCTTTTTCTCTCTTTATAGCTCGTAATTATACACATTTAATTAACTAGAAATGTAAATGTTAGTATGCGCGTGTCTTTTTTCCATAGGTGCAGGAAATACGTTAGGCTATGCCGGGAGATGTCATTTGTTTATTACCTCTGGGCCTCCTCTTTTTAATATTTTATCGCTTTAATTTTAACAGTACTAACTATTATACTTTACGGTCTGGCACCCTTTTATCACTTGCCGCTCCATAATCTCTTTAGATTTTAGTGAAGTATACCCTGCTCCAAATAATAATAAATAATTATAATTGAGTTGAATAATAGTACGGCATCTGGTCCTGATGACATTTATTCTAGGTTACTTAAAGGTGTAGAAAGTATTGCAGTATCTCTTGACAGGATATATACTAGATCACTGGAGTTTAAGGAAATACCTAATTATTGTAAAATAGCAAAAGTAGTGCCATTTTTTTAGAAGGGAAGTAAAGAGGACCCAAATAAATTTAAATCCGTAATCTTAAAAGGTATAGTTTGTACAATTTTGATAAGATAGTTAAGAAGAGTATTTCTAAGCATCTAAAAAGAGGTAGTTTAATAAATGATGCTCAGCATGTGTTTAGAAGCGGTAGATCATGTTTAACAAACCTTCTGGAATTTGTGGAATATGGAATGTATGTAATTTATTTAGATTTTACAAAGCTTTTGACCATATTCCACATAAGAGAATAGTTCACAAATTAAAAATGAATGGGATATGAGGGAAAGTTTTGAATTGATAGCTCTATAGCTGAAACAGAGGGTGTTACTGAATGGTGTGAGGTAACATTAGATGGTCGTTATCAGTGGCGTATCTCAGGGATCAGTTCTAGGCCCATTATTATTCTTAGTTTATACAGGGTGCTTAAGATAATTGAGGACAGATTGATACTTTCACAAAAATGACTCTTAGAGACATATAATAATGTCTTTTTTGCTGAGAAAGTTGTGAGGATAAGAATAAACATATTGTTTTGTAATTTCATTCAATAAAGTCTCCTTCAGTTTCAATAACGGCTTCTATGCAATGTCTGAATCGCCTACATGCCAGGATGAGTGTTTCGTGTTCATAGTGGAAATTACTCTAACTATGGAAGCTTTTAGGGATTCTGTAGTGTTATGAGGGTGCTCACTAATCTCTTTCCCAGCTACGCCTACATACATAGGAGACCAATGGATTGAGATCTAGGGAGCTAGGAGGCCATGATCCTTTTCCGCAATCCATTCCAGCGTTGTTTGAGGCTTGTGTGATGATGCCGAGTCTTGTTGAAACACACAAGGTCTTCCGCTGCGTACATTGTCGATCCATGTCTTAACCATCTTTGGCCTCTAACTCCTTGTAAACTTTGTAGACGAAGGATCTAGCAACTTTTAAAATCGTGCTATTACTAAATTGCTATGTTCAGCCTTTATAGCCACGATAGCTGCGTGCCTCCTCATTTCTTGTGTAAGCATAAGGTCTGCCATTGATAATTCTAAACTAGATAAAATATAAAGTCAAATAATATGCTGCTATAGTAAAAATAACATATCTCCTAAAATACCTTACGCACCCTGTATAATCTTGGGGAGGCTGTAAATTTAGCAGTGTCAGTTTTTGTTAATGACACTAAATTGGCAGCTGTAGTGAAAGAAGTTGAGGCTAGATTACAGTGACTTAAATAAGTTATTATCCTGGGCACAAAAGTAGCAGATGAGTTTTAACATTAAAAAATGTAAAGTTATTTACATGGGAAGAGATAATAGAAAATTTAGCTAAGAAATCGATGGGTATTGGCTGAATGGATTAGAGGTTGAGAAGGACTTAGGAGTAGTGGTAGATAGGTTACTGAGGTTTTCTGAGCAGTTTATTTTGGCAAAAAATAGAGAAATAGAGTGTTGGGTTTAATTAAGAGGAATGTTAGTTTCAGAAGTAAAGAGATTATCCTTAAACTATATAACTCCTATGTCAGGACACATTTAGCGTACTGTATAAAAGCATAGTTCCCATACTTTAGACATGATATCAACCTTCTAGAGTCAGTGCAAAGTAGCGCAACAAATATGATACCTTCCATGAGGCACTTTTAAGATGGTCTGTGAGAGGAGATATGATTGAGCGTTTTAAAATTTGTTCTGGGGTGAGAAATTGGATTTTAGCAAGTTCTTTGACTTGGAAAGTAATAATAGGACTAGGGGTCACCACTTGAAAATTTAAAAAAACAGGTGCAGGATGGATATGAGAATATTTTTTACCAACAGTGTGGTAGATTACTAGAATGGTTTACCACAGGATACAGAAGTAATCCTAATTTAAATGTGAACATGAGTGCAAAAGGAGGATGAGGGTTTGTTTGCTAGGTGCACGTGTAGCAGATGTGAGTGAGATAATTGAAAGGATAGTAGATGGAGCTGAAAGGGATTCGACTGTTGTTTTACATATGGTTATAATATGTTTCTTACAGATAGGAATAAGAGGAAGGGTGATTTTTCACAGTTGAGATACTATCCAGTGGGGTAAAAATGCTACAATTAAAACAGACAACACAGAGTCAATATGGCTAGATGTTAAGGAGGGAAAAAATAAACTTGTCATAGGATTTTTAGACCACCAAATCTGTGGTCTAATAATGGTATAAATGCATTCAGAATTTTAATTCTAGATATATAGCGTGGGAAGCTCTTGTAGGTGATCAGGAGGCTGAGGAATTTTTTACTTACTACAGGATAATTTTCTTACGTTATAAACCAACCTACTAGAGATGAGAATATATTGGATTTAGTTCTAACAAATTGCGAAGAAGGCATTAGTGATAGAGATTAGATAAATTTTTGAAATAGCAGCCATTGCGAAATTAGATTTAAGTTAAATTGGAATTGGGTTATCAGTAGGATAAATAAGGTTGAAATCTTAAACTTAAAAAAAAACAACAGATTATAGTGGTCTGAGGAGGTACCTGGAGACTGTTGTTTGGGGAATAACGAGTGACTGTTGTTTTGGGGATAGCAAGTGAGGTCAGGTTAGGAATCAGGAAATATGATGTCAATGAGAGCAGTCGAAGGGGAAGATAACCCCAGGAATATGACAATGATTATACAGTTAATTGCTGGAGAGAATGTGAATATTCCATTTGGGAGATAGAGCCTACGCTTCTGACCCTAAATGGATTTAAGATAAAATTTAACATTGTATTAGCATTAAAAGAGGCATTTATAGGAAAATAAAAAATCGGCAGAGATATAATGAGTCAATCGAGGCATTAAAAAATTAATTACGGTAGCAAAGAGAAATTATTAAATTAATGTGGCAAATAAGGCAAATTAAGATCCCAAAGATTTCTTTCAATTACACAGAACTAAAACTAGAGATAAAATAGTCCCACTTGGAGAGTTAGTAAGATCCATGCCTACCAAAAGGCCAACGCAACCGTGTAGTAATTATATCTGGAATCGGTATGCCTTCAATCATCGTGTCACTCTATCAATGCATGATAACACAGATAGATGATGTGGAAGATGTGACTGTTAAGAGAGAGATAGGTCCTACGATATCCAAATATACTGCTTTAAATCTTGACGAGTGAATATAAATATGCTAAATTGTGGAATTCATATGACTGTGAATCTTACCTGACTGTCAGTGAAGTCATTCTCGTGACAAAGCACGTATATCTCTATCCATATTCAACCAGAAGTATTTCGCTTTGATAAGACGAAGCATTGGTTTAATTCCTGGGTGAGATATGCCGTCTAATTGCCGAAATATAGTTTCTGCAAGCTAATGGAACAATGAACGCGGGTAGGGAGAAGACACTTCACACCAAAGCTGTATATTCTCAGAAAAGGGAAAATACTTCAATCTATCATGGAATGATTTCGTTCCATCGTCCTCTCCTTGTGAGATTGTCAAAGGACTGGGGTCAAACTAGTCTATCTGAGCTGAGTTGACATTCCAAGATAAGCAGTCTGCAACTATATTATCTTCGCCAGGGAAATGGAGGACTACAAAATATGCCCTCCTGGGTTCACTATTATAAATCGAATATATTTGTTGAGTCTCGATTAATTTGATAGAGAAAATGCATTGGGTCGAGGATAACTATTGACCATTTGATGCTTCTAGTTGGTATGACAGATCATTTGACAATGGTTGTTGTACCGCAATAGATTTGCTAATGTCTCTTTTGTGGCATCTTACCCCTCAATGGCACCATCCTTCCACTCAAAATCACGTAATTTTGGTTGTAAACGGGCGAATTCAGTTAAGGAGGCAACATTTCGGGCTAAATTTGACATCATTCTACGGTAATAACGTATCATCTCAAGAAATCTATGCATTCCTTTATAGTCTGTCGGTAGGGGCATTTCTATGATTTATGTGACCTTACGTGTTTGGCGGCATAGACCTGCAGCAGATAAGTGATCCCTTAAGAAATCAATATCCTCTTGCATAAACTCGCATTTGTTTAATAAAATTCGCAAGTGTTTTGCTCAAAGCTTTCGCAAACTTTGTCCAAATGTTCTAAATGACTATTAATATCATCAAAATAAATTTAGAAGTCGTTATTATATACAAAAACGAAATCGAAATGGCGAAATTAATTGTTCATATGTAGTTGGAATGTGCAACTGGCGTTCTTGAGAACTAAAGGAATCTTTAGATACTCAACCCCCCTTCCCAAAAAGCTGTTGTTACACTGGCCTTCTCTCTCTCTCTCTATATATAAACGGGGTTCATTGGTATCTGATAATATGCCCGATCTAAGTATATCCAACTGAAACGTATCTCACCATTGAGATGATTACACAAAATTTAAATTCAGACAAAGGATAACGGTCGGCTGTAGTTGCAGTATTAAGCGAGCAAAAATCTCCCACGACTCGATATTCTCCGAGAGTTTTCCTTACAAAAATATGAATGGGTGAAGCTCAAGGGAGATTAGTTGACATTACAACTCACTCTTTTTTGTAAAACTTTGAAAGTTACCTTGAGAACTTCTAACTTGTCTTTTGAAAAAGGTCTGAGGCGCATTAAAGTCGGTGGCGAACTGCCGTCCTCGGATTGTATGGACCACTTAGTTTGGTGCAAGAGAATACACATCTGTTAATTGAGGATGAAATATTGCTTTATGTTTCCTTAAAATTGCACTTACATACTTACATTGGGTGAAAGGTGATATTAATTATTAATTACTAATGAAATCACTAAAAGGTTATAAATGTGCTAAAAATTCTGCACCTAATAATTTTAAACTCGTATCTGCCACAATAAAAATCTAGCTAAACGAACGGCGTCAAATTGGAATCCCCAAAGTCTAGTTGAATCTCACCAGTCTTTAATAAGTTTACCATTAGCAGTAGAAATGTTTATAGTAGCTTGTTTCATTTTACAAAATTCAGCTAATTTTAGCGGCACTATTGAGACACTTGCGCCAGTGTGGTGATCAAAGTTTCATGTAACCATATATGTATAATGCCTAATTGGTTACACTACATTATTTTGTTTACTTATAACTAATTGTCCTTGTTAACCTGATTAGAATGGGTATGTTTACTTATATTGTTTCTCTTTTATTTTCAAACTGTATTGATGTTTTGTTAGTTGAATATAGCCTAGAGAAAGGTATTGACGCTTTATTATGATCACCACAATTTATTCGACTAACAAACCCACCAGTGACGATCCAAAGGCTATACTGGTGCTTTAAATAAATAGTAGGAGCCCTATCATAGCTTCATTAAAATAAAAACAAGCTGCGTCTGATCTAAAGATGGATACATTCCTGAGACCTGAACGCCTGGATGCATCCCCCAACTCACCTACTGCTGAACGTGAATGGAATCACTGGAATTGTACTTTCTCTGCCTTCCTGGAATCCATCGCAGGCTTTAATCCTAACAAGCTGGATACATTGATCAATTTTGTCTTCCCAACCATATATGGTTACAATGCAGTGTACTTACCTATGATTCAGCTATAGATCTTCTCAATGACCTCTATGTCACGCCCAAAAGTTAAGTGTTCACGAGGCATTTATTGGCTACTCGTAGGTAGCATGAAGGGGAGACAATAGATGAGTATCTACAAGAGCTTCAGGTGCTCAGCAAGGATTGTAACTTTAAGGCTGCTACTGCTTCACAGAATCGGGATGACTACATGCGGGATTCTTTCATCAATGGCTTGCTCTCTCATACAATTAGGCAACGATTGCTTGAAAACAAAACTTTGGACCTAAGTACGGCTGTTGATCAAGCCAGGGCACTCGATGTTGCTCAGAAGACCTCAGAGTTTTATTCTCGTTATACTGCCTCTGGTGTAAGTGCTGCTGCGACATCCAAGCCTTCTCGCACTGATGATGGGACCTGTGCTGCTGCAACATCTGAAACTGCTTATTCTGCTGAAAGGACCTGTGCTGCTACCAATTTAAAGTCCCGATGGTATTTCTGTGGTGGTCCCCGTCACAATCGTGGACAGTGCCCTGCAAGAAACGTAACTTGTAATAAGTGTAATAAGCAGGGGCACTTTGCTAAGGTGTGCCAGTCTACTACATTTTCTACTTTTGCATCCAATCAGTCTTCTAGACTGTTCGTGATCTCTGCTTCTCCCCCGGGACTACTCCGGCGAGCTACTGTGTATGTTTTGGTTGGTAATAATGAAGCGACCGCTCTTATCGACACAGGGAGCTCTGAATCTTTCATCTCACATAGCTATACCAAAAAGCACAGGTGGAAGGTTGTTCCAGCGACTGGAAGCGCATCTATGGCCTCTTCGTCACTCACGTCTCCTGTGAAGAGACGCTGCACGGTTGACATCAATTTGAAGGGTGAGTACTACTACAATACAAGGCTTTCTGTGCTGCCAGACTTGTGCTGTAATGTCATTCTTGGTCAAGACTTTATGAACCAGCACTCTAGTGTTACTCTGGACTTTGGTGGATCCAAGAAAGATCTAAATATCTCCAACCCTGCCACTTGCTTTGGTGGATACACCTCGTTTCTTGTAAAGTCTTGCTCCTCATTGCAAACCCTTTGCAACAAAATCTTGGAGGTTTGGGGATGATGATAAGAAGTTCATAAGGCCTGAAATTAACAAGATGTTACATGATGGTGTTATTGAGGAGAGCACCATCTCCATGGAGGGCGCAAGTTCTTGTTGTGTCGAATGAGCGCCACCAAAAGAGATTAGTTGTTGACTATGGACAGGCCATTAATAAATTCACTCGTTTGGATGCGTACCCTCTTCCAAGAATAGACGACCTTGTCACGGAACTGTCTCATTACAAGTACTATAGTTCACTGGACCTGAAAAGTGCTTATCACCAGATACCTATACGGGAAGAGGACAAGCCATATACTGCTTTTGAAGCGAATGGCAAGCTATATCAATTTCGCAAAGTGCCATTCTGGGTTACCAACGGCGTTGCTTGCTTGCAAAGGAATAATGAAAACATCATCAAGCAACACGATCTGCATGGAACTTATGCTTTTCAAGGAAAAACCTCATGATTTATTATTAGGTTTACAAAATATTTGAAACAAGAGGTGGAACGTTAAAAGGAAGATGACAAAAAATATGGTTCGTGTGGAAGGTAAAAAGGGCATAAGAGCATAAAAGTGAGTACATAAAAAATAGGGGCGGGTGGTCGGGGAGACTCACCTCATCCAAAAAAAGAAAGTCATCGATGATCTCAAAGGAAGAGATTGGGAAGGCTGTTCTGCATTCAATTGATGAAACTATTCCTTTGGTAGTTGAGACTAATGCCTCCAATACAACCATTGCTCCTACTCTGAATAAGGCAGGCGTCCAGTTGACTTTTCCTGGCACCCTCACACCTACTGAACGCAAGCACTCTGCAGTAGAAAAGGACGCATGTGCAATTGTGGAATCTGTAAAGAGGTAGTCTCATTTACTTGACAGGACGACGTTTTCCCTTAGTTACGGATCGACAGGCTGTCAGCTTTATGTTCCGTATGAATCGGCTTAAAAAATCAAGAATGATAAAATTCAACGATGGAGGATTGAGTTGGGGTGCTACAATTATGACATCGTGTACCGTCCTGGTAAATACAACATTCCTGCAGATACTCTCTCACTTGCTCACTGTGGAGCTGCTGTCAATAACGAGAAACTATCTGAGCTCCACGCTCGACTTTGCCATCCTGGTACAACAAGACTTGCTCATTTTGTCAGAGTGAGAAATCTTCCTTATTCCATGGAAGATGTGAGGAGGGTGTGTTCTGAATGCCCTCAGTGTGCCCGATTGAAGCCTCGGTTCTACAAACCGTACCAAACTCCTCTTATCAAGGCCACGCAACCCTTTGAACGTCTTAGTTTGGACTTCAAGGGGACTCTACCCTCTAACTCCAGAAACCGCTATATGCTCATGTGGTAGATGAGTATTCTCGTTTTCCGTTTGTATTTGCCTGTCAGAACATGACTACTAGTACTATAATCCATTGTCTAAATCAGATTTTTGAGATACTTGGCATGCCTTCCTAACTGCATTCTGATCGCAGATCCTCGTTTATGGCCAAGGATCTACGTGAATTCTTGCACAATCTAGGAATCGCCACTAGTCTAACGACACTTATAATCCTTGAGGGAATGGTCAGTGTGAGAGGTATAATCTGGAAGCACATAACCCTTGCTCGGGCATCCAAGAACCTTCAAGAATGTCAATGGGAAACAGTGCTGCCTAACGCCCTTCATTGGTTAGATCTCTGCTCTGCACAGCCACCAATGCTACGCCACATGAGAGGCTCTTCTACATACCAGCATCGCTGTCCCAGTGGCCATTCGTTGCTAACTTGGTTATCTGTTCCTAGACCCGTCTTACTACGACGTCACCGTTGCGCCAGTAAATATAAACCCCTCGTTGATGAGGTTCAGTTGTTAGAGGCAAACCCACAATACGCTTATGTAAGATTTACCGATGGAAGCGAATCAACGATATCAGCGCATGACTTGGCTTCAACTGGTAACGTATCATTATATGAGAGGCAAGAGGATTTCAACGTCGATCCTTCTACAGAGACTAGTTTGGTGGAGATTCTTTCGGTACCTACTGTCGATTCATCTGAGTTGAATTCTTCCAATGCTGCAGGTGATCATAGTATATTCATCAAGGAAGGAGGTATATATAAAAAAATCACACATTTATATTTACTTTAGCAACTACTGTAACTAACGAGAGCAAACTTGTTGTCGCACCTACTACGGACTGTAACCAGTCGGCTGCTTTCTTCGAGGTAGAGTCGAAGTGAAGTTGGCTGCTTTCTTCGAGGTAAATAAAGTCAAAGTGATTTTTACACCGAGATGTGGGGCCAACAGTTGAGATGATGCCACTAACAGATTGATCCGACTCCAATTGGATCTTCGTAGAATAGCAGGATGCTTCTGGCTTCAACTTGGTTCGGCTGGGAAGACGACTAGAACATGCGATGTAGAGGATGATAATAAGCTCAGTTCTGGATTCTTTAATTCCTTCTCTTCTCTTCGAATTCTTATAGATGTGATAGTGTGTGTGTCTGTGTGTGTGCGTAGGGTGAGGACAAAACATATGTGGGATAAATAGAAAGAAAAAAGTGAAAGTAAAAGAAAGTGTAGATTTGCAAAGGGATGCAAGGCGCCTTGTGGTCAAGCTTATCGCGGTCATTATTATTATTTAATGTTATATTTAGTATCTTTGGTTGTTCTGTTTGCATTTGTTGTTTGTGGTATTAGTTTTAGGTTAAAGTGTTACTTATTTTTTGTTAAATTATTTATTGTAGTGAGTGTCGTTTTCATGTTTCTTCTTTATTTTTTCATATTTCTTTTTTCATATTCGGTAGATTTATCTTGTCTTAGTAGGTTTGTTTTCTTTCTTAATTTCAAGTATCCACCTTAATCAGGTTGGGTTTCAATTTGGGTAATTTGTCATGATCGATATTTTTCACACTTTTCATGCTTCCACTCCGTTCGCCATTAGGCTGGCGGAGCTTGGAAATCTTGCATTGTTTACTACATTTCGGTTCCCATTAATCATATCTAGGATTTCTTCTGAGATTTTTTGTTCCATATTCGCTGTCGGTTCTTAAATAACTCCACCCTCCTTTGCATTTCTTCCTATTTCTTCCTCTCATTTATTCGTGTATATGATATTAGGTGCACGCATTGTTCTGCTCGTTTTGAAGTCTTCTTTTCTGTGTTTTTGAGAAACAGGAGAGCGTGGGGGTAAGATATAGGAGCGTAGCTCTTACCACAGCTGTATAGATCGTCTTTTTATTGCTCTCTTTGAGGTTTCGTGACATAGAGTGTTATGGCTGCTGCAGTGACCTTTGAAATTCTACCTGAGACAGGTTTCTTGTACGCTGTCGAAGTAATTTTCCCACCGAGTACATTGTACACTCTAGTGTAAAGATAGCACCTACCCCACACCCGAAGATCTGATAGTGTGGTCCTTTCGATCGGGACCACTTTGAAATTCTCCTGGTTTGTTCTTATTTTCCATTTGGACTCGTAGTTTTTAAGTCTTTCTATTTCTGCTGGAGTGATTCGAGCTTGCATAGGTGCATTACAATAAGAGCACTGGACTATCTGTCTGAAATCATCCGCGAATCGAATGTTAAAGCAAGTAGGGTTGCCTGGTGCTGAGATGTCTGTGGTGTATACCTCCAAAGTCCAATTTTGTTCCTTTTCCATGTTTAAAAACACTAGTCACCAATCTCCTTCAAACCACCAGGCAGCCCAACGTTGGGCGCCAAGATATCCTTTAGTCACACTGTCTGCCACGTCACGTGATGGCTACCTGGATGTTCGAATGGAAAATGAAGGGAGGAGGGGGATCTATTGCAATTTTTATTTATAAGTAACCAAGAAATGCGGTCAATGGGAACCCAGAACGAAATGCAAAAAAATATATACAACCCTATTCTGCAAACCTATTCTAAATAGAAGTGAAGAAAGCTTTGCCTGAAGAAGGAAGCCTTGAAGAAAAGAAAGCATTGTGAGACGGAATCTTTGAAGATAAGAGAGCTTTGCTTGAAGAAGGAAACCTTGAAGAGATGAAGTCATTGCTTGATAAAGGAAGCCTTCAAGTGAAGAAAGCATTATTTTTTGAAGAAGGAAGCCTCGAAGAGAAAAAGCATTGCTAGAAGAAGTAAGCCTTCACGATAACATTGATTTAGAATCAAGTTTTAAGGAGAAAAAAACATTGCTTGAAAAAGGAAGCATTAAGGAGAAAAGGCCTTGTATGAAGAATGAAGCCTTGAAGAGAAGAAAACATTGCTTGAAGAAGGAATCCTTAGAGAGAAAAAAATCATTGTATGATAAAGGAAGTCTTAGGGAGCGGAAAACATTACTTGAAAGAGGAAGCCTCGAAAAGAAGAAAGCATTGCTTGAAGAAAGAACCCTCGAAGTGAAGAAAGCATTGCTTAAGGAAGGAAGCCTTGAGGAGAAGAAAGCATTGTCACAAGTAATCCTTGAAGACTAGAAAGCTTTGCTTGAAGAAGGGAACCTTGAAGAGAATAAAGCATTGCACAAGAAGGAATTCTTCAAGATAAGAATGCTTTGCTTGAAGAAGGAAGTATTAAATAGAAGAAAGCATTGCTTGAAGAAGGAACCCTTAGAAAAAAGAAAATATTGTTTGAAGAAAGAAGCTACGAATAAGGGAAAGCAGTGCTTGAAGAAGGAATCTTTGAATACGAAAAGGTAAATGATTAACGAACGAATCCTTCAAGAGAAGAAAACATTGCTTAAATAAGGAAGCCTGGAAAAAGGAGTTCTTGAAGAGAATAAAGCATTGATTAAAGAAGGAAGACTTGAAGAAAAGTAATAATAAGTAAAAAAGAAGCATTTAAAAGAAAAAAGTATTGCTTCAAGAATGAAGCCTGGACGAGAAGAAAGAATTGATTGAAGAAGGAAGCCATGAAGAAAAGAAATCTTGCTTGCATAAAGAAGGTGAAAGGAGAAGAAAGCATTGCATGAAGAAGGAATCTTTGAATAGAAGAAAGAATTGCGAAGGAAGACTTGAAGAGAAGTAAACATTGCTTGATAAAGAAAACATGAAGATAAAAAAGCATTAACTGAAGAAGTAAGCCTCGAAGGAAAGCAAAATTTGCTTGAAGAAGGAAACCTTGACCAAAAGAAAGCATTGTTTGAGAAATAAGCCTTGAAGAGAAGAAAACATTGCTTGAAATTGAAAAGAAAGCGTTGAAGAAAAGAAATCATTGCTTGTAGAAGGAAGCCTCGATATGAAGAAAGCATTGCAGGAAGAAGAAAACCTTGATGAAAGAAAACATGATTAGAAGAACAAATACTTGAAGATAAGAAAGCTTTCCTCGAAGAGGGAATCCTTGCAGACAAGGAAGCATTGTTACAAGAAGAAATCCTTTCTTTGAAGAGAAGAAAACTTAGCTTAAAGAAGGAAGTCTTGAATAGAAGAAAGTATTGGATGAAGAATGAATCCGTAAAAAGAAGAAAACATTGCCTAAATAGGGAAGATTTGAAAAAAAAAGAATGCATTGCTTAAATAGGGAAGATTTGAAAAAAAGAAAGCATTGCCTGAAGGGATCCTGAAGAGAAAAAGCCTTGCTCGAAGACGAAGATGGAAGTTTTTAAGAGAAGAAAGCACTCTTGAAGAAGCAAGGTTTGCAGAGAAGAGAGCATGGATGGAAAAAGGAAGCTTTGAAGAGAAGAAATCAGGGGTTGATAAAGGATGTCTTGAAGAGAAGAAAGCATTGGATGAAGAATGAATCCTCGATTTGAAGAAAGCATTGTTTGAAGAAGGAAGCTTCGGTAGGAAGAAAGCATTGCCTGAAGGAATCCTGAAGAGAAAAAAGCATTGCTTGAAGATGGAAGTTTTGGGAAGAAAATATGCCTTGAAGAGAAGAAAGACTTGAAGAGAATATAACATTGCTTGATAAGGAAACCATGAAGAAAAGAAAGCATTAATTGAAAAGTAAGCCTCGGAGAGCAAAAATTGCTTGAAAAAGGAAACCTTGACCAGAAGAAAGCTTTGTTCGAGAAGTAAGCCTTGAAGAGAAGAAAAAATTGCTTGAAAAGGAAAAGGAAGCATTGAAGAGAAGAAATCATTGCTTGCAGAAAGAAGCCCTGAGAAGAGAAATCATGGTTAGCAGAAGAAATCCCTGAAGATAAGAAAGTTTTGCGTGAAGAAAGAATCCTTAGAGACAAGAAAGCAATGATACAAGAAGGAATCCTACTATACTCTCGGCTAGTATAGTGGTTAGCGCGCTTTCCTGGCAATCACTGGGTCAGCAGTTTGAATCTCCGTCTAGATTCTTTTTAAGCTGCCATTGTTTACTAGGAAGGTTACCACTGTGACTGTGACTGGGCATCACGGTGGGGAGTTGGGGCTTGCCCTGGCTGAAGTCCGCCTGAGAAGGAACATAGCTTGTTAGGAGGACTGAAACCAGCAAACTTTAACTTTAAGAAGAAAACTTTGCTTAAAGAAGGAAGTCTTGAATAAAGAAAGCATTTGATGAATGAATCCTTGGATAGAAGAGAGAATTGCTTCAAGGAATCCTGAAGAGAAAAAACTTTGCTTGAAGAAGGAAGTCTTTAAGAGAAGAAAGCACTGGTTGAGACTGTTGTTCATGCCTTCATCACCTCACGCCTTGACTACTGTAACTCTCTGCTTGTGAACCTACCATCCTCCTCTCTCCGCCCCCTTCAACTTAAACAGAACTATGCCGCCCGGCTTCTCCTCCGTCGCCCTCGCTTCTCTCCCTCGAAACCCTTGCTGCATGAACTGCACTGGCTCCCTGTTAGATCCCGTATTCACTTCAAGATACTTCTCTTCACATTTAAGGCCCTAAACAACAAGGCCCCGTCTTACCTCTCTTCTGCCCTCTCGCCACGCCATGTCCCTCGGGCCCTCCGGTCATCACATGCACCTCTTTTGAATATTCCTCGTTCATCCCTCTGCTCAATGGGGGACTGCTCCTTCTCAATCTGCGCCCCTAAGTTGTGGAATGCGCTTCCCGCTGAAATCAGGTCTTTCCCCTCTCTTACCACATTTGAGCGTCTCCTGAAAATACATCTTTTCAGTATTGCCTTCTTTCCCTCTTGAATTTCCATTCTCATCTTAGCCCAATGTGAGCTCAGGAAAGGCCTCAGGCCTTGAAGAGCGCATTACAAAAGACTTATTATTATTATTATTAAGAAGGAAGCTTTGGGGAAAAAGCATGGATTGAATAAAGAAGCCCTGAAGAGAAGAAAGCATTGCTTGAAGAAGGAAGTCTTTAAAAGAAGAAAGCATTTGATGAAGAATAAATCCTTCAAAAGAAGAAATAATTGCTTCAAGAAATCCTGGGGAGAAAAAACTTTACTTGAAGAAGGAAGTCTTTAACAGTAGAAAGCTCTGGTTAAAGATGGAGAGCTTTGGGGAGAAAGCATGGCTTGAATAAGGAAGCCTAGAAGAGAAGAAGCATTACTTAAAAAAGGAAGCATTGAAGAGAAGAAATCGTTAGCTGATAAAGAATGTCTTAAGGGCAAAAAAGCATTACTTGAAGAAGGATTCCTCAAAGAGAAGAAACAGTGCTTGAAGAATATAGCCTTTACTAGAAGACAACATTGCTTGAGAAGGAAGCCTTCAAGAGAAGAAAATATTGCTTGAAGAAGGAATCATTTAAGAGAAAGTAGAAAGTATTGTTACAAGAATGAATCCTTAAAGATGAGAAAGCTTTGCTTAAAGAAGATTTTCTTAAATAGAAGAAAGCATTGCTTAAATAAGGAAGCCCTGAAGAGAAGAATATATTGCCTACATAAGCAGCCGAGATTAGAAGAAAACATTGCTTGAAGAAGGAATCCTTGAAGACAAGATGGCATTGCATAAAGAAGAAAACATTAAAGAGAAGAAATAATTGCTTGATAAAGAATGCTTGAACAGAAGAAAGCATTAGTTGAAGAAGGAAGCCTCGAGTGAGAGGAAAAATTGCTTAAAGAAGGAAGGCTTGATGAGGAGAATATTTTTTGAGAAGTAAGCCCTGAAGAGAAGAAAACATTGCTTGAAACCGGAAAGGATGCGTTGAAGAGAAGAAATCAATGCTTGAAGAAGCAAGCCTTGGGGAGAAGGCAGCATTGTTCGATGAAACAATCCTTGGAGAGAAGAAAGATTTGATACAAAAGGAATCCTTGAAGATAATAAACTTTGCTTGAAGAAGGAAGGCTTGAAAAGAAGAAAGCATTGCTTGAAGAAGAGAGCCTTGATGAGAAGAAAGCTTTGTTTAAGAAAAGGAAGCCTTGAACACAAGAAAACATTACTTGAATAAGGAATCATTTAGTGGGAGAAAACCTTAGTTGAAGAGGAAGTCTTGAAGAGAAGAAAGTGTTGTTTGAGGAAGGAAGCCTTTTAGAGAAAAAGCATTGCTCGGGGAAACAAGCGCTGAGGAGAAAAAAGCCTTTCTTGGTTGAATCCTTGGATTAAAAAAAAGAAAAAGGAGACCATCTGGCGACTGCTTACTAGGGCAAATTGCTGCAATTACGCTACAGCCCTATAATAGCCTTGATTAAAAAACAAGCCTTAAAAAATAAAAGCCTAAGAAACCAGCAAAAAAACAAGATAAGCAAAAAAGTATCAAAAGGAAGCGCGCTTCGCGGTCGGAGGTCGTTCCTCCCCCTCCCTGGGCAGGAAAATGCGATGTACAATAGAGTCGATAAAATGGAGGAGGCTAGCCTCCCCCCAAAGTCATACAGTCCACAATCTTTGTGCAAGAACCCGTCTCGAGTACAAGGGACAAGAAGTACCGATCCTGCTCGTCCTGGTACCGACACAGGTAACGTGCGCGAAGATCATTCAGACCGGAACATTCAACAAGAATGTTCCGATCTGTCCAGGGACAACGCACTCGTCACAATAAGGTACCGGCGGGCGCTCCATAAAATGTCAGTGCGCCCAGCGATGATACCCAATTCAAAGTCAACGGAAAGCAACCTGAAGCCGTCGCTGTATTGGGGGGTAAGAACATTGGAACAGTCGCTGCGCAATGGCACGCAACCTAAGTTCAAACGGCCTTCTTCCATTATCTTTGCCAAGAAACCCGAAAGGCTTTTCGAGTTCCGCCATATAATTGGTTTGAGGAAGAGCGAAACGCTGGTCTGGTCCCTCTAATCCTCGCGGATTATTTGGCGCCTTCATCGGCGCGCTCATTCCCCGCAATTCTCATATGCCCAGGAACCCAGCAGAAGATAATCTCTACATCCGCTCGGCTCACCGAAACCGTGGCATCACGGATATCGCAGACCAGGGAATGTGGAGATTTTAATGCTCCGAGAGCACTCAGGGCGCTTTGCGAGTCGCTATAGATCACAATCCGCTCCCAGAACGCGGCACAAGCGTTTCTCTCCCCATAAGGGGCGCAGCAATTTTCCTTCCTGGCCGCAGTGCTGACGGTCCTCAGTGCCCCGTCCGCCCCAGCTTAGCTCCTCTTCCTTTCTTCGCTAACCCCAATCTCCGTCTCCTGTACCACCTCTCCTTCACTGTGCCCTTGCTTTTCCGTCGTCTCCATACAGCCACCTTTTCTCTACACCTTTGTTAGCCCCTTTTTCTCCAGCCCATGGACCTCCCCGCATACGACCCGGCGCTCATTTTTATCGCGCAACCGAATACTCCGACGTAAAGATGTTAGGCGCGGTGACCCTAACCGCTCGGAAGTCTGTCATGAAGCTTGACCCGCTACTCTGATCAGCCTACCGTGCTGTGTGTGGGTTTGGTCCTGGGTTCCCAAGGGGTAGCGGTGAAGGCGTATAGCGCCCCACCTAGTGGTACCGTCCGGGGTCATGTAAAAGGCGCCCAGTAGTGCTGGTCCCTTGTTAGGGTCAGTGTCGGCCGCCACGGGCTGGGGTGTTGAATTTCACTTATTGGCCATGGATACTATTATCGACTCACCAACTCTACAAAATGAACAAAAAAAAAACCTACAAAAAAAACAAAAGCAAAAAGCAAAAAATAAACGACCTCAGAATAATATTTGGACCGGCTTGTTGGTCCAGATACATAACGCTCAAAACCACAAGAAATGAAGCATTCTGTGCACTCGAACTGCGAGAAGTCGTTATAGAAGAGTCACAACCAGAATTCTCCATCAATCCTGACCAAACAGAGGCTACAGTTGAAGCAAAGTTGGAAAAAAATATAAAAAACTACTAGCCCTCACCACCTTAGGGGACAATCAAATAAACCAACGGACAAAAATAATCACAACATGAAGGTAGGTACGGTTCTGCTCAACAGATTAATGCCTCGAACCAAAAGTACGGAGGCCTACATATGCAAAGGGATACAAAGGCTATTTGAAGATAACGGCCATCAAATAGACTCTGTGTCCATCTCCGAGAGAAAATCGCCTACACACTCAACTCCGCTGAAAATCGCCAAAATAACATTCAAACAGCAAACCATACCAGAAATAATTAGATTCGCAGGAACAACAGTCCGAATACAGGAAGAACTGCCCACTCCAATTCAATATCGATCCTGCCTGATGAAGAGTCACCTGGCCAAATATTGTAAAAACTGATCCACAATTATGCTTCTAATGCTGCGAAAAAGGACACAACAGTGAACAATGCAAAGCAAAGGAAAGATGCATTAACTGTGGAGATAACCACTACTCATTCAAGCGTACATGTCTTCACTTCAACATTAATCAGAACGTACGGATTAGAACTTTCCGTTTTGGCATCCGAAGGCACCAAGCCTCAAAAGACATGGCCGAGGAAGGAAGAACGTTGAGTACTCCAACTTATGCTACCGTTGTTTACACCACCAAAGTTCCAACCACCGAATTAACTTCCAAACCAACATTGGACCTAACAACCCTCAATAAAACCTCAATATCAAAGGAAAACAGCCTAGGACCCCTAGAAAGCCCCAAATTAAAACCCCACCACGTTCAAACTAAACCACGAACCACAAAGCACCTCGAAACAGACCTACCTAAAGCGCAATCACATCCTCCTCCTCCTCCTCACCAACTAAAAGCCCAGAAGTCAAAGCAACCCCAAGAAACAGCTCATCTAGCACATAAACTATATGCTACGATAGCAAACTACTCTCACCCCTCCACAACAAACCCATAAGCCCACAACCCCTGACACAAGACTCCCATTGCCCGGCATCTAAAGCTGAGAAAACAGCACAGTTTGGCTCAAGCACACTAACACAAAATAGAAGTACAAAGCCCCTAAAAGACGTTTTACTTTCCAAAATATCACCACATAGATTACCAACTTCTCCACCAAAACCATATATTCCACTACAAATATAGAAGAATTGGCAATAAACAAGGAACTGGATACCAATAAAAATGCCTCCAGACATACAGCCCCACTGTCAATACAGTGTTCACGACGAACACTCCCACCCGTTAGCTAAAGAGAAATACCTCTATTAAGCACCTACCGCAACACAAAACCAAAGCTGCAGCGCCCACAGGAAATATTTAAGGAACCTCTCGCTAAGAAAACTAACAATGCGGACAAACACATACAGAACCCGATATTTTCCAGGCACATTGAAACAAACTACACACAAACTTTATACAAGGTCTGGTAGTTCCACCCAATATGGAGCCTCCAAGCCTCCTAAATAGATCTACAGACCGAAGAATATGACAAACAAACTCAAATCGTGCAATGAAATATTGATGGCCTTCGGGCCAACTTCGAATCATTACAAAAAATAATCACAGAAAAAGACCCAGTGTGCATTTGGCTCAACGAGACTATGCACTCAAACCCGCAGCAGCATATGAATAACAAATATGATTGTCATTTCATTACAAGTGACTCGACCAAAGGCAACGCCATTTACACGCGACGAAATATCTCACACACCAATACTATTTAAAAACGCCCCTAAATGCAATAACCGTTCGGCTACATTGTATAGAGATCATAACAGGACTTCGAAGCTCTCTTCGAGTAACTACCAGAGCCATTCCTCATCCTTGGCAACTTCAAACGCCAGAAGCCACTAATGGAACGATACGAAAACAAACACTCGAGGACGCATCATAACAGACCTAATAGAGCGCCAATACATCAACATCTTAAATACAAATACCCCAACACATTATTACCAACAAACCAACATATTGTCTAACATAGACTTAAGCCTAACCTTCCTTAATTTCCCCACATAAACTCATTGGAGCGTTTACTCAGACCTATGCGGTAGCTATCACTACCTAATAATGATTAAGTTTCTTGCTCAAAGAGCCCCACTTTACAGGAAACGATGGAATTATTACCGATAAAATTGGACAGCTTTCGCATTGACGACAGCCAAACTCCAACTCAATCCAGAGGCGAATATGTGCTACTTCACGGCAGAACTACCGAAAGCAGCTGGCGAACACATCCTAAAGACTAACAACAACACCAGCAGGCGCACTAGTCCATGGTGGAACCAACAGTGCCAAGACGATAAAAGAAAACATGATAAAGCTCACAGAATTTTCATAAGAACTAAAACGTTACAGAATTACATGGACTATAAAAGAGCATCTGCCATCGCCCGAAGAACCTTCAAAGAAGCTGAACGAGCCTCCTGGAAACAATATGTATCTGAAATTAACAAAGATACCCCATCCCCAAAATTTAGGGACAATTATAAAAGATATCAGGATACCGCAGCCCTATTCACCTCCCTATCCTTTGTATTAACGAAAATACCATCAACAATCAAACAAAGGTCGCTAACATAATAGATAATTCCCTCAGTACCATTTCCAAAGGATCTCTGAACAAGAACTTTTTTAACCCTGAAAAATCTAACCGAATCAACAAATTTAGTCATCTCAACCAACAGAATCCTTCCGTGCAACAATCCTTTCTCCATGAACGAATTACACAAGCAACTCTAGAAGAAAGCCCAAACACAGCCCCTATAGATGACGAAATCTCAAACCTCATCATAAGTAAAATCTACCCAAACGCCTTAGAGCTACTGTTGGACATTTACAACCGCATCTGGACTAATGGCTCCTTCTCGGATGATTGGCGTCAAGCGCTAGTCCTTCTCTTCTTAAAACCTGAAAAAGATCCATCAAACCCAACGAATTATAGACCAATTTCCTTGACACCATGCCTATGCAAAATATTAGAAAGAATGGTTAATATTAGATTGAAGTGGTATCTAGAAACAAACACCCTTTCCTTCTCAAACTAATAAGGTTATAGAAAATATCGCTCCACACTAGTTCTTTTAACCCTCCTTGACCACATCGTCGGCCGAGCATTCATTCAGCGAAGGGAAGTTTGTCACAGCGGTATGTTTTGACATTGCCAATGCGCATGACACGGTCTGGCGACATCATATACTCAATAACATACACAAGATAGGATTCAGAGGTCCACTCGCACTCTTCATCAAATACTTCCTTAGCATTAGAAAATTCAAAATAGATCTCCATAGAGCACAGTCTACACAATTCAGCCAACATAAAGGAGTACCACAAGGAGGTGTGCTCAGCACAACCCTGTTCATAATAGCAATCAACAATTTGACTCTGCAAGTACCGCCTACCATTAAATGCTCATTATTTGTGGACGACTTGACAATTTGGCTCCCTTGCACCAGTGGAACAGAAGTATCAAATCGCCTACAAGAAGCAATAGACAAAATCGAGAACTACTCAGTACAACACGGCTTCACAATTTCAAGTGAAAAAAGAACCGCCATAACCTTTACAAGAAAAAGACAAATTCCTCTACTTAAACGACGCCCAATCACCTTTCAAAATACCATCAAATTTCTAGGTCTCACACTAGATCAGAGGCTTACATGGAAGCCCCACATTTTAAACCTCAACAAATGGTGCTACAAAGTCACAAACATTCTGTCTAAACTGTCGCATCATCACTGGGGGGCAGACAGAGGCACCCTCCTGTACCTTTACGAAACTCTCATCCTTTCCAGAATAAACTACGGATGACATGTACGGAGCAGCATCAAAATCGTAATCCAGGAATTAGATCTTGTACAAAGCCAAGCCCTCCGTCTAGCCACCAGTGCCCTTCAAATCAACCACAACATCCTTACTTTGCGCCGATACCTTAATACTACCTTTACGTACCAAAAACAAGTTGCAGAAATAAAATACCTTGCGCATGTTTACAGACATAACAAACTAAAAAGAATACCAAAAAATATGCTACCAGCAGACAACCCAAGGACCCGCAGCTACATCACCTACACGGTAAGGATTAAAAAACTGTTACAAAGTTTAAACTCGCCAGAGCCAAACATCCTCATTGACAACTATTATACTACTCCCTTGTGGATTATTCAACCTTCAGTAATATCTCAAATAACTCTCCCATCTTCGAAATCGACAATGACGCCCGTAGTACCATCCAACATTTCCCAGTACCACCAAAGGTCCCATCAACCGTGTCAGTCCATCTTCACATATGGATCGAAGTTGGCAGATGGCGTGGTATGTGCAGCAATTCTCCCGCATCACATACGAGCAGCCCGACTTCCGAATTGCGCTTCTGTCCTCTCGGCAGAACTCACTGCAATATACATTGGTCTCAAGTCCGTCAAAACAGGTACCAACAAATTCACAATATTTTCAGACTCAAATAGTGCTCTGACAATGATAAAATCACCCCCTAGCCATTGAAATCCAAAGAAAGATAACGTCGCTTTCAGGTAACGTAACCCTATGCTGGTGCTCCTCCCATTTAGGGATTAGAGGCAATGAAGAGGCCGATAGAGCTGCAAAATCAGCAGTCGCAGATAACTCACGCTTTTAAATTTTAATCATTATAAAATACAATGCCTGTTTAGACCCATAAAGGGTGAAAGAGCCCCCCCCCCAAAAAAAAAAAAACACAAACAAAACAAAACCCACACGATTCTCTCATACCGAGCGTTGTATTGCAACCGGCTCGGCCGTGAGAACAGACGCAGTGCCTGGCAGAGACCCGCTGACTTCAAACCGAGGATATACGGCTTGGAAACTGACCCCCTCCTGGAATTTGGAGCCATCCGTATACTCTGGCACGGATGCAGCATGAGACGAAGTGTGCTCCAAAAAGGTCGGACGCAATACTCCCGGCGATGTAGAAGCTTTGGGAGCAGGGGCGTGGCGAAAAATAGTTAAAGGTGGTAACCTCCTGGATGGTGCCCTGAGAAGAACCAGAGGCGTCAGTGGCCCGAGAGCTACACTGAACTTTCGAAGGAGTTTCATGGCCTTAATCCCAAAGGGGTTAGGGTATGACTGGCATCTTTTGGCTGCATGGGCACCATCGAGATCGGCTGTGGAAGCAGTGAGAGCTGTTCATACAGGCGAATAGTGCACGATACACGGCGCATAGCGAGTGGCATCTTCCTTGCATCCACAAGCAGGCTTTCAATCAGCGACACCCACCACTTTCAGGCAAGTTCCATTTAGAAAGAAATCCGTTTCGGGGTTGAGCCATGGATGGAGACAGAAGTGCACCAACTTTGTCTTGGTCAAGGAAAACTTAAAATTGTGCCTTCGGCATAGCGAGAGAGTTGATTCAATGCCTGTTAGAGTCGACGCTTCAGATTTGGCATCTGGGTCGCACCAAAAGAGATCGAAAGCGCATCCGCATAGAGCACAGTGAGAACATCTTTCGGCAGCACCGATGTGATACCGATGATGCTCAGGGCAAAGAGTGTGACACTGAGGACACTTCCATGCAGACACCCT
This sequence comes from Ceratothoa steindachneri, assembly GCA_963969495.1. Taxonomy (NCBI): domain Eukaryota; kingdom Metazoa; phylum Arthropoda; class Malacostraca; order Isopoda; family Cymothoidae; genus Ceratothoa; species Ceratothoa steindachneri. Next base: position 107,113,347 of record OZ018328.1, read on the forward strand.
CTTCCTCATCCATAGGCGAGTAAAAGATACCCCAACCAGCACGATGAATCCACGATCTCGCAAAAATTCCTCATAAGCAGCACGGCAATATGCTTTCCTGGCCGCCGTGCTCAAGGGACTCAGCAGGCCGTCCGGCTCAAGCTTAGCCTCTCTTCCTTTCTTTGCTAACCCCTAATTTACGTCTCCTGTACCAACTCTCTTTTATTTTGCTTCCGTCGTCCCTTTACATTCACCTTTTCTCTACCCTTTTGTTGGCTCCTTCTTCTCCTGCCCATGGACCTCCTCGATCAAAACCCGGCGCTCATTTGAATCACAAAACAGAAAACTCCCACGTAAAGATGTTAGTCGTGGTGACCCTAACCGCTCAGATTCCGGTCACCAAGTTGGATCCTTTATTCCGACCTGCCTACCACGTTACGTGTAGGATTTAGATAATACCAAAGCCAAAAGAAATCCCACTTTAACCCTGCTTTATCATCAAAGAGCCGAGCAGCTCCAAAGCAGAAAAGTGGTACCCCCTTGAGCTTTCTCAGGGGCATCTCCTACCCTCTTCTGCCTGAGAGGAGACTTACTCATCTCCTGGGCTTACGTGTGCGGAGGACTCCTCCCCCCGCCGTCCCTGGAGGCAACCTTGGGCGACTCCATCTTCTTCCCAGCGGCAGTCCCCCCTTTAATTTCACAGGGAAATGCAAAGAGAGCAAGCAGGCGGCCGAAGATTGACCGCTCCCTAACGGTTCGATAGGGCCAACCCTCTTAGATGGGCAAAGGATAGCGGGGCCCGTCTGTCTCTGGCTAATAACGACCTACATTCCTATATTCTCAGTTTATAGGAGCGAGCGTACCTCCCCCCCCCTCCCATATGTCTTCGAGGATGAATGCCGACTCGCCGGCCAGAGATGACATCACCAAAGGTACCTCGAATTAGATGTGTGATGACTTGGGGATCCCCCTGAGATCGACATGGTCCTACACGTGACTCAGCCCAGACGGCAGGATTTTTTTATGGGGTCGAGCCCAAGCTTGGTGCCAAGCTCAAAACCCGAGTCCGCCCCTGTGCAAGCTTCTCTTTAGGCAGCTAATGGCACCGAGGACTAACAAGGAGAGGAGGGAACTCCTATCCCTGCTGCTGCCCCTTTGTCACCCAAGACCTTTTCCATTTCAGAGAAGGATCTTGCTGAGGCCGGTCCATCTAGCCTAAAGCTCCTTCTGTCGGGGGAGAGAAGCGGGTTCATTCCCCACTCTCCTCTCCCAAAAGGAAAGGAAATAAGAAATAGAATAAGAGGACTTATGGTTCATCTCCTTTCGCGGGACTCCTGGGACGAACGGATCCGCTGCCGTTTCGGGAGGCGACCAGGCTAAGATCAGCACATTCGGCCCTGATTCTGCCCCTGGTGGGGTGGCCAAGACCAAGACCAAATCGCAAGTGCGCCGAGCTGAGCCTCGATTTCGTCGGGGCCCCTCATCGAGACACTACTTGGCATATTCGAGCCCGCTGGCTTCAAACGCTTTCGTGTTATTCGTTCTACTGATGTCAGCATGTTGACGACCAAAGGCAACATGTTGCATTATAAGAGAACACTAGCTAGCCTGATTAGTAGAGAGGCAAAGGTGCCCCGTTTCTCGCACGGAAGCCTTCTAGTGAATGCGTCGGATCCCTCCGAGGCGTCCCCTTAACCATTTGAGGGGCTAAATTATTAAGATAAAAAAAGCTCTAGGAGGGCAAAGGTTTATTTGTTGAAATAAAATATTTTGTTTGATATTGACAATAAATCTTTACCAAAATTATATTTCACTATTATTTTTGTAAAAATTATAAATAATTAACTAATTATTAAGGTGGTACTCATAGTGTACCACCGCCCAAATTTCCGTAGCAAAATTTTCCCCCTCCAAAACAAACCAAAATGAAGAAAAAAAATTCTTTAATTTCCTTTTAACTTCTATAAATTTAATTCCTTTTTGGCAATTTTTTTTATTTTGTAACATGCATAAGTAGTATGTTTATTTATGTAAATCTTGAAAGCAAGTTTTATTTTTTCCAAGGCAAAGGGCCACCTTGCAAACCGGGCATTCCCACTCTGTTCTGGATGGTTTTGCTTTTGTGCTGCATAAGCCACATCTTCTTCTTGTTCCTCTTCTTGGTTGATGAGTTGATTCTTGCTACTTGATTTCAAGTGGCACCTGAGGCTTATGCTTATTTATTTTAAAGGATGAGCCGTTCTCTCTTAGCTTTGTGACATTTGTTGCTGAAACAATTCCGTCAGCAATTTCCAAACGAAAGTTTTTAATATTCATCTTTTCAAGTAATATATCCTTAGAGATTATAAAGGTATTTACAACGGCTGCATCGAGGAAATAGAAAAATATTCTGTGCCACCATTTGTGGCTTTTTCGATCTATTTCATATGACTATTAAATATATCTACACAATTCATATGTTTGTTATAATCTTTAATAGCTTCAGGACAATTGATTTGACTAGTACTTCAATCTCTTTGTTTTCTTGAAACTTGTACTAGGGCAGTTTGGCAATAATAGCTAGATGTAACACGCACCATACGTCTATCTTTCTATTTTTACAGATATTCCATCTTCACTTACATACTAGTCATATAATTCTCGCTTCATACTTTTGTCTTCTTCGAAATTAGATGGAATTTTTTTCCTATTCTGGTTTACTGTACCACATGAATGCAGAGACTGCTCTTTCAGATCTTTAACTAAATCGTAACGTAAAATAATTGTCAAAAAACTTTATGATTTCCCCCTTGAAGTGGTTGCGTAAGCTTCCAAACAACACTACCTCCTAAATTTTTAGTAACATTTCCTTGCCCCCTACCAATGTATATTTCCCCACCAAGAAAATAACCTGACTTGTCAGCTAGAACCCATAATTTATAACCTCTTTTAATTGGTAATGCGACCTTTGAATCTGACCATTGACTCATCAACAGCAACTATTTCGCTAGGCAGAAAACCTTTTTTGAAATTTCAAATACGCATTTGAAGTAAAGGCCTCACTTTATAAAGCTTGTCGAAGTCTGTGGAATCTCTTTGAGGCATGAATGCATTATCATTCAAATGTAATTTGCCTAAGATCCAATCAAATCTTTTTACAGACATCAAACTGGAAATGAAGGAATTATTCAATTTTGAATCACTACTCCAGTGATCCCTGTAACTGGGGAATTTTTTAATTTACATAAGCAAATTAATCAAAAGAAAATATTTCATTTCATCATTGCTAACTGAGACAAACTTCTTTCCCGACTGATGAGCATATAAATTTGTGTGAAAAACAATATGATCCATAATTTGATTTGAAAAAAGTTCAAGGAATATTTTGCCATGGGTAGCTTCATCTACTTGTCTTAGAGCATCACTTACCCCAAATGACTTTGAAAATTTGTTTGCTCCTTCCACTAAATAATTTTATCTCCATTTCGGTTCAGTCGCTTGAGCAGAAGAGCAAATTGTAGATAATGGTACATCGTCTAAATCACTCTCTAACGACGACAATTGTGAATATTCTTCAATAGGAGATACTATATTCTTTTTACTATTTTCAAGCTCTTCATCAACATCTGAAGTGTCAACTGATGTTTCCGAAGGAATATTGTCCAAGGCCACATCTTGTAACTCTTTTTCTGATAATTTTCTCATTTGGCTAGCTATCCTGAAGAATGAAAATATATATATATATATATATATATATATATATATATATATATATATATATATATATATATATATATATATATATATATATGATGAAAATTAATGCAATATCGCAAGAAAAGATGAGGAATTAAACCACATTCTCCGAAGACAATTTAATTCAGAACAGTTTCGGTGTATCTCACACCCTTTTTCAACTGACACTGGATAGAAAATATAAGAAAAGTGCTTACAAACATAACACAGGGTCAGGTCGTGAAAGATCCCCTCTTCTTCCCCCAATCCACTACTTGTGGCTAATCGGGGGGGGGGGGGCGGTCAACATATAGAAGGGCTGACATTTTACTATTTTGTGTATTTCCTTTCTTATTACAGGATTAAAAGAAAATTGACTCTCAGATAGATTTAAATTAGGAACTGACGATATCAAGCTCGATTCTACGATTCTTCTCTTAACATAGTTAGCCGATTTAAATACCATTTTACTTCCATTGAAATCGATCGTATGATTCTTGTCTCTAACATGGCAAAATATTCCACTGCTTTCGCTGCCCACTCTAATATCTCTTTTGTGTTCGTACAATCTCTTGTCTAGATTTCTCCCCGTATCCCCTATATAAACTTAATGGCAATCGTTGCATGGTATTGCATATACTCCTATGTTATGATGTTCTTTGGGTTTCTTTTTTTGAATTGCTTGAACGTATGTATGTTTTATTTGATAATATCAACATAAATACTCTAATCCTATCTAGGAAGCAAAAATATATCAAAATAATTATATTTACCTTACAAAAAAACTGAAATTTCTACTAATTTCAATTAGGGATTAACGATGACGCAGCATTCTCCTTCGACGGTTCAGCCACAATGAGGGTAAATAATTTTGGCATCCGAATTTGTAGCCAAATGCCTCCAGAAGCTTCAGAGAGTGCATTCATGAAGGTGGTACAGATTCTGAGCTGCTGCTCAATTCGGAAAAGGCTTTTTTTTAAGTGGTACTCTATTTGCACCACCACGCATCAAATGTAGCCAAACAGGTGGTACATTATTTGAACCACTTCCCTTGAAAGGGTTAAGGGGCCCGGCGATTTGCCTTTCTGGCCGACGTGCTGACGGGATTCAGCTTCCCCTCCGACCCTAGCTTAGTCTCTTCTCCTTCTTTCTGACATCCTGTGTTTTTACCCTACTTCCTCACTTTCCGTACAACCTCTCCCACAACTTTCTCTAGTCGGTCTCTAATTTCCCAGGATAGACGCCGACCAGCTTCCTCTCACCAAACTATCCCGGATCGGGGTTGAGGATGGGGGAGGGGACAATGTTCCCTCACCCTTGAGCTTCAGTCTGGGGTAGTGGGTTTTTAACAACCTGCTTCATCCCCGCCTACACCTTACTCATATACGATTTCTTCCTCCTTTCCCTGACTATCAATTTTACGCCGTGCCTAAGGTGGAGCCGCCATGCTGATGGGCTGCCATCTCACTAGGCGAGAGGAGTGGCCTCAAATGGCGGCAGCTGTTTTTCCTGCCCCATATTCACCCCTCGCAGAGCGGGCTACTGCATGGGGTTATGTGCGTTTGCATCCCATGACAAATATATGGCCACCATGCCTGATGATGAAAAAAACAACCCCTCTCCCTTTACCAGGGCCGGAGCCCCCCTCGGGTAGCTCCACCGAAAAAAATGGAGGTACGCCTCCAAAACTGTTTGACTGGAGAGGAGGTTTACTCCTCTCCTAGGCCTACGGGTGTAGGAAACTCCCCTCACCCCCTTCTCTGGAGCCGCCCTTGGGCGACTCCTCAATTTCTCCAGCGGCAGTCCCTCTTTTACTTTCTAAGGGGACTACCAAGAAAGTAGGCAGGCGGCCAACCCTCTTAAGGTAGCAAGGGATGGCAGAACTCGTCAACCCTTGCCCCCTAATATCCTACGTGTGCATGTGACCAGCTTGCGGGATGTCAGTATACCTGTCCCCTTCTCTTTCCCGGCGGGTGCCAGTTCGCTTGCCCAAGACAAGAATAAAAGACCCTCGTATGGGATCAGTGATGTCTTTGTGGGAATGGCCACACGGAGTTCTCCCAACCCCACGCATCCTGAGATGGACATGGTCTTTGAGGTGACCCAGCCCCAAGCGGCAGGACCTTTTATTGGATCGAACATGGTCTCGGTGCCAAGCACAGAACCCGAGGACGCCCCTGTGATAGCCAGTACCTTCTCTATTTCGGAGAAGGATCTTGCTGAGGCTGGCTCATCTGAACCAGGGACTCCGCCGGCGGAGCCTTCTAGATTTGATAAAAAGAGCCATATGGCTTTGCCCCTCCTACGCTTTAATGCACCTTGAATTTGACGTTCTAAGAAGTTTATTCGTTGCCAACTCATTCCCCCTAGATTTGGTAAACAGAGTCATAGGCAAAATATTAAATAACTCCTTGCATCCAAATTTTGCAAAGATAGATGTCCCTAAGGACGTGCGATATTTTCTTCTACCTGATCTCGGTCCTCTGAATCAAGAGGCTTCAAGACGGTACGGAAAAGTTCTTCAGGGTTTTTTTCCGCAAATACATTTCCGAATAACCTTCATTAACAATTTTAAAATAGGTAATTTCTTCCGCACCAAGCATTTAACCCCGGTTTATTTGCGCAATAGTATTGTATACAAATTTTATTGATCTGATTGTTCCCAGGGAACATATATTGGTAGTACTATTCGCTCGTTACACTCGAGGGTTTGCGCACACCTTAGCATTAGTTACCGAACAGGAAAGTCTCTCGCCAGTAAGGAAGTCTCGCCAATCAGAGATCACATTATGAAGTGTAAGGTTGATGCAAAACATCAGTAATTTTGAGATTCTGGGCTCTAATCATAACATCACCCAGCTCAGAATTCTGGAATCTCTCTTCATAAAAACACATTCGCCCACGTTAAATTCAGACTTGACCTGCCACCCATTATCGGTAATAGCCACAACCAACCAGCTTCAGACCTGTTAATATTCTACCGACAACAAACTACCCATAATCGTGTCCGGTTTTGGTAAAGTCCTTAGTCATTCCCCTGACTCGCTGACAGCAAGTATAAATTTGTTCCCTCTCCTTTGCTTTGATCTTATCTGTATATGTAATTGTAATTATTAATACTCTTAATTTCATAGGTTTACTATCTAAATTATTTGCTTTTGATTTGTATTTAGTTTAAGTTAACATTTGTTCGCCTCACAAATTGTGTTTATCCCTTTAGCCTGATGATGGATTAGGTAATCCGAAACGTTGCTTGGAATAAATAAGAATGTCACTGATGGTCGTATTCTTCCTAATGCAATTAAAATTACGCCTTCTTAGAAGCAACCTTGTTGAATATATATATATATATATATATATATATATATATATATATATATATATATATATATATATATATATATATATACATATATATATATATATACATATATATGTATATATATACAAAGTGTCCGAGAAAAAAGTTAACCGTACTTTGAATTAGTATAACTCAAAACCTATTTGAGATTTTTGAGTCCTGTAAAACAAAACAAATTTCGCAACTATTTATCTGTCGATTCTGCAAATTTCATTAAATTTCCTTATACGGTATTGATACACTAATGGGTTTAGTGGAGGCTATCAAAATTATGTTTGCGCAAGGAATTAAAATAATGAAACTTCGAACTTTAAAATTAACCAATATATTTACATCCATTTTTAACAAAAACACCTCTTCATAGGGGTAATACAAATTCATTTTTTAATTTTCTAAGTATCATTTCCTTCCACATGTCTTCCATTTCTTTCCAAGCACAGTTGCGCCTTTGATCGCATTTATTGAACAACTTTTTGATTAACTTGTGATTTTCTTTAAGTTTATTGACTTCACGTGTGATACTATCTCTTAACTGGACTATCTCTTAACTGGTTGATGCTTTGTGATAGAGTAGAATACACTTTATTCTTTAGATATCCCCATAAGAAATAATCACATTGTGTTAGGTCAGGGGATCTTGAGAGCCATTCAACTGCATGATTTAGAGTGACAATGCGATTGTCAAACGTTTCTCTTAGTTTTTTTCTTACAGCAAGCTGTCTATGAGCTGGTGCGCTATCCTGAATCCACTAAAGTCTATTGAATTGATTGCCGTAAATCTGGCGGAGTTCCGGGAAGATCCTTTCGTTGATAATGCTCAGATAAGCAGCACCATTCAAGTTATTCTCGTAAAACAATGGTCCGACAAGATAGCCATTCCCGCATATTCCGATATGCAGAGACACTTTCTGCTGACAAATACGTGTGTCAAAGTTGAATGCTGGGGGTGGTTCAGCGGCGCAATTGCCGAATGTTATGCCTATTTACCTTTCCATTCATAAGAACATAAGAACATAAGAAAAGAAGGAGACTGCAAAAGACCATTCATGGCCTACACTTGGTAGCTCCTGAAAAAGGCTGCCTTGTCACCAATCACAATGTTTTCCAAGAAACCAGAAAGTTTATGGGGAGGCTATTCGACAAATTGTCTACAAGGAAAATCAGTTTTAAGAAGCTGGTGTCTTTCATGCATCTTATAGGGATGCCATTTTAAGTCATGTTTAATAATGCGGTTAAATGATGACTTTGGCCATTGTAATCCATTCTTTCTGACTGATACATGTGGATTTTGAAGAAGTGTCATCTGAACATTTTAGATATTTTCTGTTGTTCTTATGGTTCTCATACGACCCGAACGACCTTTATTTAGATTTAAGGATGTTCCTTCATGTTGGTATTTGCGAACCTTTTTCCAAAGTGTGGGCTTGCTTGGTGGGTGCTGACCTAGAAAACGTTGTTCAAATGAATCTTATACTTGTTTAATCCTGCCAGTCTTAATAAAGTTTGTGACTACAAATACGCGTTGATCTTCTGTTAACTGCATGATTAAAAAGGTTCTATGGAAGTAAACTTTTACACAGAAACGCTTTCATTTGCTTAGTAAGCAATAATGACGAGACCATACCACAGCGTGGCTGAAAAACCACTGTAAAATTGCCTAAGCTATGCTTGAAAAATCGCACAAAGACCTAGGCAACCTAGGTTTCCTAGGTTCTCTTGAAAGTGCACGCTGGCCTAGCCTTCCTAGGCTTCCTTTCATTATTTTACTTCCTTGCGCAAACATAATTTTGATAGCCTCCACTAAACCCATTAGTGTATCAATATCATAAAAGAGAATTTAATAAAAATTTCAGAATCGACAGATATATAGTTGATAAATAAAACAATTTTGGCAAGACCAAAAATACTTCAATAGTTTTTGAGTTATGCTAATTCAAAGTACGGTTAACTTTTTTCTGGGACACCCGGTATATATATATATATATATATATATATATATATATATATATATATATATATATATATATATATATATATATATATATATTTTTATATTTCCTTAAAGTACACATTATATTCATTGGCCATAATATCCAATAAGATTACCGTATTATCCAATTCAATAATTAAGCCATATTCCATTATTTGTTAGTTCAATAAATCTTGTTAAATTTATGCGTCAGTTACTTTTGAAACCTTCCGGCTGAATTAGTTATCTCACGTTCTCTCTTTCAACGCATTTTTATCTCTAAATTCATATATCAAGGTTTAATGGCTGATATCTAAGCAAGTTTGTCATTAAACCAATCATCACTTTAAGCTATTATTGGTGCCCTCAGACACGTTTCATGATATATTTTGCCGTCTAGTTACGTAAAAATTATATTATTCTTTCCACGTGAGATAACTCCCGGCAACACTCTAACTCACAAACACTAACTCACTAACACACTAACTCACTAACACCCTAACTCACTAACACTCTAACTCACTAACACTCTAACTCACTAACACTCTAACTCACTAACACTCTAACTCACTAACACTCTAACTCACTAACACTCTAACTCACTAACACTCTAACTCATTAACACTCTAACTCACTAACACTCTAACTCACTAACACTAACTCACTAGCACTATAATTCACTAACACCCTAACTCACTAACACTCTAACTCACTAACACACTAACTCACTAACACCCTAACTCACTAACATCTAACTCACTAACACTCTAACTCACTAACACTCTAACTCACTAACACTCTAACTCACTAACACTCTAACTCATTAACACTCTAACTCACTAACACTCTAACTCACTAACACTAACTCACTAGCACTCTAATTCACTAACACCCTAACTCACTAACACTCTAACTCACTAACACTCTAACTCACTAACACTCTAACTCTCTAATTCTCTCTCTAACTCTCTCTCCCTGACTCCGGCGTGGGTTACACCCCACCCATCTTTCGTTTTCACTAAGTTTGTTTCTTACTTCAACCTTCTCAAAACTTTTTCTTAAACGCAAGTTTCAAAAGCACACATCCCTTAGCCATGAATCGTCAAGCCACGACGTTTACCTCAACTGCCTAGACGACGCTAGCGAGCCAGGTCTCCTCAACTTTCACGACTACATGTGCGTCACCCGTGGCAATTAGTCATCCTGCAGCTATAAACCAGAATGTCACGCCCGAGGCACCAGCCCCACTTCAATCAATCTTTCCGCTTTCGATGCAACCGATCCGATCACGTGGTTCGAATTATACGAGGTTTTAATGGCGCATCAAGCAATAACCGATCAAGAGCGCATAATAAGCATCACACAAAAAGTTTCAATAAGTATCTTTACTTTGTTTCGGGGAATTTTGTTACAAAGTGGGAGAAACTGTGCATGAGGGGAGTTGAGGCGAGCTTTCAAGCTGAATTTAGGAGATCCCAGGTTGAAGACTTAAAGGAACTACTAAATACTCAACAAATGGGTGATTGGCGTCCCACGCGTTTCCTTGAACATCTCAAAGAATTGATCAGAGCGAAGTCAGAGATTTTTGACTTGCTCCTAACGGAGATTTTCATGCATGGGATACCTGACTACATTAGGCCTCTCATCATGATTGCTGAGCACAAGAGCGTGCATGACATCGCCAAAACAGCAGAGAAAATATATCTCAATCTTTACGTAAACTGTTTGACTGTCGCACAATGTCCCATTCCTCCCTCTAATCCATCTATTTCGCAGGTTTGGTTACCAACGACGCCTTCTGGCAATAGGCCGGACCCGTGTAACGCCTCATTCTCACATTCATGACCGGCTTGGCTGCCGCTTTGGAGAGGATAGAGGGAGAGCTGCAAAAACTAAAACTCCAATGTCGGACTGAGCGACTGCACGGACACAAGGGTGAATGACAGGTGCCGTTCGTCCTCTCAAAGACGAAACCAACGAGGGCATTCCAGCACAAGAGGTGAAGCACAACATTTCCCTGCTCATTCTTTCGATAACACCCTCTACTCCTCAATTCTCTCACTCTCAAACTAGTAGTCTATGCTGGAACCATGAGAAATATGGTAGCAAAGCTGTACACTGTACACAACCCTTGCCAATACTACCTATCACCCTATTCTCATTCTCAATCAAATGCTCGCTCTTCATAAATTCGTCCTTCTATTCATTATGTTACTTTTATCCAACCAACTAATTGGTGCTGGTACCACGACAAATATGGTGCACAAGCCGTGAAATGTATACAACCCTGCACATATTTACAACCAGTACTTTCTCAATCTAACGTTATTCCACAAATTTCACGGCAACAATCTATTCACTCTCCTCAAACTAATGCTGCAACTCACTCTCTCATTCTAATTCAAATTCTTCGACTAATTTAAACTGAGAACGCAATTGATCAATGGGTCTATCACCTCTGCCGTTCCTTCATCTCAGGTCAAACCACCATTTTGCATTTATGACCAGCTCTCTGGTTTCTCATATTTAGTTGACACTGGTGCTCAATGTAGTGTTATTCCAGCGTCTCTGGACGATAAAGATTGTTCCTCCTCTGATCTTTTCCTTAAAGCCGCTAATTCCTCTGAGATAAGGACATATGGAAGGCGCAGCCTTCAGTAGGCTCTCGGCCCCCGTAGAGTTTTTCGATGGATCTTTATTGTTGCCGAGGTGGACGTTCCTATTCTGGACCTCGATTTTCTCTTTGCCCACGACCTTTTGGTCGTCTCTCGTAACAGCAAACTTATCGATCGCACTACAATGCTCACAGTTTCTGAATCATTTTCCCCGTCTCTCTATCCAGTTTCCTTCAGCCAATCCACATTTTTAGCGCCTGCTACAGGAATTTCCTGCAATTAGCATACCATCCTATAAAGAAAGGCCTATTAAATACAATGTGGTTCACCGGATAGAGACGACTGGAGGGCCTGTATATTCCCGCCCCCGTTGAGTAGCCTCAGATAAACTCGCCTTAATGAAGCAGGAGTTCACCTTCATGGTGGAAGCTAGCATAACTAGCCCCTCTTCTTCTCCTTGGGCATCTCCGCTTCATATTGTACCCAAATCTACCCCCGCTGAGTACAGAGCTGTAGGTGATTACATGCGGCTCAATGCCTGTACTATCTCCGATACATATACTCGGCCGTACCTGTTTGATTTCAATTCTGCTCTTTTCAGTTGTTTGATCTTTTCTCGAATCGATCTGGTTCGTGCTCTAACCTGATCCCTACTCATCCAGATGAAATCCCAAAGATGGCTATCACCACGCCATTTGGTTCCTTAGTCATGAACCGGATGCCTTATGGTCTTCGTAACAGTGGTCAGACCTTCCAGCGTTTTATGGATCAGGTTCTGAGAGGTCTGCCTTCGGTCTTCTGCTACATAGACGACCTCCTGATAGTATCTTCATCTTTAAAGGAGTATCTGTCTCACTTTCGTCAGTTGTTCGCTCGACTTGAAGAGTACGGAATCGTACTCAACACTTACAAGTGTCTTTTTAGTGTCTCCCAACTCTCTTTCTTGGGTCACTATGCCTTGAGTACAGGTATTACCACTCGAAAATAAAGTTACCGTGATGCGCAACTTTTCTCGGCCCACATCACGCAAGCAGCTTAGGCGTTTCTGTGGCATGCAACCTATCAACTCTGCTCAGAAAGATCACTCCATTATTTGTTAGTTCACTAAATCTTGTTCATAATTTCACGGATGACAAAAGCTACAAGGGCCTATCAAAGATAAAGTTAAATTTATGCGTCAGTTACTTTTGAAACCTCCCCGCCTGAACTATTATCCTCTTTCACGTTTTCTCTGTCAACGCATTTTTATATTTAAATTCATATAGCAAGGTTTAATGGCTGCTATCTAGGCAAGTTTTCATTAAACCAATTATCACATTAAGCTATAATGGTGATCGAATCCGTGGTTATAATCCAGGAGAAGATGTGTTGACCAGGTCGAGATTTTAGAGTCGGTACATGTAAAGAACACTATAGTTACATCTCCTAGGACACTACAGTTATAATTACATAAAAAAATACATTTGTTTTCGGTTAATAACATATTTTACCCAAAAGTTGTGCGTGGAGTGTCTGGGACTTATGGGCCACCCTCTACATAATACATGTAGTTTTATTCATGGAAAAGGCGAAAAGTTAAAAAAAAAATTATATAATAGTAGAAATTCTTTTGTTCGATTATTGTACGTTAGGGGAATAAATAGTCCAAAATAATTGGTTAAATAAAGTTATGATTGAGAAAATAATTGAAGATTCAATTTGAGAAAGGAAATTGTTTCAAGATGGAGAAGTTCGTGTTGAAAAGGCAGAGAAAGGTTAGGGAGAAAACCGTGCTAATGTGCTTCTAAAATGGAAGACTGCGTTAAATTAATTTTAGGAAATTGAATTAATATTTATAGTTTTCAATTCATTTATTTTATTTTTTATATATTAAACGTAATATATTAATTTAAATCGGGTCGGGGACTATTGATCGAGATTAAGTGTAAAAATATAAGACGGTTCGTACCTTAATATACTTCTCGATAAGATTTGTGATGAAGAAAGGGAAAAATGTGTTGTACAAAAGAATAATTTGATTCAAGACTAAAAAAATCGAGTGGATGAGAATATAAGAACAATTAACAATTTAACATTGAGATTTAACGGGTTATGGATTATATATTGGAGTAAATACAAATTAATAGGATAAAAATATAATAATTATAAAAGGAAAATTAGTTTGAAAATAGAAGTTTGAAGGTAGCGACATTAGGTACTTTGAGAAGCGAAAAAGAAAAAGCTAATTGACAACTATTTGAAAAATTGAGTAATTTAAATCAATAATCTTGGAGAATATATATATATATATATATATATATATATATATATATATATATATATATATATATATATATATATATATATATATATATATATATATATATATATATATATATATATATATATATATATATATATATATATATATATATATATATATATATATATATATATATATATATATATATATATAAATAATATTCCATCTATTCTCTGTTACAAAGTCCATACACAATAATAAATCCGTGGAGGAATTTATGTTTCTCGTGGTGACCCTAGTTAGTGCTGGATAGATTGCTCCATCCATTTCGACATACAACCGAATTTATCCTAGTAGGCCAAAATTTTTTCCTGTCACCCCACGTAGATTACAAGTGGCTTCATTCAAACTAAGTTTTAGTCGATCTATCCAAAAGTTTTTCCCAACCACTGCGCTGAAAAAGAGTGGTGGCTGAACCCGTATCAATAGTTACAGTGAAGGAGACTCCATCAATTTGAACATTTACTATAAAATCATTCAACACATCGCCCATAATTTTGACTGGTAATGGTTCTCTAAGTTTTTTGGCCAATTACCAGGACCTTGGTCTAAAAAATAATTTGGGGGCTCAGACTCTACTTCTGGGGTAGAATAGCTTTCGGGCATTAAAGAAATATGCTCGACAGGTTCATCAGATTCATCGGGTTCAATTTCGACTAAGAGGAGCATCATCCCAGGGGGAGCGTTGAGTGGTTTGTTGAGGCATATTACCTCTACCTGTGGGTTTTGGGGGTCCGTAATTCCAGTTTGGGTTTGATATAGACTGCAGAGGGGCATTACCTGGGTAATTCTGTCTAGGGGATCCATTATACCACGGAGGTCGCTGGGGAGGGATACTAGGGCGGACTTTCCTGCAACGGGGACCGTTTCCTAAACTATGACCTTTTCCCTAAATTCAATGCAATATGGGGGACACCTACATTCTTTCTTCCAATGGCCAAACTTTCCGCAATTGTCGCATTGGGACTTATCCATAATGTTCCTATTATCACGAACCATGTATACACTGGATTCTTCTTGAGCCATTTGAACAATATTTACTTTTCCACTTTTTGTTTCCTTTACTATTTCACCACATTTAGCCTTAACTGCGTAAATATTTTCATGTATCGTTTTGGTTAAGTCATACACATCCCGAAACTTTGTCAAACGGGGCTCGAAGATTATTAAAAACGGCAGTAGCTACGAGAATGCCTTGCTGGTTTTGTGTGAATTTTACCTGAAATATTGAATCAATAGTTTTGTAACTTTACTGTACTAATTTATGTACCTTTGCTATGTCACAAACTGGGGTCAGGTGACATGCTCAGATTATTTAACCCCAAAAGTTTATAGCCAAGGATAGAAGATGCGTCGACTTAAAACGAAAAACTTTATTTACAAATGTTTGATAAATGAATCGACTTGAAAATGCAGATATATTCAAAGATTAAATTATCATAGAAAGGACCTAAAAATTAATTACAACCTCGATAGATCGAGCTGAGGAATGGCTTTTTGTAATATTTAAATATATTTAGAATATGGAGGAAGACACAAGAACAAATATGTACACAAAAATAACGCACATATGATATTCCTATCTATGAGACCACGGAGAAAGAAGGTTGAGCAACAGAGGAAAGCACTCACCGGTAACGGTAACGTGACTACAATGTACCTACGCGCAATGACCGACTATATATATATATATATATATATATATATATATATATATATATATATATATATATATATATATATGAAGGCTTATACCAAAATAGGGGGCACTCACGACCACCAATATCAGGCCTAGTATGGGCCACACAAAAACAAGGACACCACACACGGTTGTCTTACCAAAGATGCACGAGAGGTACAACATTCGCGGTAAACCCGCACTAAAATACAAAAGGGGTACAACTCTGCCGGTTGTCTTACACTAAGTCAATCACTCACGGTAACCCTAACCCACGGTAACCCTGACTCACGTTAACCCTAACTCACGGTAACCCTAACTCACGGTAACCCTAACTCACGGTAAGCTTAACTCACGGTAAGCTTAACTCACGGTAAGCTTAACTCACGATAGCCTTAACTCACGATAGCCTTAACTCACGATAGCCTTAAATCAGGATGGCCTTAAACTACAATAGCCTTAAATAACAATAGCCTTCCAAGACGCACGAAACTGGAAAATAAGTGCACGAAATCCACTCTGTTCTCGAACACAACTTTCTTCTCCAAGCACGAAAAGAATGGTCTGTCTTCTGTAACGAATAAGATCGAAAGCTTAGCAATTTAGTTTGTTTTTTACCAGACACATTCATTTTAAAAAAGAGATGAATACTGGACAAGTCATCTACCATCTATAAGATGGAATAAAAAAGATAGTTAGAATAAGAAAAAGTTGCCAAAGGAAATTAATTAAGGCAAAATACACAATGGTCTTCAACAAAATTTGCATATATATATATATATATATATATATATATATATATATATATATATATATATATATATATATCAATTTAGAATTCCTTTATATTAAGCGATTCCCCAAGAAGGCTTAAAATATGTTCCAAACCACCTTGCTTTTTCTCAATGTGCTTTCGTCTTCCGACTCGCAACACCCCAATTTACTTATTAGCATTGTGATCCTGTTAACATGTAATGCCCGGTTACTATACTGTTGTGGGGAAATCAATATCGCAAGGATAAAACCAGACGCCAGTTCGTTACACAGCGTCAAGAGCTACGTGGCATGTAGCTTTACCCCCTCCCCTCTCCCCTTTTGCCCAGCTGGCACACTCAGCCTCGATATGCCTCGCCAGGAAACTAGGAATCGGCAGATTTCGTAGCCTGTGAGTGTAAACAACGGAGGGTGGTAGAGCCGTTCGGATTAAAATCTATAAACAGGCCCACTGTCCCCTTCTATTGTTTATGTCTAGTTTCGCCAAATAGACCTAATTTCATTCTCTCCGACGAAAAAACAGAAGAAACTATTAGGGCTATGGGAGACCACTCTGAAAAGCGATGCCCCTAGGAGAGAGGGTTAAACATGGGCACTCACTCCCCCTCTCTCCCCTACCCTCAGGAGATAGGTGATATATATATATATATATATATATATATATATATATATATATATATATATATATATATATATATATATATATATATATATACTGCGTTCTGGAGAAAAGCAAGAGATCAATTAGCTATCGAGAGAAGACGAAGACCGGCGTCAGTCCGCGCATAAAAATTGAACCGAGCGAGAGTTAAGAAGTTCATACCGAGGCTGTTCCTTTTGGTGACATTGAAGAGTAGACCATCGGTATAGAGAATTATTCTCATACTTCTCTCGTCAGAGAAATCCCCTATCTCAGTTTTCAAATAAAACCAGAGATATGCCTCACCATTGAGGAATACCAAAGTGAAGTCCCACTCATAAAAGAATTCACCTCTTGTTCAACGTTCATCAGCGAGAGGCCCAACAAGCGTAACCCAAGAATTGGGATAATCATACATCCCCTCTTCCCTTCGCTTATATCGTCAAGTTAAGATATATCGCCAAGAACTCTTCTCACTCACCTCGAAGTCAGCTGGGCGTCCCATTCCACCCTTCATCTGGACGTACACTTGCTTCACTTTACCTTCAATCCCTCCTCCACTCCACGAGATCCTTTGTCAAGGATCTCGTCTGACGTCACTTGTTAAAGTAAAACGATTCCCATTTAATTCTGGTCTTTAATTAACATTCCGTACTAAAGTGAATTTGTGTTTCAACCATCGCGTAGTATTCATTGGTAGTAGTAATTTTTATTTGGACGCTCTTATTATACCCTTTGTAGATTTAAAGTTTGAATATTTCATTTTTTTTATGTAATTAAAAGTATATTTTGCTCTAGTTGTTTAACTTAATCCTCGATACGCTGCATATGACAATGGATATCCTCCCTGGTTAAAGAATCAAATCAAAAGATAAAGATAAATAGTAAAAGAAAACACTTAGAGAGAAAAGGAACGGAGTTATTTATGTACGGAACAAACATACGTACATACTAGGCCGTATACCACGACACCTGTTAACATTTAATCCCCACCACTATCCTGTTAGCATTTAATATGCTGTTACTATCCGTTAACATTCTTTGATCTCTTAATACCCTATTACTATCCGGTTAACATTCTTTATCCTGTGAATACCCTAGCCTGTTTTCATCTATTTAGTGTCCTGTTATTATATACTTTTAATTACCAATTAATATCTTGTGAATTGGCTCTTTAATCTTTTTACATAACCATTAAACAATAACTCTTTGTATACCGATTCGTATCAAGTTATATTCAATCAATTATCTTTGTTTTCATTGTTAATTCCTAAATATAATATATTTTCATACCTGGTGTAATGTGTATTCTAACCCCTTGTTTTTTTCGCATTCCGTCACATAGCCCAAATCTTAAAATTCAACATTCATTGCTACGAGTATCAATCTAATTTATGTGTACAGGATATTGTATTTATATGTTATGTAGGTCAATAATATAATAACTAGTACACATAAACCCCTATCTGCAATTAACATTGGCTCTACAATCATGACAACTGGGCAGCATTCACCAAAAACCAGCTACAATCTCAGCCAATCTCAATTAACAACAATACCCAGCTCCTAAAATACTTTCACAAATATGTAGAAATCGATTGCCCTCTAGTATATTCCACGCAACTCAAAAAAGTAACAACTGCTCCTCCAGTCGATGGTGGAACAACGATTGCAAGAGAGCAAAACGCGAACGAAACATGGCACACAAATTATGGAGCTAAAAGATCAAACAATGATTAAATAAAATACAAGAGACTGTGCCTAATAGCCAAACGAACATTTAAAAAAGTCCGACGGGAATCCTGGAAAAAAATACGTATCAAACATAACCTCGGAAAGCTCTATAGGCAAAGTAGGAATCTGGTGAGAAAAATGACTAAGCCGCAATACAATGCATCGTCTGATCCTAAAAATCAACAATGAAATCATCAACATAACAAAAGATGTAGCCAATGACATCGGCAACCATATTAGTTCTCTCTCGAAGGGCTTTTCAAACCCAACCTTCTTAACAGCAAAAACAGAAGCAGAAAGCTTGGATAGATTTTAAAACGAAAACCTATGTTGATGATATCCCATTCACATTAGCCGAACTTGAGGCATCACTGTCTAACTGCCTGAACACCGCACCCAACCAAGACAAAATCACCCTCATCCTATCCTTCGCCATGCACACCAAGACTGCCTAAAATACCTTCTTTACCAATAAAATCATCTCTGACTCACTGGTTCATTTCCTGACGAATGGCGCCCAGGAATAATACTACCATTCCTCAAGGCAAAGAAAGATCTGGCCATTCCGACCGATTACAGACCAATAGCACTCACATCATGCCTGTGCTAGTTTTTTTGAGAGGATGGTAAATGAGATGATAAAATGGAAGTTCGAGCCGCGGAACATTCTATCAACAAATCATTGTGACTATCACAAGAATAGATCAACCCTAAATCCACTCATGCACCTGGAACATGACATAGCCCAGTCATTTGCCCAAGGAGCTTTCCTTACGGCAATCTTCCTCGATATATCTAAAGCATATGATACGGTTTATCAAAGACTCATTCTCCATGAATTGCACCTGATGAGATTCTGAAGACCACTGCCAATCTTCATCAAAAGCTTTCCCTAACAGACGATTCTCATTGAACTTTCTAGGACCCTGCTTCCCTACCCTGCAACAAAATCAGGGCGTACCTCAGAGTAGCGTCATTAGTAAAACCCTTTTAATATTAACAATAAACAGGCTTGCTCTCCATGTTCCATCACCACTCGAATCCTCCCTTTTATGTGGATGACTTCGCTATCTGACATAGAGTGACGAAACCCCAAGAAGTTGCTCATCAATTGCAGACAGCCATTATGGCAATAGCAACCTACACCATCCGGAATTGCTTCACCATCTCAGAACAAAAAAACATTACAGGTCTTTTTCACAAGGAGACAAATCCCAATAATTCCACTATCTATATCATGGATACTCATACAAACCTCCGACGAGGTTAAATTCCTTGGTCTCATATTTGACCAGAGAATGACGTGGAAAATATCATGTTGATAAGTGGTGAAGACGATCGATCCCGGTTCTCAACCTAACACTGGGGCGCTGATCAAGGATCTATTCTCCACATACACCAAATGCTTCTGCTTACCAAATTAGATTTCGAATCAACAATACCCCCTTCAGTAATGGCACAGCGTTTCAGAGACTACCACCTACAGCACTCAAACGACCTAGTCGTCTACACTGACGGCTCAAAATCAGATAAGGAAGTAGGCTTTCCAGCTGTGATTACGGGTAAAATAAGCATAGCACCTCTACCACCACCAGAATCAGTCCATTCATTCGAACTAACTGCAAATTACATAGCTATTAAGGCCATAACCCAAAGCAATCCAGGATATTATACAGTATACTCGGACTCTGCAAGTCCACTCCTACTTATTCACAGCCAAGGAAGAGACAGACACCCTATAATGTTTGCCGTAATAGATAATACGAGAGATACCCCTCATAACATTCAAATCTGCTGGCGTCCCAGTAAACTCACAAAAACTCACCACAAAGACTATATAAACCTAGGAAAAATGCACATACACCGACGTGGAAAACCACTTGGCAGAGAAATGGCCACCTCCACCTGAAAAATATAAAGGGAAAACCCCTCAAATGATCGTTATCATTTCACAAAAAAAGGAAAGGTGGTAATAGCGAGATCACGTCTTGGACATACAAATATAACCCATAGTTTTCTGTTCTCAAATTCCCAACCTTCTCACTCTAACCAGTGTAACACACAATTAACAATAAAAAATAGGTTAATAGATTGCCCTTTCATAATCACCATAGAAAAAGATTTCTCGAACCAAACCAAACGTTAAAGATAATCCTCCAAGACAGCAGAATCAAAATATAAAACCTTGTAAAATATCTGAAGGCAACAAATTTATATATTATAATTTCAAGAAACAATATAATTAAAAAAAGAGGCCGAATAAACCCATGAGAGTGTGTAAATGGGCTAAAAGATATTAAAAAAAAGATATTAGGGTGCCTTTTGTTGGACCAGAAGCCAGAATAGAGTTCATGGAAACGAACAGGCTGACTAAGCTGCTCATTTGGGCTGCTCAATTGTGACTACCAAACAAGGAGTACTTCCGCGTTGTCCGCAATAACTTTTGATATTTCTGGCAAACTATTGAGTATTAGGAAGTTGCTATGGTAATGATCATCCTGTACCCAAAACTCCCGATCCTTTGAGGTAGATCTTTCTTGCCTACGATTTGGTTGTACTCGACTGATGTAAATAAAGTTGTCTTAGAGTAACTAGACACCTTATTGTACACACCAAGTGAACAGATTACTGTTCTAAAGCTATTAATAGCAGCATCGAGGAATTAGAAATTAAAGATAGCAATTACTGCTATTAAATTTACGTATATACAATAGGGTGATGACTTTTTTACAACCTTATATCCCTGTGTTATAATTTGATGAGCTTTAATTAAAGATTATATAAAATCTTACTTTCAAGGTGATTTGATAAAAAAACCTCACGCACAAAATGATTTTAAAAATTTTATTTGTCAGCTTTTTTGTCCAGTTTTTGAAGTCACTGGCAGCATATACAAGATTGAAGACAAGCTTGTGAGTCATATATATATATATATAACATTATATAGGATCATCAAACACACAAGGAAGTAAATTAGTTACAATAATGTCATTGGACAGGATGAATCTCAGTGATAGGTTGTCCTTGTTGCGGCAGGACCCGTGCAAGTCTTGCATAACTTTGACCGCACGCTCACATCTCTGGTTGCTTCGAGCAATATTGATTGGAGATTCATCTGTTTTCCAGTGGGTTTTCAAGCATTTGAGACCTGCTGGGTATTCATTCAGAGCTGCAGATAGTTCCTAAAAATCCTAAGCGCGGAACAAGTGGGTGCTGAACATATGGTCAGCCCATGAGTTAGAAATGAATGAACTGATTTTACGCAGCCTGCTCCGGGTGTCAGGCATCAGAATAAATGCAAGAAGGGCTAGAATGGCCCGAGTGTTCCATCGTGCATTGCTGATGTTTAAGATCTTCGAAACTTTGCAAAGGGGACCTCATTCATCTCAGTGAAGTGACGGAAGACACGCGTGAGGTGATAGAGAAACTTCATGTCGTCTCTCCAGCCGCCTGTTTCCTTAATCTCAGTTTTACCGTTGCTGAAGGCTGCTTCCAATTTATCATAATTGCTCATCAAATCCTGCACAAAGAAGTACTCTATGTTTGGTGATTTAGTCGACCCATGGAGCTCATCGTCCATGATAACGCGAAGAATCCGATCCAGGACATGGTGCTGGCAACTGATGAACTTGGGTTTGGGGTGACTTTTATCTTCGAACATTTGCTACAGTCGAACAACAAAACCTGTATTTTTGCCGGTATTTACACTTGTTGTGTCGGCGACAAGCATAATAATTGATCCCCACAGGTTGAACTCCTTTAACACACCCTGGAGCCCTTTTGCAATTGTTACAGCTTTCTCATCCTTCAATTTGAGCGCAGCCAACTTTATTTCTTTCGCTTCATTCTTGAGGACCACGACCTGATATTCAAAGTCCTCAATGCGTTTGCTGTCAAAGTGTAAGTTCTACTTTTCCAGATGAAGCGTGCTTACCAAGTGCTTTTTCACCTGAGCAGCTCTTGTGTAGATAGCCTAGTGGATTGCTGACTGACATCGGGTTAAGATTTCAATGCCGTCACCAGAAAGCTGGCGACATACCTTTGCTGCTCTGTGGGACGACAGCTTTGAGCTTGTAGCAAGGAGTCTTGCTAAGCTTGTTGGGTTATGCTTACTTTTCCTCGTTGATGCTGCATTCTCATCCTCCCAAGGACTCTCTTTGCTGTTATTGGATGAGTCCTTGCTAGTTTCGGAACAATCAGGTGGTGCTAAGCTGGAAAGTGGGGACAAGGTTGCTTCTATTGCCTTTTTTCGCTTAGATGGGTGGATGGTCTTGGCACTAGCAGTTTTACCAGTGGAATAACCAACCTGGCCTTTGGTCAAACTTTGCTGTTTATAGAGGTTCTCATCTTCTTTGCACAACCAGTTGACTTTCACCTTGGTCACGTCAAACAGTTCATTCAAAGAATTAAAGTTTTGTTTCTTTCTGCAGTACTCATAGTCTTTCAGAAGGTTTTCTAGTTTTGCACAAATAGCTTAATCAGATACATGCGGGAAGTTCAATGTTTTGCTCCATAGGGCTTTTAACTCCACATCAATTAGGCACATCCTCTCCCTACGTTCTTTGGCGGTGGATTCAAGAAACTTGAAGCGTCCAACGATGTGGATTTTCCGGGGCATGTGACTCCGTTCACCTAAGGGTGCTTCATAAACTGCCACGTTGCCTCTTCTTGATAGTGCTTGAAACTGGACTAAGTTATTTGTACAGGTTTTCTTGTTCTTCTTCGTGTTAAAAAAAGCTCTTCTTGAACATGTTTTGTACTCAGCAACTGAAATAGAAAATAAACCTAAATATTAAATAGGTAACAAATTAAAGAAACTGTTATTGGGCTTTTATATATTAAAATTAAAAAACAAGCAAATTACAATCATAAAAAATAAGAGAGAAGGCAGACACTAATAAAATATTATATGCTATTATATTATATAATTAGTGAGAGAGTTAAATGTAGCTTACCAAATAATACCAGGATCTCTTGACAATAAACGCTAGAGAATACACAACAATTATAATAAGGCAATAATAATATCAACGCCGTTAAAACTGAACTAGTAACTACCCGATTTAAACATCTCGCTTATATACCACACGCGAAATGGCTGAAGAAAATTCTGGAACTTTGACGTGATGATTTTCTGGAAAATTGTATACAATTCTATGGTACATAAATTATTTCACAATTCTGTTTGGTGACTTATATATTTAATATAAATATTTTTAACACATATAAAATGCTAAAGTGGCCTATATTACATTTCAAAGTGGTTTGTGCGTTACCCTTTTCAATATGTCAATGGAATAAAATTATTTTTTGTCATTAATAGGCACAAGTTCATTCATTCGTGCTACATGAAATATTTTTTGATAAAAAAATATATACAAGGTGAATTCTTGCCAAACGGCAATCAATGCTGTCAAAGGAATGACAAAGCAACAATTAATGATTATGGAATATGACAATAGAATAATTCCGATAGGAATCACAGTCCTTACAGCGAGAGCGATATTATCGTGAACCACATGGGTTGAATGCAAGCAAACAAGTGAGAATCCAGGGAGATTTTCCCCCGATATAAACTAAATGGATAAACAAAAATTCGATTGGCTAACTGTTACAAATGAAAGAAGACAATTACAATCAGGAATTAACAAGGTGGTAAAATATATCACTAATTTATAACAAGGCTTATTACTAAATAACATGAATTTATATTATATTATATTGTGTATGTCGGAAGATATATTCTCCGACAACTGACCCATTGGCATCTGACTTCAGTCGAGAGCCCCTTTGAAATCCTAAAGTGCCCTTAGTGTAATGTACGAGTAAGTTGTACCGTCGTCCACCTATTACTTGTCTCCCACTCCATTTTGGTTTTATTAGTTCAGTCCGGAATGCTTCCTCTTTTGTAACGCTACACCAGTTTTTATCCTAATTTTAACTTTATGTGCATTAATTGCTGACAGCGAAAGTACTTTGGGACTGGATGGCTTCTTCAAAGGTTTCTAAACTAAAACACAACAGATCTTCAGAACTTGGCTGATTAGTACAACCTTATAAGGAAATCCAGCATGTCGCCCTGCTTCTCTGGCTACTTAGTTGAGAGCTGCTGCCCTTGAGGATCGACTGGTCCACTGAACAACTTCTTGTTCATGTGTTCAGTCGGATCGAGAGACGCAACTCATATCCTAAGCCATTTCACTTTAGGCCTAGGAAACTCCTTCGAGAGCTCGGTGTAGCGCCGTAGGTATTGCGTTCCACCTTTTATGAGCACACTTCGTATCACACTGGTACTATCCCAGTGTACACGAATGGCTCCAAATCCAAAAAGGGGGGTTGGATTCCGCGCCGTATCCTCTCTGTTTGAGGATGCGACTATTTCACGACTGAGCTCGTCGCACTACACCGCTCGGTAGGGGAGTTAATGCTCGTGCCTGGTTCGGAGACCGGATTGTGATTTTTAGTCTCTCAAAAAACTTCATGAGTGCTGTCAGAGCACTTGAATCTCTCCACTCCCAGGTTCGTGGTAACTGTGATACCACGATTGCGCGAGTTGGGCCAATGTACAGATCACATTCTGCAGCGTTACTGGATATGTATAAATTGCGCGTCAAGAGTACGCCAATAAGTCCGCGAGAACTGGTCGCCATACCAGCATTTTGTTCTTCTTCACACTAAATTCATGGTAAGAATCAGATCAGCCCTCCGGTTACATGGCCAAAAGGATGGGAGAAAGGCGAAAGAGAACCTATATTTTCGTGCTATCTTGCCATCGTGCCGTGACTGTGCGGGTGAAAGTAATCTCTTAATATCTTGGTGACTTCAAGTAGCTTTTTGTCTTTATAAAGATGCGCACACTTGCGGGACGCATCGCTATTTGAAGTCACAGGATGGTAAACATTTAAGAAAAAAATGCAAAATACGTTATTGGAGCATCTATGACGTCGGTGCCTCTCATTGAGAGAATAGATTGCGTCTTAGAGCCTGCTGATCTCAAACGCTTTTTAGTTATTCGCTTCACTGATGGCAAAATGCTGGACAAAAGCTCGATGTTCCATCAGATGGTGACTTTAGCTCGGCTGATTAATAGAGATCCGAAGATCACTCGCTTCTCGGACGGTAGCTCCTGGCGAATGCGGCAAACCCTTCACAGGTGGCCATTATTGGTACTCTTCGGACATTCAATGGCTCGCTTATACAGGTAAAACCGCACGGAAAGGGGTGGTTTATCTGATTAAATTCGTGGACTGCTCCATAGAAAGCCACCGAAGAGCGGTGAAGGTCGAACCTATGATGAGGAAACAGGGGGGGAGGGGGCTTCTTTACCCACCTCTACACTCTTCGTCACGTTCGATCGAAACAGGTTTCCTAAGTCAGTGCGTCCCAGTCGTTATTACTACTGCGTCAATCATTCGTGCACTGTCGGCGACGTGCTACTCCTGCAAACACTTCAACTAAACGAACCGCTCATGTAAGCGTTTTGGCTTACCCGAATTATGTGTTTTTGTTTTTCTTTTAATTTTAAAAGACCATCTGGCACCTGCCTACTCGGGCAAAAGTCGGTGTACTCATACTACAGCCTAATACAAGGTTAAATTAAAAAGAAATGACGTAAATAACAAAGATAAAAAGGAAAAAAAGGCTCAGACACAAGCTAAATGAAAGGAACAACAAAAACAACCAATAAAAACAAAAAAAAACAGGATAAGCAAAAAGGCAACAAGAAGAAAGCGTGATCCAGTGTCGGTGGTAGGCCAGCCTTATCCAACGTAGGAACATGCGACTTACCACCACGAGTCATATATAAGTGGAGGAAGCCAGCCTCCTCCAAATAGTCATATAGTCCGCAAGTCTGTGCTCATTCACCGCAATTCCCACTTTTCCAGGAACACAGCAAAAGATGACCTCAACATCTGCCTGGCTAGCCGAAACCGTGGCGTAAAGGATATCGCGAACCAGGTGATGCAGAGGTTTCACTGCCCCGAGAGCACTCAGGGTGCTTTGTGAGTCGCTATAAATCCTAATCCGGTGTCTGTACAGGGCACGTCTCGTTATCTTCAGTACCGAACAGTAAATTTCAACCAGCTAATACGTGAAGACAGACGCAGCGCCTGTTAGAACCCCGCTGACTTCAAACGGTTCCTTACTTGGGTCTTGGAGCCATTCGTATACACTGGTACGGTTCCAGCGTGACACGGAGTGCGCTCCAAAAAGGCGGAACGCAATACTCCTGGTGCTATTAAAGCTTTGGGAGCAGAGGCGTGGCGACAAATAGTCAAAGGTGGTACCACCCAGGATGGCGTCCTGAGCATAACCAGGGACGCCACTGGCCCAAGAGCTATACCGAGCTTTCAAAGGAGTTTCCTAGCCCTAAAGCCAAAGGGATTAGGGTATGACTTGCGTCTCTCGGCGGCATAGGCACCGTTGAGATCAGCTGGGGATGCAGTGAGAGCTGTTGGCGTCTGAGGGAGGCACCGGGATCGCGCGTACAGGTGAATAATGCTCTTTGCAAGGCGCAGAGAGAGTGGCATCGACAAGTAGGCTCTCATTGGGCGAAGTTGGGAAGAAACCTTTCTCCAGGGGAAAGACGGTTTGGTGGATCAAGTCTACTTTCCGCAATACACGCTCGGCTACGGATGCATAAAACTCGCATCCGTACTCGTGCTTCGAACGAAGAGAGGATCGTTAGAAAATAAGGAAGATGCCCTATTAGCACTCCAAGTGCTAGACGTTACGGAACGAAAAATATGCACGGTCGGGCATAAGAAACCTTAACGCTGCGAATATGAGCCTCCCAGGTGAGACTCGGTTAAATAAAACGGCAAGGGTGGGGTGCGAGTACACCACTTCCAGGCGAACACCATTTAGAAACAAGTCCGCTCAGGGGGGAACGGTGGATGGCAGCAAAAGTGCATTAACTTGGTTTTGGCGAAGAAAAACCGAAACCTGTGCGCATCGGCTTAGCGAGAGATGGGGTTCAATGCCTGTTGGAGTCGACGCTACAGTGTTGGTATCTAGGCTTAGCCAAAAGAGATTGAAATGCCATCCAAGTAGAGTGTATTTAGTACATCTTCTGGCAGTACCAAGGTGATGCTGATGATGCTCAGGGCAAAGACTGTGACACTGAGGACACTTCCCTGCGGGACACCCTCTTCCTGCTCCAACCACCCGTACGTAGAATCGAAGATGTCGGAAAAAATCAGAGATCAAGATTGGAACGCAACTTACTCAATGTAAACTTGTCGGCCTTCGGTGACATCAAGACGGGAATTGAATGCTAATGGAATAGCATCCCGGCTAGAGAATGCGGAGAAAGCGGCCGTAAAAGACTGTACCACGGAAGCGTGGTCCGAGATTGCGGTCACATTCTCCTGGAATACGGGAGGTGGGTCCTGCGAGAACTTGCCCCGAATTCTTTTGACTCGCTTTCACACCTCTCCTAGTGGGGTCATTTAGTCACATGAAGACTTGTATGCCCGACAGAAAGAGCGGCTAGAGTGCTTCTTAAAATACCGGAACCAAGCTCTTAGCTCGACGATATTCACCGACAGTGAAATCTTTCCGGCGGCGCTTATAGTGCATGTAGGCATAACGCCTCTGTTTGTGGGCCGTCTCGGACTCGGCTGACCACCACGGAAGCGATCGACGTGCAAAACGTTCAAACGTTCTAAGATTAGTAGTTAGGCCCACAACGATGATGTTGACCGAGAAGCATTCAACTGATTCATCGACCGACCTAAAATCCTGGACTGAGACAGAGAAATCAGTCATTTCCTCAAATGCAGACCACCGCACCAGCGCTAAGCACTACCGGGACGGACTCTCAGGCGGCAGAGCCCAAGAAAATATGTGAATTGGAAACTGATCCCTATCATGGATGTCATCACAAACTTCCCGCCCAAAATCAGGCTATGCATCCGGGGAGTAAACAAATAGATCAAGAGAGGAAAATGAAGTGATTCTCTGAAAGTGATGGGTAAACTTATCCACATTTAGGACCCTTATCTCCAGCTCGTCGGTCAGGTCGACAAAGACCTGACCCCAGGGAATGATCCAGTAGTCTCACCAGAGTAGGTGTATACTGTTCAAATCCCCGATCAAGAGAAAGGTCCTTGGCAACCATGCCAGGACTCGGTGGAGGTCTCCCGTGTTGAAGTCGGCTGACGGTGGAATGTCCACAGAAATAACGGTATACTTCCTATCCAGATGCAGCTGCACAACTACTGCCTGAAATGAGATATTTATAGCAAAAAGAAGAACGGAGACATCATGCCAGGTGTAAATGTCACATCCTCTTGCCTGGTCCCCATCGAGTGGTGGTGGAGTAGGAAAAGCTTTATACCCCTGTAGGTGGGTAAGGCGTACGCGCCCAGCATGCTTTCTTGCAATTCTTTTGAATGCATATGCCTTCCAGGCCTAGCTCGGAGGGGACGTAGGGTGGGTGGTATATTTGAAAAGAAGACCGTCACGGGAATGGCCGTAGGCTACCCGGAGGCGGAACTCTGGGCGCTGTTGGCGGAACAATAAGCTCAAGGTGCTGTCGCTTTTGAGGACTTATCGGGGGAGGTTAAGCTCGCCATGCAAGTCCGCTTCGAAACCTTAGGCAGGGGGAGGGGCTTCGGATGCAGGGGTCACTCATTTGGAGGATCCACCTTCTTCGAGTCACTCAGCCTTGTACTCGGTGTGGTCGTAGGAGCCCCAAAAGAAGGCCTCATGACCAACTTTAGTGGCGTTGCTTCCTGTGAGTCTAACGACTCGGTGGAGGCGTGCGGCCGTTTTGCTTTACGGGAAACGGTCACGCTGGGGGAAAGGGGGAAGCCCTGGTTTTAGCTGTGAGATTGGGGGTGGGAGTGAACCCTTTGTGCCACCATTTCTAGTATGGGAGCGCTTGGGATAGGGTATAACTCACAGAAGGGTACAGAATGGGTGCTGAAACGACCGTGCACGTAGGCATGGATGGACGAGGAGCAGAGGGTGTCTTTTTTAACAGTGAGGCATAAGACGTCCCGGGCAGAAGTCGGCCGTGCCAGGAGCAAGTCCTTAGCTTCGCTATATGAAAAACGATCCTGGGCTTGAAAGTCTGGGCCTGATACCTCTGTTTAAATTCTAATGGCTAAATAAGCTTCATCTAAGCCCATGTTACCCACCCTTGGGGTAAATTAACCCAGTGGTGTAATGGACCCATACTTTGGGGGTAATGGATGTTCTGTGTGAGAAGAGGTAGACAGACCAAATCAATTAGTTTAACTCTCGCTAATTTTATATATATATTTATATATATATATATATATATATATATATATATATATATATATATATATATATATATATATCAGAACAATTGTTAAATCCAATGACAGGTTCCAAATATGTTAATAAAACCACTGTGGAGGAGCGTAGTATTTATTATCTCGAGACCAGTTTCGACATGGAGTTTCGACTGGCATGACAAACTCCATGCCGAAACTGGTCTCTAGATATATATTATAAAATTTCAAACGTACCTGCCTATCTGCAGTCACGAATCAGCCGCCAAATATAGTCTACCATCATGCTATTATTATACGTAGAGAGGCATTTATGCGGACCACGGTGCATGAGAGCACAGAGCGGTTGACAGCCAGTATGGTGGTGTCGGAAGGCATGTCTGCATAGTTAAGAAGTGTAGTTAGAAAGGGCAGCAGCGTAGTCGATACGCGAGGCAGAAAATGACTGGGATAAGTAGATGAGTGGTGACATGATCCGAGAGCATATAAGAAGAGAGTGTAGGTTGGTGTGATACGAGGCGCCTATGAGCGAGACAGAGCTGTCAGGCACCCAATCGTCACGTTGGCGTGAGGGGCCGGGGAGGGGTACGGTTATAGACAGCAAAGCGCTGCGGAATATGTCTCAGGGTACGTTGCTAAGGCGTTGCTAAGCACTGGCATTCAAGAAAACTGGAGTACAGAGAATAATAGGGAAACTATTATAAAATTAAATAAATTATTATTATTACAATATTATTATTATTGGAGAGAATTTTAATTGATATTATATTTACTGTGGTTTTTATTATCACCATTTGTATTTACTATTATTATTTATATTATTATTTTATGCTCATGCTTTTGTTTCTTACTAATCATACATGTGTCTTTTCACAGGATGGCAGGTAAAGTCACACGAAAACAATCCTATAATTAGGCATTTTTAGAGTATGCTTTGTGAATATGCCTGATTTTTTTTAGAGATCGCCCGCAATGTGTGTTCTGCTGTAGAGTTCTGATCAATGAAAGTCTGAAACCAGGAAAGCTGAATGAACATCTAATGAAGGGTCATCCAGAAAGTGTCTCCCAGAGTATCACATTTTTTCAACAAAAGGCAAACAATCTGCAGGCTGTGAAGTTTTAAAAAACTAGACTTGAATCACAACAACTGACGGTTGCTGTCGAAGCTTCATATGAAGTAGTATATCGAATAGCAAAAAACACAAAAAACTCATACAATTGCTGAAGAGTTGATTTTACTATGCTCAATCATAATGGTAGAAAAGATATGTGGCTTGGACCAAGCCAAAAAGCTCAATGCTATTTCACTCTCCAACAACACAATTCGTAGAAGGATAGACAATCTCGCTGCAGAAATTCTTGAACAACTTATTTCAGAGGTATTATCCAGTTCCTATCCCAAATTTTCAATGCAGTTTGATGAAAGCACAGATGTTGCATCTTTTGCCAATTTGATTGGGTTCATTAGGTATGTTCATGAGGGTAGTATCAATGAGGAAATGTTAATATGTGAAGAATTGCCCAAAACTAAAAAAGGTGCAGATATTTTTAATACAGTACAGTAGATGGGTTCTTAAGAAAGGCAGGTCTAGATTGGAGCAAGGTTTCCCAGGTATCATTGAACAAGCTCCAAACATGATGGGCCAGGGCAAATGATTCCATGGCTTGTTGAAGGAAAATAGCCAAAATATCGAGGTTGTGCACTGTCATTATCGTTATGCCTTGACTTCACGCGACCTGCCCGAGTCAATCAGGATGTTTTGGATAGCGTGATCAAGATTGTACACTTCGTCAAATCAAAAAGTTTGAACAGTCGCATATTCAAAGAGCTGTGTGAAGAAATGAGAGCTCATTATAAAAATATACTGTACCCTACTGAAGTTCGCTGCCTGTAACGTGAGAAAGTCCTTTCTGCAAGAGAAAGGATTATCCCTCGCGGATCTGTTTGACGATGAATAACTATGGTTCAGATGCTTGTGCTACCTAGCTGATATCTTTGGAGAGGTGAATACAGGCAGTTTAAAACTTTAAGGAAGACACCACGTCACTGGAACTTCGGAAAAACATCGCTTCCTTTTGTGGGAAATTGCAACTATGGCTCAGACGTGTTGGGAAAGGAAATTTTGCACAAATTCCTACATTGGATGCCTTCTTTGATAAGCTGAATTCTGGTGATATCCTCAACCACATGAAGACAGACATTAAAGATCACCTGACCGGCCTCTTGGAAAGCTTGCAGAAGTACATTCCAGATTTGAATAGTACCAACCTTGAATGGGTAAGAAATTCTTTTGATGTGAGTGAAGATATCATTCGTGATGAGGACTGTCGAGCAAAAGAAGAATTTATTACACTCAGGACAAATAATTAATGCATGGAAACTAATGTTTGAGGCCGAGGCTGGTCTAGACACCTCCTCGATCTCTCGTTTGCAGGATATAGCAACACTAGCCTCTCGAGCAGTACAAATTCTCATAGGATTTTCTACCACTTATCTCTACGAGCAAGATTTCTCTACTGTCCTTGGAATGAAGACCAAGAAACGTAACAAATTCAAGGGGTCATCTGATCCCCGTGTAGCCCTTTCTGTGACCAAGTCCAGAATAGAAAAAAATGCACAGGCAATGCAAGCTAAACCCTCACACTGAATAACCAGAGCAAACATAAAGTGATCACTGATTAATATGTATTATTATTGTTGTATTGAATATTTTGAATTTATCATGGCTGATTTTGATAGAAATAAAAATGGAAATGTTTGCATTTGTGCTTGATCCTTAAATATATACAGCCAATAGCGGGTTATATGACCCGTGCTGTTCATCATGTGACTGCGAAAAAAAGAAAACCCGATATTACCGGATGTATGTTCACTGAGGTAATTGATAATTGTGAAATTGCATTTTTGGGTAATCACTTTGAAAAGGTTGCGAACCACTTTTAAACCATCGATTTCTTTGTAATCTATGATAAAATCAGAATATTAAGAAAATTGAGAGGAACAACGAATATACTTCTCCAAGCTCAAATTTATCAACTTTGCTATAGTAATGATGAAAAAAATCTCAAGATCTCTTTGCCGATCTTTTTAATGATATTCGTGTTGTGCACACGGAAACATGTTTCAAAATTATTTTCATGTTTGAATCAATAAAAGTTTCTAAACAATATTTTCCCTGATAGATCACATATTTTAAGATCACAATTTCACGGTAGAGCACATATTGGAAGAGCACCATTGTATCGGAACAAACATTTCCCACGCAATTTTTTTATCAAGAAAAAACTATGCGATCTCGTGTGTGTTTAATACTTGCGCTCACACGCAATAGGTTAAAAAAAAAGTTTTGTCACGAAATCATTAAAGGTTATTGGCAACTTTGTTTATAACTCCTAAGTATATAATAAAATAAGGAGGCTACAACATCTAATCAATACCCTATACGAGGCAGCTCGTGTTTCTATCACCCATTTCAGTCACACCTAGCATCCTCATCCCTAAATTTATCTAGTCTATTCTTAAGATTCTCCAGGGAGGAAGCTTCTATCACATAACTACTGAGCCTACTCCATTCATCTACCACTTGATTGATAAACCTACCAATCTCTTTTCTAAACCTAAATTTGTCCAACTTAGTAAGAAATAGAGTAATTATTTATTTTAACGTAAGCACTAATCTTTATACATATTTTATTACTTTTTCATTTTTGGCTTTGTTCAAATCTGTTTTTTTAGTCGCCGCAAAGCGAAAGGCGGGCAAATAAGAGTTTTATACCAATTCGGTTGAAATTGGAGTGAACCACGATTTCGCAGTATTTCGCTTTACGACCGCCAAAAATGAGGAACAAATTTGAAAAAAAATCACAAAAAATAGTGGAAGAGAAAATAACCTGAGCGAACAGAACCTAACCTTCAATTTTAAAAATACAAGTTTGTGAAACTATACAAACCTTTTGTACCTACCCCCGAATGGAAAGTACTTCGCCCCCCTCATGCACCCTATTTTTTAAGTTACTCGTAGTATAAACGAAAACTCGAAAAAAAAAACCATCTACGATTTTGTCGCATTTCGCCTTACGACCACCAAAAATGAAGAGAATATTTGGATAACTAACCTCAAGAAAAATTTCGAATGCACTATTAGTCTCCGTGAACCTCTTTTACACGAGGTATTCGAGATATAATTCATATCCAATAGAAGTCATGACGCAAAGCTTTCCAAATCCAAAGCAGGGGCAAATAGGAAAAATAGGACGAAGTAAGCTCAGTAGAAATTATGTTGAAAAAGTGACGTCACTACCATGTTTTCTGCAAAAATACCACTTGATTGATAAACCAATTTCTACCAATCTCTTTTCTAAACCTAAATTTGTTCAACTTAACGTAATCACTTTTTTGTATATTTTATTACTTCGTCCTTTTTGTGCTTTGTTCAAATCTGTTTTATTAGCGGCCGGAAGAGAAAAAATATTGAAATTCAAATTGTTATTATTTTAATAGTAACATCGCCCCTCTATAAATTCTATATAAATGGATTCGAAAAATTGTGCTTAACACAATAGGAGTGATTAAAATATTTTTTAAGCGATTATGGTTTTCTAAATATAGAATGGCGGAAGCACTGCTTAACGCGATCACTATCAACGATATTCGAGCAATTTTTATTATGCGAAGTCCAAATAATTAAAAATTCATCTCTGTTTTCTGGCAAAGTTAATCAATTTACAAAAGTTACTCGTGAAAAAATGGGAGAGAAAATGAGATAAAATGGTTGAAAGTCTAGGCCATGTTTCATTATATTCTTATTATTAAACAAGCTTTGAATTTTACTCGAGTTTAGTAACTTCATTAAAACGAAAATGATAAAAAAAGATCAGAGAATTAAGTTCCGACTAATATGCAGCTTTGGACATCGAAACTTGTTTATAAAATTACATTTCTACTTTTTTTTAATCTCATTTATTCGCACACATATTGATGTGTGCAACATAACTATTGTTGTACATCGCCAAAACACGTGAAAGGATGGGTATTTTAATTATTCCGGCAAAAAGAAGCTCAATGAGAACATTTAGAGAAAGTTTTCAAGAATAGGTTTGTAAAGGTGATGAAGGTCTTGGAAATAGTATTAGTTGACTTGTATAGGCCTAGTAGTCTATTGTGATTTTGATGGGTTTGTGTTTACCATGTTGATTAGTTTAGGCTAGGGCGAGGGTATTTTAGTATGGTTCAATACCTTCAGCTTAGCCTAAACTAACTAACAGTGGCTAAAACCAACGATGGTTACATTGTTAGTTTTCAACGTGATGGCCTATCCCCCCCCCCACTCCCCTCCCGCCTCGCCATATTTCCGCCCTATGAACGAGATTCCACACACATAACTTCGTTGTAAATGTACCATCCATTTAAAAGGACATAATTGCAGGCTTCGAAGAAAGGAGGTTTGCGGTCCAGCCCACTGCGGAACCCGAAGTCAAGAGGCATCCCGGATTAGGACGGAGTTACAATCTGCGGGGCGGTATTTACCCTACTCCCATGGGTTCGGCCAGGACCATAGAAGGATTTTACATCCGTCTCTGTGCATGCTGGGACTAACTCTGAATTAACCAAAATCCTGTTTGAGGGGGCGGCACTCTCAGGTGGATGTCGTTGATACGGCCCTCATCTATCATTAAGTCCACCATGTTTTTACATCCTCTTGAAGAGCACATCCAGGTCAATATCCATATTCTTACCAAGTCCTTGGAGTCAGTGTTCACAGGGATGGTCGACGGCGAAGTGGTGGACTTCCCATCAAGTTAAAAAGGTAAACGGAAGTCCCAAACTGAATCTTGGGTTCTTTATCCACACTAAACATGTTACACAAAACACAAAATACCTGCACCATCACACACCAAACTCTACTTCAACGAGACCATCAATGACTTCTATTTCAATCGCTCCAAGCCATGGGTTATTACCATCTCTGAGGAACACCACAAAAACACGCTGCTAGACCAGGGCATCAAGGTCTGCAGCACCCTCACATACGACAACAACATAGAAACACAGATAAACGTAAAACAAAAAAACAGTGAATCCGTTGTTATAAAACGGGTCACGAAACGCACACCTGCAGGGCAGACCATGTCTGTTCCAGCTGCAGTATAATAGGGCACCATTACATTAGCTGCAACATCACTACCCCTCTCTACACTAACTGTGGCGGCAACCATGTCACCGTTAGCATGAAATGCTCGTATCTGTCTAAGGCTTGCGCGGACGCCGTTGTGGAGATGGGAAGACCTCTACAAGTCAATACTTCACCCACCCTCTCCACTCCTGCTCCTCCTTACAAGAACATTCTTCACTGCTGTGGTGCTGCAGGCACGATACAACCCTGCACCCAACTCCTTACATTCCCCACCCCCACACTGATCCAGACTCCCCTACCTAACCCAACACCCATACCCAACCAAACACAATACATTAGC
The DNA here is from genome assembly GCA_963969495.1 of Ceratothoa steindachneri. Lineage (NCBI taxonomy): Eukaryota > Metazoa > Arthropoda > Malacostraca > Isopoda > Cymothoidae > Ceratothoa > Ceratothoa steindachneri. Next base: position 107,149,854 of record OZ018328.1, read on the forward strand.
TCCAAGACACAACTGGCCGCCGTGCTCTCTACGGTGGCAAAAGACATGTCTGGGAAAGACCTCAGCCGATACGCCAATATCCTAAACGCGTTATACGCCGCAAATGGACTCGGGCAAATCACTTTCCCAGGGAAAGTGTTCGTCCTCATACACGAACATAAACACAAGAAACCGGCGTTCCTTAGATAACCGGTGAGCACGCCAACACCCCACTTCAGAACTGCCACCTTCACACACCCAGCTTTCCCTTTGTCCCGGGCCCTTACCCGGCTCCCCCACGATTCTCTGCTCTCATCTCTTCTTCCGATATCCCTATCCCCATCTCCACTGCACCCTCCCTTCCTACTATTGCCCTCACTTCACTCCTCCCGTAACTGCCACTGTTCCCACCCCACCTCCTAATTTCCTCGCCCCTCTGCCCTCTGCCTCTGCCTCTCCTCCTGCTGTCCCCTCCCACATATCCACTGCTCCCACACCCATTTCCTCTGGCTCAAAACCCTCTCTTTCTATCCCTATCCCCATTCCATCGTCTCCACTCCCATCTACGATCGTCACCCACCTTCTACTGTCTCCACCCCTCTCCACAGTTTCCAGCTTCCCTCCCACAACCTCCGCTCTCTCCAATCCTCCTCCCGCTGTCTCCACCCCCTCCCCTTTCCACTCTCTCTAAACCTCCTCCCACAGTGCCTATCCTTTCTTCCACTGTTGCACACACACCCAATAACACAATACACGCCCCATTCGTCTGCAATAAATCTCACCCACAACACACACGTGTGAATGTAGTCGCCCCTGCCACATTGGTAGACTTAACGAAGTGCGACTAAATGTACGCAGCTGGAACGGTATTCGTCATATTGTCGCCTACTGGGTGCTAAACACACAAAAACCAGACATCATATTACTGCACTCTCTACTGGCCTATATCCACCCCAAATCAGACTTCGTATTGCAGGATACCACAACTACCTAACCCCGCAGACGCCGCACCTGGGATCAGCGATCCTCGTTAAGAGATGTATATACTACTGCCATACAAACACTCAAAATGCTTAATTTCTAGCCTGCAAAGTATACATTATTCCCGCCTCTTTGAATGGACCGTAAGGTCTCCTAGGGTACCTTCTTTCCTTGTAATTAGTTTCGGTCCTATCTTAGTGGCCACTCACTACAGACCTTCACGTCAACAACTACACATAGACGTCCCCCTCCGGGCTCTTTCCAATGACAACCTCACTCACTTTTTTGTGGGGAACCTGAAGGCTTACTATCCCCCACAACTTTCGAATAATATTAATGATGCGTGAGGGCATCTGGCCGGTGGCTTACAGCGATATCGCTGTGAGCACATCAGCCCCACCTTCCACACATTCTATAAGCTTTGTGTTGGGACAACGTCCCCGAACGTGGTCTTCCGCAATGACCATGATATACGTTTCCACACTCATATTGCCCCAGACTCCCACGTACTATCCAACCACATTTCTATATGCGTGATAATCTCAGCATCGCCATTACTCATACCAACACCCCCTCTTCGATTACAGCAACACGAACTGGGAAGAGTTCAGAAGAGACATAATTGAAAATACACACACAATATCAACCTACAGAAGACAAACACTATCCAAATAGATGACTAGTGGTGTTCACTCATGGACATCATAAACACTGCATGAAACCTACACACACAACGAAAAGCATACACTCACATCGAAGAATTTACGTTCCCCATACAAACACACAAAGAATTATTATACAATACAACAACCATTACAACAGAGGCCCAAGACAACACAACATGATGCTCCTACCTGCTTGCATCCAACAGTGCATGCAGCTAGACCGGAACCGTCACTAGCGAGAGGTGGTCCGCACTGCGGAAGATGCTCGATGCACTGACCCTTCTTTTTTCTGGTGGTGCGTTAAGAGGATATTAGGCACGGACCCACCAAAACCTATTAACTTCCAAATTAACAATCAAACACTCACTGACACTAATGGCATCCTCGACGCATTTAAATCCAACTAGGAAATGGTGCATACACACAACACACCCAAATAACACGCATAAGAGCACTTTTAGGAAGTCCAGGAATGGTGCCAGCTCCCCGTTGATGAGCTTGGGCCCACCTCCCTGAAATAAATGGAGGTGTTCGATAAAACTACCATACTAACCACTCTTTTCACCGTCGGGGAAACAAAAAAAATTCATTAAATCAACACCAAAACTCTCCCCTGTCCATTCGACCTTCAAGCCACTATAATTCACCATCTCCATGAAACCATCCACGTTACACTAGCAAACCTATACAACGCTTCACTCGCCTTTGTCCACTTAATACAACCATTTAAAATATCCCACCTACATACTACGTAAAAAAACAAAACCCTAAATACCCCAACAATTAGCCGTCAATCGGTCTGTTAGAGCACCTATGCAAGATACTAGAGCGCATTATCATCACCTGTCTCCGGAATTTCCACTTGGCAATATGGTTTCAAGAAGAGCCGGTCCACCCAAGTGGTTGTGACCATCGTTCATGACTTAATCCAAAAGGCACGCCAAGCAGGATAGAAAACACTCCATCAGCAAGGAGGTGAAAAAGGCCTTCGACAAAATGTAGCAAGAGAGACTCCGTTGGAAACTAACCAACAACACGGAGCTCTCTCTCTCTGCACCAGAAGGCTTCTCTTCCACTTACTCACTGACCGTAGGTGCCATATAAATTAGAACAACACAACGTTACGCCCATTCATATCACGCTCAGGTGTACCTCAGGGTAGCATACTGACACCTACACTATATATAATGTCCACAAACGACACCCCACGCCCACCAGAAGACTGCAGATACACATACAAACTGTCCTACGCGAACGACGAGATCAATATCGTTGCGGCCTAGGACCGGATAGGATCGTGCACCATGCAAAAATAATAATAACGAGAAGACAGATTATGAGGATAAGTGACTCATAGCTATAAACCTTCAGAAGATACAGATGACACTCAACAGTGCACGCGATCACTACATGCACAACTTGAAAATACACACGCACACACACACACACACACAAACCGGACTTCAACCATCTGAATCCAACAAGACTCATACTCACCCAACACCAAAATCTTAGAGGCAACATTCAACAAATTCCTAATATTTCGAACAAGGGCCAAAAACACCAAGAAGAAGCTGCGCAAGCTCTACCCTGCTAGCCGTAAGTTACAGCTACACCTATATAAAACCCTTGTTAGACAACTCCTTACATACGCTCCAATCACACTCGCAGCTGCGTGTCACACAAAACAGAGGGAAGCACAGCGCATTTAATACTCTGCTCTGAAGCCCGCATGTTGCTCTCCTATGTAGTCACGTATGGCCAAACTATATAAAAAACAAAATCAACACCGCTTATCACAGATGCACATACGCGTCTAACGCGACAACTGGGCAAATCTGCAAGAGATCCCATATACATTCACATATAGACAAGATAACACACTCCGATGGCACAGAGATACCCGGCAGCCAATACCAATCCACAGATAAATGTATCGGTAACATGAATAGTGCGTTTCCATGAATGCGAGCTTCTCTTTCCGCCCCACCACCTCCTGCCACTCCAGTCATATTTAATAGCTCTTCCTACCCACACAACAACACCTCGCATCGGTTTATAGCCACCGACATGTCAATCCCTCTTATCCACTCTCAATTTTTTCCGTACCATTTCTTCTACGACCACATGATCTTCTGTGGCACCGACAGTGATCCCTCTCTGTTATTTCTATACACATATTGATTGATTCGTCTAAAAATCGAGATAGCACCACCAGAACACTGGCCAAGTGTTCTGGGGCGTCCTGGGAGAGAACACCACCATTCAATGCTTGCTACCACACCTCTGTTCCCAAGCTTTGACAGCGAGAGGGAGGGGTGTAATCGATCGTCTAGATGTGTACTGAAAGATGGTTACATATGGTTTAACTATACCACCCCTCCTTAATGTGACATAAAAATGTGTGAACAGTGCTCTACTTGTAACCGGGAGGCATTGTGTGATCGTAGAAAGAGTATGTTCACTCTTTTCATTTGAGTATTGTGTTTTCTCAACCTGGTTATTTATCAATCGGTCCAGGACTTTTATAATGATAATGCGCGTCTGTCTGTGATTTACAGTCAACGCATGACCTGTTCCAGCTCTTAAACTGACTCTAAAACTACGTTTGTCGGCTGAACAGGCCGCCAAGACTGGTCTACCGTGTCTTGCATCATGAAGCGAGTCATAGTCAACCACAACCAGAGTAGCCGATTTAGCTATATTATAGTTGGATCTAGTAGCTACCTTTAAAACAAATAAGAAACGAAATTAGCTTAATATAGCTTAATCGAGCTACCGTTCTTACTAATTTCTTCCATTAAATAATATACATAAATACTCATTTCTAGCTATATTTTCCGTTATTCTAGCCATAAAATCTAATTTTGAGTTGGCAACCCTGACCACAACCAATGGTATGGGGAGCTCTCGCTAGCCTAGTCGATCAGTTGTTGGATTTCTGACGTCGAGGCAGAGGTTCACTCCTAGCGATAGAAGACGATAAGTAAAATTTTAGCTATAACTAGAAAACAACAATTATCTCATATACAATTGAACAAAATATTAACAAGTCATAAATAATGACTTGAGCACATCATAGGCTGCATGACTTCACCAATTTGTTGCAATTTGTAGGCGTGATTTTATTCCATTCTTCTTTTAATATTTGCCAGAGATCTTCATCATTCGTCTGTTTACGAGCCATAACCATATTACCGAGTAATCTACCTTGGGTTGTCTATCAGGTTTAAATCAGGGCTCTGGGCAGGTTTGTTCATCACTTTGATATTTTCAGCACTCCAGAACTGCTTCAGTCCTGGCTGTGTGGCGCGGGATATTTTCCTACAGATTCTTATATACTACAGCGCTTACTTTGCCACTTAAACGGAAGGGCGGGCTGAAAACAGAGCTTGAAAACATGCCCCAGACCATAATGTTGCCCCCTCCAAAGTTAGCTGTTTTCTTCGAACATACCACGTATGTGATTCAAACTTCGTCCCATCCCATCCGAACAATTTAAATTTGCTCTCGTCGTTGAAAAACACTTTCCCATTTTTCAGCTTTCAATAGGATGTGCTCATTAGCGAAGGCAGACCAAACCGTTTTATTCGCTTTACTTATGGGTAGTTTCTTACAAAGGAGCACTATGAGTCTCACATCTTTCAAGCGACGTGACAGTCTGGCGAAATATGTAACCATGATATTTTTTCGCGATCCATTTATAAGTGACATGCGACAAGAAACAAACAAACCAGAATTAAAAGTTTTGGTGCTCTAAGGCAAAAGTGTTGCCACGGCTGCCCTACACTAAATGCTGGCCCTAAAATTGATTGGCAAACCTTGAGAATGTGGTAACTCTGACTCAAACCATTTAGCGATATATTCAATACAATAATAGCAAATCAATAATTTATCATTGGCAATTTCCCTTGAAGTGCATAATAGCACGTTTTATATGTTACTATATCATTTCGCATATTATTATGGTTAAATTTATTATTTACTGTGTATGTTAATTTTGCTCAAAATTCAATCTCTTTCCTTGCATTCATCTAAGGAAAAGAGTATGTATCAACGTCCTCCAAATTCATCCGAGCCGTCATTGCCCTCGTTCATTTCGGAGGTGAATTAAAGTAAAAACAAATAGGCCCACCTGGCATACAATTTAGTGTCAAGAAGTGGGCACCAAAATTAATGTCAGCAAGTTCCAAAAGTGCTTATAGATATATGTAAAGCGGATTGGTAAAGGGAAAGGAAAGGAGCCGGGGAAAAAAAGAAACAATTATCGGAACAATGACACCGAATCGAACCCCTGACTAAGTTTAGTGGACGGGAGCCTTAATCCATTCGGTTGTACATACCTCTAAAATGAGTGCATCGAGGAGCCGCCGCCGACGCCGCCGTCTCCTCCTTCCAAAGTCGAGAATCTGATAGAATTTGTTCGATTTTTATTTTCAGTTTTAAAATCATCTCAAATTTCTATTCGTTGGTTGATTATTCCTGGTTGACCATACGTTGGTTGACAATTCGATAGTTCACAATTCGTTGATTGACTATTCGTTGGTTGACCATTTCTTGTTGACGCTTCGTTGATTGTTTATCCTGTTCTTTCTTTTTCCTTTCCCCTTTTTCTATTTCTCCTTTTCTTTTACAACTTTCCTTTCATCTCCCTTTTCCATTTGATTTTCCACTTTCTCTTTTATGTTCTATTTCCTTTTCCCTTTTCCTCCCGCTATCCCTTTTCAGTTCTCTTTCTCCTTTCTGTTTATTTTCCCTCGTTTCTTTTTCCCTCTCTTTCGTGACCCATTTCCTTTTTCTTTCTCATTCTCCTCTTATTTTCTTTTTCATCCTCTATTCCCTTATCTCCCCCCCCTCTATTTTACCTTTTATTGGTCATTTTTGTTTGTCTCTTTCCCTTTTCTTGCTACCTTTCTCCCTTTTCTTTTTCTTTGTTCCCGTTTCATTTTCTTTTCACCTTTCCCTTTTCCATTTGAATTTGAACCCCTTTTCATTCTATTCGTTTCTCTTCCTTTTATTTTCCATTTTGTTTGCTTACTCCCCTTTTCTTCTCTATTTTTCCTTTTTACTCTTCCTTTCCCCTTTCCCCCATTCCTTTTTCTCCCCCCTCGCCTTTTCTTTCCCCTTTTCTCTTTTCCTACCCATTTCCATTTTCCTTTCACCTTTTATTCCTTTTAGCTTTTCAATTTCCCCTTTATTTTATTTTCCCATTTTCTTGTCTCCTATTCTCCTTGCTTTTCCCCCTTTTTATTCTTATCATTAGTAGTAAGAAGCGAGAGCAAACGCGTGTTAGAGAGATGCATAGCCCGACTTCCATGGAGAGGAGACTTTTTGGGGCGCTCAAGAGTGGAATGAAATATAACCTGTGGAGGAAAGGGCGGCAGTGAAAGCGGTAGTGAAGGAAAGTAGGCAAGACCCCATTCTTCTTTGCGGGTGGGGGATTTCAAAACTAATAGTTGGCACTAGCACTTATTGGGGGAGAATAAAGAGGGGGTGGGATGGACCTCAATGTTAATGCAATTGGAAAAGTTAAATATGACCATCTAGCCCTAATATTTAGGAACATGGTTAGAAGTCATCGGCATGGTCGAGCAATATCGATATGTGTCGCATATTTATCGCCATTTTGTAAGAATCCTACTTTTCCTTAATAGGGGCGATTAATAATACTCATCCTACTGTGGAGAGCCTCAAATCATCCCGAGATGGACCAACATTTGGGACTTACGACGAAACGAGATCGAAAGCCATTTCATTTTACTGATTCTACAGGGTGACCACAAACTCTCTCGACAAAATTCCTTATTATTTCTGAGATGCATCGAATAAGGGTATAATGTCCAAGGGCGTCGTGACCTCCCCGGTACTTGTTCCGTTTTGCACTTTATATAGCTCATCTTTCAGTCACTATTGAGTAAACTAAACAGGCAAGCTTAAGAAATCGAGCTTCAAGCGAAATATAAGCTGTGCATATCCAAATTAAATTAGGGTTCTAAAGGCTGTTTTTAATATTTGATTGCTTCTCCCTTCACGCAATTTAAATGAGTGGTAATTTTGTGTGTAATATTTTATTGCTTCCACGTTCACACCACTTGAACGTGCCGCATGAGTTAGTGAAAGATTTGGGTGATATGTTGTTTTTCACCTCATGGCACTTGAATTAGTGGTAAATTCGTATGGGATATTTTATTACTTCCGTCTTCACGCCACTTGAATTAATCGTAAAATTTTATGGGTTATTTTTTAATTCTCGCTTCATGCCACTTGAATTAGTGGTAAAACTGCATGAGAGATTTAATTGTTTCTCCCTAGCGCTACTTGAATTCGTGGTAAATTTGGGTGGAATATTATAGTCCTTCTCCCTTCATGCCACTTAAAGGACTGAGTAATCTTTAATTTGTGTGTGTTATTTTATTGCTTCTACCCTTCCGCAACTTGAATTAGTGGTAAATTTATGTGGGCTATTTTATTGCTTATCCCTTCACGCCACTTGAATTTGTGGTAAAAATGTATGGAATATTTTGTCTTGCTTATTAATTCATGCCACTTGACTTAGTGGTAAATCTTTGTGGGATACTTTACTGCTTCTCACTTCACGCCACTTTAATTAGTGTAAAATATATGCGGGTTATTTTATCGCTTCTCCCTTCATGCTATTTGAATTTGCATTCAAATTTTATGGGATATTTAAATGCTTCTTCCTCCATGTCACTTGATTAGTGATAAATTTGGGTGGGGGATTTCATTGTTTCTCCCTCCATTCAAATTAAATAGGTGGTAAATTTGCTTCTCTTTTCATACCACTGAAATAATGCGAAATTTTATGGAATATTTCATTTCCTCTCCCTTTACCTTAATTAAAGAAGGGGTAAATTTGTAGGGGATATTTTATTGCTTCTCCCTTCATGCCACTTGAGTTATAGATAGTTTGAGTTGGATATTTTAATGCTTCTCCCTTTACGCCACTTTAATTAGTGGTAAATTGGTAGGGTATTTAATTTCATCTCCCTCCCCAACTTGAATTAGTGGTAAATTCGTGTAGAATATTTTATTGCTTCACCCTTCAAGCCCCTTGAATTAGTTGTAACTTTGGATGGGATATTTTATTGCTCCTCCCTTAATGAAAGTAGACCAAGTGGTAAATTTGTTGGGATATTTTTTCGGTTCTCCCTTCGTGCTACTTGAATTAGTGTTAAAATTGGTGCACTTCAATTAGTTTTAACTTTGGGTGGAATATTTTATTTATGTTCTCTTCACGCCACTTTATTTAGTGGTAAGTTTAATGTTATATTTTAGTATTTCCCCGATCATGCGGCTTTAATTAGAGTTAAATTGGTATGGTATATTTTATTACTTCTCCTTTTATGCCACTTTAATTTATATGGTATATTTTATTGCTTCTCCCTTAATGCCACCCAAATTACTGGGAGTTTAGGTGATATACTTTATTACCTGTCCCTTCACGACACTTTAAATAGTGGTAAATTTGGGTGGGTTATTTTTTCGTTTCTTCCTTCATGCTACTTGAATTAGGTGTAATTTAGTGGCATATCTTATCACTCCTCCCCTCATGCCCTTTGAATTAGTGGTAATTTGTTGGTATACTTTATTACTCCTTCCTTCATGCGTTTGAATTAGTTGTAACCTTGGGGGGATATTTTCTTGCTTTTCACTATATGCTACTCTACTTAGTGGTAAATTTGGGTGTGATTTTTTTTATATTCCGTTGATTCCACTTGAATTTTTGGGACGGGATATTTTCTTGCTTCTCCCTTCACGCTACTTGAATTAGCGGTAAATATGGGTTGGATTTTTAATTCTCTCTCCCTCCTCGCCACTTCAATTAGTGGGAAAATTGTGTGTGATATTGCCCTATTTCTCCCAAATACGTAGATTTGCCCCTTGTTTATTTTAGCTTCGGTCGCCTCTACTACCAGGGAGATTTTTGCGAAGGAAATCCCATGATGTTCATCCGTGTCCTTTGTGCCGCGACATCGATAAGTGCAATCAGCGATCCTAACCACGAGCTAAGTTAGGCCGCATTGGGAAAGTTTAGTTGTCGGATGGTATACCCAAAGTTCAAATCCGATGTTGTATATTTAGAACCTCAGCGAATAGATGGTATGTGAGGCAGGGAAATAACCAATAAGGTCTTTTGTAAAATGCGACTAAACCCGAATATGGGCCACTCCTTTGGGAAGCCGCGCATCCTAAAGTTTTGTCCCGACGACTTCAATATGTAATGGCTGTAAAGGGTGATGCAACTTTGGACCCCTTTCATTCGTGGGGTTGATGAACACTGACCCCCACCTTGTTAGAGAGAGACTGTTGATGAACCTGGGATGATGGTGATGGTGTTGGTGAAGTATTATATTGTATTTTTTTTCTTTAATCTAGTATGGCATGAGCTGCGCGTCGCAGAAGATTACTAAATGTCACTGTGCCATTGCGGAGGGGGTTTAATCGAAGTGGGTTTGACGGCCGATTAACGCATATGTGTCGTACTCAGTGAGGCTTTTCACTGTAAAAACGTAGGCGAAGGGGAATTGGGGGCGGGAAGGCGGGTGGTGTTCGAATGCTCAATCGAGGAAAGAAATCTAGTGGCCATCTCTAGCGTTTCTCTCTTTCTAGTGCTTGTATTTTGTTTCTTCCGTCGAGATTTGTGATGACCGTCCAGGACGGTCAATTTCTTTCTTAGGTTTATATTTTTATTTAACTCTTACGTTTGGTTCCTCTATTGTGGCTTGCAAGCCTTTCAAGTCATATATTTAGCTAAATGGTTTTCCTTCAATTTTTGTTTATATATTTTTGTTTATTATCTTTGGGCACTTCGTCCCGTTTTATTTAAGGTTTTATCTTTTGTTATTTATTTTTCTTTCTCTTATTTTAGTTTTTTAGTTTTATTTTAATTTGAACACTTCGCCTCCTTTAATTTATGCTTTTTTATCTTTTGTTGTTTATTTTTCTTTTCTTATTTTAGTTTTACTTTCATTTGAACTTGGGCACTTCGCCTCTTTTTATTTAGTCTTTTTAACGTTTGCTGTTTATTTTCACTTTCTCGTATTTATTTATTTATTTATTTCCGGTTTAGTTTCTTTTTAACTTGGCACTTCGCTTTTTTTTCCTTTATTTGGTTTTAATGTCCTGATTTTGTCGTTTGTTCGTTGCATTGTTAGGTATAAATTTGTCTTATGTCTTCTCTTGTACCGTTTCTTCCGCTGGGGAATAGTGATGTTCTTCCGACTGTGCGTTGCCTTTTTTGAGGTATGGCAACATTATTCTTTATTGTACGGAGTATTTCTTCTTCCAATTTTTTCCCATGCCTTTCTCCATAGCCTCTGGATCTTCATATTAATCGGCTTCAGTCCCGCTCTTTCGTGTAGGACTGTTTGCCTAATACGTTCTATCCTTCTCACGCCAGTTGTAAGCACTGTGGGTTTGCTTTGTACCCTCTGCATCGTCCTGTGAATGTACAACCGGCCATCTGCGGAACCACCGCCGGGTACACTAGGATAGAGCGTAGCAAAGCAGTGTACAGATTCTTTTTATTCAGCACGTTGAGGCTTCGGAACCTGTAAAGCTTCTTCAGCTCTCTTTTGGCTAGGGAGACTGTCGTATATGTGGGTTTTATATGCAGTTTTGGTATGTCGTAAGCTCAGGAATTTTCCCTCGTTACAGTGGCAAAGCAAGAGAGCCGAAGCTCAGAGAACACTCAGAGTCATGGAAAATGAATCGTGGCTCAAAGTTGCCGCAGATCTACAAGGCTTCGCGGACTCTGGGGATCTCCAGAACTTCTACAGCTCTCTCAAGCAAGTCTTTGGCCCAACATACCGCTTCCTTGCACCAGTTCGTTTCAAGGATGGAAAACACTACCAGTAGCAAGAATACTACCGCAATCTTCTCAACACCCAGAATCCCTGTGACTACGGACAGCTCAATGCCATTTCAGACAGACCTACAGTTAACGAGATGGATGCTACCCCTACCACCGAGGAAATCAAGAATGCGATCCGTAGCTTAAAAAATAATAAGTCACCAGGTGTTGATAGCATTTCTGGTGAGGTCCTAAAACACAGCGGTGACGCTCTGCACATCTGGCTCTATAAAATGATCTATGTGATGTGGGAAGCTGAACACGTGCCACAACAGTGGAAAGATGCAAGAATCATCTCAATCTACAAGAAGAAGGACGACCGAGCACTGTATGGCAATAGCCGGGGTATCTCCCTACTGGCTATTGTAGGTAAAGTGCTGTTACTTACTGCGACTGAACAAGCATAATGTTAATGAAGTGTGCCCTGAAACCGAATGTGGCTTCTGAGGAGATTGGGGCACCGTGGACATGATCTTCACGGCTATAAACCTGCAAGAACAGTGCCGTGAACAACAACAATATGTCTGGCTTTCATTGATCTGACGACACGGTCAACCTGGAGATGCTGTGGTGACTCTTGCAGAAATTTGGATGCCCTGACAAATTCATTGCAGTTACTCGGGCTTTTCATGACGGCATGAAGGCGAGCGTCATCATCAGTGGCAAGGAAACTGCAAATTTGGACGTGAACTTGGACATTCAACCGAAGTCTTTTAACTTACACCGTCTCCAAGCAAGAACGAAAACTTCACACGATGAAGTGTTTGAGCTTCAATACGCGGATGACCGCCTACTAGTTTCTCACCACCCTAAAAACATACAAGAAGCACTGAACGTCATCTACGACATCTCCAGTACTCTTGGGCTCGTCATAAGCACCGACAAAACAGAGGTGATGTACCAGTGGTCCGGTGCGGCCTCACAGGTGGTACCTGTTATGAGTGTCGCAGGAGCTGAACTCAAGATCTCTCCTCAATTCAACTACCTCGGTAGCGTGCTGTCAGCCGTCTGCTCTGTTGATAAGAAAGTGAACAGGAGACTCAAGAAGGCATCAGCATCCTTCGGCAGGATCAGCAAGCGCGTGGTCCACAACCACAGCCTCCAACTCTCAACTAAGGTTGCTCTGTACAGTGCTGTCTGTCTCAGCATGCTGCTGTACGGGGGGGGGGGAGACTTTCACTCTGTACCGGAGACACATGAAGCTCCTGGAAGTTTTCCACATGCAGTGCATAAAAAATGATTCTCGGTATCACTGATATGCTAGAGCGTGCTGGGATCTCAAGTTTTAGTGCCCCCTCCTTAGCAGACAACTGAGATGGCTAGAACACGTGCTTAGAATGCCCGCTAATCGTCTGCAAAAACGCACCTTCTATGGACAACTGACAGAGGGAAGGCGCATCTGCGGTGGCCCGAAAAAGAGGTTCAAAGATCAAGCCAAAAGGACACTGAAAAACTTCAACATCTCGAAGCTGCAGCTGCTGAAAGAGTCACATGGCGTCCTGCTTGTCTTCGAGGAGCAACCCACTTCGAAATGGAACGAACTCAAAGGCGGAATAAAAGTTGTTGTAGGCGTCACGAGAGGGCACCTCGGCCCCCTCCACCCCCAGATCCAGACCTCCAGCGCCCTGAGTGTGGACGCCGCTGCGGCCCTCGCCTCGGTCTCCACAATCACGGGCGCACCCACCAAACGAGACTACTGTGATGGCATCCGTCATTATCGACTTCGATGGACTTCCTTAAGAAGTAAGTAAGCAAGTAAGCTGTGGGTTATTGCTTTCTCCAACGCCAGGACAAAGGATATAAAGAATACAAAGGGGGAAATTTAGTAGACAAAACCCGGTATCGGGAGTCGAATCTGGGTTTTCTAAAATTCTAATTAATATTTCCATCTACCTTCGTCTAAACGTTAGCATGCTAAGCTACTGTTAACCTGATCCCACTCTCTAATTTCATTACTAAAATGTCTAATAGAGGTACGCATCATGAAGGTTGATAAGCAGTACAAAAAGAACAATGTACGTATTTGTATTATTACAAGGCAGGAATGAGATTTAACGATATTTTGCCACACCAGGACGACAAAAAGGCAATAATAGCAAATAAATTTACGCTGACAAGCCTACAAAACCGTGGGGACGCGGATGCAAAAAAAAAGTTTAATCACCCCCACAAATTGGCCGTTTTTGCCATGGGCATTGGTCCGTAATCGAAGTTGCAAAGGCCATTAATCAGGACTACAATAAAACAGCCCATTTTCGACTCTTAAATTTACAAGCAATAGACATTTTTATGCAGGAGAGAGAGTGATATATATATATATATATATATATATATATATATATATATATATATATATATATATATATACTTGTAATTGATTTATTCTTTGGGAATCTGATTCGTAATTCGAATATGAAGACCCAGGAAATTGCTCTAAGCATTTATTGGCAGAACGTTTCGGACCTCAACTAAGACCATCATCAGTGACTAATGAGAAGGGGAATAAATATTAACAATAACAGTTAGAGTTATAAAAATAAATTATATAATGGCTAAAGAGCGGGGGAAGGCAGGGTAAATCAATAAAAATGACAAATATTGAGAGGTATGTAAGAACAAAAATAACATTATTTAGTAAAAATTATGGGCAAGAAGTGAAATTCTATCAAACTGACTTGAGTATCATAAAAATTAACACTAACTGGATTAAACAATAAAATATCCCATTATATTAAATTATAAACAAAAACCAAAAAAACAATTGCGAACGAATTACACAGCGAATTAATCGCCGACAATCTTTTGGAAGTGAAGTCCTCCAATGAGTCCATTAGCTTTAGTTATTTGTCCATTTACTTTGCTTTTTAAGTCTTCCTTTGGATCTTTTTTAATTCGCTTAAATTAAGTGATGTTGCTTAAGATGGTATTCAATTCACTGTTATATTCATCTTTGTTTAGAATGACGTATATGTTAGATTTGTCAGCTTTTCTTATTACTATTTCTTTGTTGCTTTTTAGAGAGCTGATGGCCTTTCTTATCTCTGGTGTTATGAGTTTGCTGCTATTAAAGCATCTTAGTTTGCTGGCTTCCGCGCGTAGTGGTCTTTTAGGTTTGGGTTAATTTCAATGATTGATTGTTCTTGTAATTTCAACAGGGATTGGAACAGGGTTTCTAGTTCAACTTTTTTTGAATTGGATCAAATTTGGTTTGAGGTGGCAATTCAAACCGAGTTTTGAAGCTTCCTTTTCGCTGGTGGAGAGCGTATGCCGGGAGAGATTGATGAATGATGTGGTTGCTTCCAGAAATGTTATTCGTCCCTTATACAGTTTATTAAGGATTTTGGTCTTAATGCTTCTTTCAGAGTTCTCTGTTTGTAAAGTGCTGTTGGAAAGAGCTTTTTTGATAGAGGCTCGGGTTTCAAGTTGAATTTCGAACTCATCGAGTTGTGTTTGCGTTTCCTCGACATCACGTTCCAGTTTAGGGATGGTTTTCTTTAATAGTTCTATTTGCCTTTCCAAAAGATGGCGACGAAAGGCTATTGTGGTTGGTTCGTTTTTCGCGGCTAGGTCATGGGTTTAAATATTTGTGTAAATGGGTAGCAGACCTTCTTGTATGCAGATTTTTTTAAAGACCATAGTATATTTCGCCTTTATTATTTTCTTTGGAAACTTTTCATGTTTCTTATCTTTTTTTGTTTATCTTTTAGTTGGTAAACACCAACGTACCGTTTAGCTAAAACCTTAAATGAAATAATAAAACCATACATTCCATCAAAATATAGCATAAAGTCCACGGAGGAATTTATCAATATACTCCACTCTACAAGACCGACAGGAATAATAGCATCACTTGATGTGGAAAGCCTATTTACTAATGTTCCTATCTATCATACCATCGACATCATTATACAAAATGTATACCACCATCCTAAAATGTCTCTTCCTAACCTTAACCCAAACATCTTAAGGAATATGCTGCGTTCATGCACACCAGAGGCTCCGTTCAGGACACCGGACGGAAATCTCTACACACAAGTTGATGGAGTAGCTATGAGATCGCCACTAGGGACGACTTATGCCAACTACTATATATATGGGTCAACTTGAAGAGAACTTATTAGATAATATCGAAATTAAGTCACACATATACTGCCGATACGTAGACGACATCTACATCAACGTCCAAAATGAAGAACACCTTAAGATCATCAAACAGCAATTTGAGGAGAGAACTCCGTGTTAAAATTCACTTATGAATTGAGCATGGACAATAAATTAACTTTTCTGGACGTAGAGCTACAAAACATCAATGGTAATTACCCGGTTAGTGAATGCCCTGAAAGGTACAAAGAAAGTGTAATCGGCTCGTACATCTGCCGAGCATACAAATGCTGCTTCACGTGGGAACTGTTCACGAGGGTTTGTTTTATGCAGGTGCATTGTCAAACCCTCATGAACAATGATTTCCCGAACAGCATGATTGAGAAACAACTTCAATCCTTTTTTAGAATGAAATTCAAAGACACGGATGAAACGGAAAGTAACCAGGAAGCAGTAAATAACATCAAACTGTACTATAAAAATCAAATGTCATCGGCCTACAAAATAGACAAAATATTAAGGAGATTTTTAACGGTAACATCAAAGTTAAGAAGCAAACGGACAAGATTCAAATGATTATATATTATAAAACGAGAAAAATTAACAATCTGATTATGAAAAACAACATCTGCCACAACTCCTCCATCCTGAAGTCTACGAACATAGTTTACGAGTTTACCTACCCGAATAAAGACTGAAAGCTTCATAACAACTCAAAATGTTGGTATGACTACCACCACACTTTCGAGGCATTTGGCAATGCACCTGCAAAATAGAGCCCCCCAAACCATATGGAGACTGTGCATAACATCAACTTAATCAGGCACATATTGGTTAATAAGACAACGATCAAAATAAAATAGGGAAATAAAGCTAGACTGAACACCTTAGAAACCATCTTAATTAAAGAAGAAAGGCCAGCTATCAACATCCAGACTACGGGCTGGAATCGTAGATTAAAGTTGCTTTTATAATTCCGCTTACACAGGAATAGCCCGTTCCCTTGACATAACATTTGAGCGAGGAAGAATAAATATCCCCTAAAGTCCGTTTAGTTTTAATTTTGACTCCACCATTCTTCATCGATGAAGGAGGAAAGACACTCTGAAGATGATCACATAGGTCGAAAGCTCAGCAATTAAAGTCAAGTTTGGTTTTACCAAACACATTTCATTTAATAAAAAGAGATGAACGTAGGAGAAGTTGTTTAGCATCTACAAGCTGAACTAAAAAAGATAATTTGAAAAATGGAAAGTTTCCTAAGAAAATTAATAAAGGCGAAATATACTATGGTCTTTAACAAAATCTGCAGTCTGTCTGTGTTTGTGTGTATGTCTGTCCATTTATAGGAATAAAAAAATCCCATTCTAACCCTCACCTCCTTTCCTCCTCTCTACTCTCTTCTCTCCTCCCTGTATCTCTCCAATTCTCTCACCCCTCTCTCCAATCATGCGTTCGCGTAACCTTTCTCACCCAAAGTTGTGCAATGGGACAAAACTTGTTGTTAAGGAATTTATGAAAAATGTTATAGAGGAGATAATAATTTCTGGCCCTGGAAAAGGTGAAGATATTTTTCTTCCTCGCATACCTTTAATAACTTCTAACACTCCCTTCAGGTTCAAACAACTTCAATTTCTAATACGTCTGTTTTGCGATGTTCCTTAATAAGTCCCAAGGTCAGACTTTGAAAGTTACTGGTTTGCAATTAGAAGAGGGTTGTTTTGCACACGGTGAGTTCTATGTTGAGTCTTCCAAAGTGAGGAGCCAAAATAATCTATTCATTTTCGCCCTCACTGGTAAAATCCGAAACATTGTCTGTAAGGAAGTTTTAGCATGGGATTAACTAGTTAAAATTATTTCTAAACAGAAATAATTGAGATCATGAATTAGAAGTTTATATGCACCCATGATGATATTAGTAAGAAGGAAATATCTCTATCGTCTACATGAAAGTTGACAGTCATTTCTTATATGTGGGCTAAATGGATACAGCTCTATCGTCTACACGAAAATTAAACCATTTCTTAAACATAGAACAAAAGGAAATATCTCTATCATCTACTTGAAAGTTAAGAGTGATTTCATATATACGTTCAATACAATCTGAGCGAATAACTTTCAATATTCACAATATAATTTTGGCATTTTTTTTTTCAATCCAGCCAGTTTGTATTTATCTTTGCTCTTCCTAAGGTTTCCATTTCATATTAATTAATTTTGTTGATTGTTTTTTTGCTTTTTTGTGGGTGTTCCCTCTCATCTGTATCATCATTATAAATATTAAAATTTTCAATACTTTTGTTATTCCTTGATAAAGAACTCGAAATAAAGTTCAAAAGTACTTCGAATCCTCGTATTAATTTTCCCTGTGGGCTTTGTTGCATTCATTGCTTACTCACGCGATACTTTGTGAGTTTTTCACATACGAGGGGCAGTCAATAAGTTTTGCAATTCGGATATAAGAAAACGAGATATGAGAAAAAGTGTTTTATTATTTTTCAATATAATTACCCTCGACTTCAATGCACTTGCGCCACTTGTCCCTGAGGCTTCGAATTCCTGACAACCAGAAATCACCCGACTGCTGTTCAATCCACTCCTGGACGGCGAGCTGGACATCTTTATCGTCCCCGAGCCGGCATCCACGCAGTGCAGCCTTAAGCTGGTGGAATAAAAAGTAGTCCCTAGGGGCCACATCTGGACTGGCGGGGGGATGGTTGAGCTCCTCGAATCCGCATTCGTGCATGGCAGCTAGTGCAACTCTGGCCTCGTGGGACTTTGACGACGTTGAAGTCGATCATGGGGCGTGAGGTTTTTAGGGACCCAACGGGCAGAGACCTTGGCCATGGCAAAATTGTCGTGGATGATGTTGATAACACTTCCATGTGATATTGCAAGTTCTCGCTCGATTTCTTCGACCTTCACCCGTCGATTTTCGAGGATCATCCTCTCCACACGAGCCACATTGTCCTCGTTGGTCACGTCTGACGGGCGTCCTGGACGGGATTCATCTTCAAGGGACTCACGACCATGGTGGAACTCCCTATTCCAGCGAGCAATAGTTGCATAGGAAGGGGTGGTGTCGGTGTACACTGCAACCATGCGTTCATGGATCTCTTTTGCATTCTTGCCTTCCTTGGTCAAAAGTTTGATCCCTGCGCGGTGCTCAACCTTCTCCATTGTTAAAAAATTGTGACTGACGATCTGCGATCAGCTACTGCTTCTTAAATAGCCGAGGCAGGAGCTTGCGGCTGCAGGTCCTGACTTGTCCTAACTTGTCCTAACACCCCCACAAACGGCCATCCCCCTTCCTCTGTTTTGCCCTACCGATTCGCAAAACTTATTGACCGCCCCTCATGTATATATATATATATATATATACAGGACGGCGCCACATACCACACAACCAATGCAACAATGGCTTTATTGAATGAGAAGTTCCCAGGTCGCATCATCTCTCGAAACAGCGAGGTTAATTGGCCACCACGATCGTGTGAGTTGACGCCTTTAGATTTCTTCCTTTGGGGTCATCTCAAAAGTATGGTCTATGCCAACAAACCAACAACAATTTAACAGCTGAAGGATGAGATAATAAGGCATATTGGTGAGATCGAGGAGCAATTATGCAGAGACGTCATCAAAAATTTTGACCATCGAGTGGAGGTGTGCCGCCGAAGCCTTGGCGGACATTTAGGCGATATTATTTTTCACACATATTTGCCATGACTCAAATAACATGATCCAATAGTGAAATCAATAAATTTTCCCTAATAACACTGTTTTATTTACTGCTAACTTCAATCCGTTCTAATGGAACACCCTTTATATATATATGGTAAGAAGCGTTAACATTTATACGAACACATTTATAGGAAATGGGATTTCTCTATACACAAGATATATGTACATGCAAATGGTTGAGATTCTATATCGGTAAAAGGATTAAGATGGGGAGGGATTATTATTAGGGGCTGGTGGACGGGAGGATGGTAAGATGAATTGCGAATTTGTTTGGATATTTAATTTGGTTGCTTTTCTTTGATATATATATATATATATATATATATATATATATATATATATATATATATATATATATATATATATATATATATATATATATATTAGGCCTCTAATATAAACAATTGTCATCGGTTTGGGGCGTGTGCTAAGATCTAAGTATTCTCTTCACGCGACTTCCGGTCCAATTTTTTTCCATGCTTTTCCAACGTATGTGTCGTGGGGGCACCATTGCTCAAGTGGTAGGTGATTCTTCGTGTTAGCTTTGTTTCGGTCTTTCCGATATATGAATGAGGTTGGAGTTCACAGTCTCCCATTTTACAAGTATATTCATATATCATGTGACTTTTTTGCTTGGGTGTTAGGTTTGGTCCTGGGTTGTTTTTCATTATGAGATTGGAGATGCGTTTGTTATTGTAATAGATTATGAGGGATACATTATTCTCATTTTGTGTTGCTTTGACTCATCTGTTTATGATTTCCTTTATAATTCTTTCACCTGTTATGTAGGCTGCGCTCATGATGTTGTTCTAGTAGAGTTTAATGATGTTCATTTCTGCTTGTTGAATGATACTATCATTAGGTGACATACCATTTTTCCATTTTTTGCGGATAGCAAGCTTGTATGTCTTCGCTTGTGAACCCATTGTTTACGAGTACTTGTGTAGTATGCTCAAGTTCTTCGTATGTATCTTTCCATGTTGAGCAATGGGTGAATGCGTGGTTGATGTATGCACTTATTACGCTTTTTTTTCACTTTTTGCATTCATGCACAGACCTGGACTTGTATTTTTGACGTAAACGCTGGTAGTTATTTTGTCGTTATGCTTAGTGGTAAGAGTATCTAGAAATGGGAGTTGATTATTTTGGCTATTTTGATAGTATAGTTAAGAGAAGAGCAGTTTTTGAATGTTTCTAGTAGTTCTTGCATTTATTATTTTGTTTCTATATTTATGTATATAACTAATCCATGGGTTAAGACAAGACCAAAAGGGGAACATAAGACAAATCGAGAGACTCGTAGAGAAAACAATTAACAATGAGTTTGCAGTCGCTTTCAATAAAACATATTACGAAGAAAATTTACTGCCCACGACCGGGAAGCCGAAAACGAGGAACCGAGGCTGAGCTACTGCCGGAACCTCACCCTCCGCCAACTCAACCTTAAAGAAACTTCCCTTATTGAACTGCAATTACAAATTAAATGAGTAGGAGAAATGTGTGAACAAAAACGGCCTAACGCCCAGCACCGAACACAACATTGAGGAAGCCCTCCAGCAGATTCTCTCCCAACACCGAAACAACTCGCAAACTCGCACCCTTAAAAAGATAACTAAACTGAAAGGTAGCCCCCTCAAGATCCCAGAAGAGACAAAAGAATACATCAATCTTTCAGATCTCTGCTAATTCCAGAGCAAGAAACGCTCTTAAGTCTTGTTATTAACTTCCACTACATAGGTAAGCCTAAAGAATACCCAAAACGTCTTAATATAGAAACCATCTTGGATGAAATCCAAAAATTAGAGAAGTAAAACAAAGTTACTACTAAACCATTATTTGCTGCTGAGCTCCTTGCCGAGGCGGCTAAATGCAGAGGTAGCTTAAAAAGCAATGTTCTTTCCTCCTCACTCATTAAGGCCGCCAAAAACCTTAGAAAGAACCCAAATATTAGCATTAAAAAAGCCGTTAAAGCTTCAAACTTCGTCATCGTTCCAAAGGAACAATACCTAGCCAAAATGGACACTATCCCTAGCAACCGAACAAAGTTGAAAAATTATCACAAGAAACACCACTGAAGATTTAAAAAAGAAATTGAACAAATCCATCTAACGCATCAACAGCCAGGCAAGAAATATAAAAATTAAGAAAATAATCGGTGACTTTGCGCCCGGTTACACCTACAGTACTGTTAAAACCCATAAAAATGGCAACCCTCTAAGACCTATAATAAGCCAGAACCCTACTCCAACATATGAACTTGATAAGTTCCTAAATAAGATACTTACCCAAACTTGCCCCCTAAATTTAGCCTAAAATCGTCCGCAGACTTCATTTGCCTAATCCGCTCTACCACACCTAAAGGAATTATAGCCTTCATGGAGGTAGAATCATTATTTACTTATGTACCTGTTCACGAGACTATTGATTTAATTCTAAAAAGAGTATACGACCAGAACGATCGGCCCCCTCTTAGCATATCGAGAGATGCTTTGAATAAACTCCTCTTAACCTGCACTACAGAAGCCACCTTCTATGGACCAAACGGTGACCTGTATATCCAAACCGATGGCGTTGAAATGGCTTCTCCCCTTGGAGTACTGTTTTCAAACTTTTACATGAGAACAGTGGATGAACGAGTTTTTACAAGTTTACCAGAACCACATATTTACTGCACATATATAGAAGATCGCGCTCCATTTTTCTCGATCAGCGAAAGGCTAGAATTATACCAAATGATTTGTGCCCCAGTTAATTGGCTCATCCTTGGTTTCGGTACATTTCGTTTGGCACGAATACTCCCTCCAGTTAGTGTTAATACTATAGGTTAAATTCCCAGTGGTTAAAGCACCTCAAATAAACTTCCGACCCCCCGTTTCATCCCTTAAAGCCAGGCTGAGACGCATCATCTGTGGCTATTCCGGCCAGGCCTCCCTGTGTGTATTTGTACAGAGGCTTGTATCGCCTCTCGCTCCCCCCAACCCCTCCGCAGAGCCTGCTCTGAGTAGCTCTGATACGTTCGGTCCTTGGATACATCGAGTATCTATTGCCATTATTTCATTTAATCTATTTATTGTGTATGTCAAAGTATGACCAAGTGTACAGGAATATACGAACACAGGCTCTAAGGATGGCTAAGCAAGGCAACAAATGTTATTGTTCTAAGAGTGCGATTTGAATAGTTAGCTGCACTGCGTGACCAAAGAATATTCCAAACACAACAACAAAAATATATTTTAATATATAATAGATAAAAGGTACACAAAATATATATATATGTATATATATATATATATATATATATATATATATATATATATATATATATATATATATATATATATATATATATATATATATATATTGTCGTAGAATAGGCTCCCTACGAGATACTATATATATCTATTCTTTGTGAGGATTATTCTATATTCGATTGCGTGGTGATCAGATGGTCGAGAATGGTTCAAAAGGGGGCCTGAAGAGGGTTTATTTATCTTCAATATACTTAAGGAGTGGAACGGAGCCCAAGGATAAATAATTTTGCAAACATTAATAAAATATAATTTTATTAATTAATCTAATAAAACAACACACGGAAAATATTTACATGACCAGGAATTAAAATGGGAGATACACAGGAAACGAAAAAGGTCATGGGAATATTTGACTAAGTAGAGGATTAAGATTTGGAGGGATTTAAAACGACAAAACAAACAAGAAGGGAAATGGTTGGCTAAAATCCGTTTAAAGCACAGAGTGGCGTTGACACAAAGTTAAATAGTTTAATGTAATGTGTAGCTTACGTAATTATAAGGTTGTCGTGGCAAAGGAAGGCGATGGAAAGGAATATTCGGTCCAACTAGCGATTTCTTTTCCAGGAGAAGGGGTTCTTCGGGGGGGGGGGTTTGTCCTTAACGAAGGGGAACGACTGACTTTAAGGAGTGAAGCGAAGTGGGGCTCGGAAGTACGAGCGATCCTTGAGACAGGATATCGGAGATGTTCTAGATGAACAATGGAGGTTATTGGTGTAACCAAGCGTTCTCTTGAAGAACGTTAAAAAGGGGGGAATTAAATTACCACTGACGGGATTTCTTGGGAACGAGAACCGTTTCTTGTCGAACGGGATCGAAGAACAATGACTGTTCTAAGTTGTTATCTTTCTGAAACACAGGGAGGGGGGTGGGGAGAACTGGTTCTTGTCGAACGGGCTTGAAGAACAATGGCTGTTCTAAGTTGTTCTCTTTCTGAACAACAGTGGGGGGATGCCCTTTTGACTTGGCGTCTCGAGGGGTACGAACCTTGGCACTCAAGGGATATTGTCCTCTTCTGGACAATAAGGGGTTTCTCGGGGTAGAGTTCCTAGGTGCACAAGGAAGACCGGATCGGTGTGATGCCTTGCGAAGATAATCGGGATCTGGTTCAAACGCGAAATGCTATCGCATAAATAGCCGGAGCCAGCCCCTCGGCGTAGGGGACAATGGGGGGGGGGGGGAACACTTCGATGGAATGTCCCGGTGGCGCTTGGGAAAATATCTTATCTTCCCATAAGCCTAATTCAATTTTGCGAGATCGACGCATGGAGGCAAACGGGGGATTGAACTTCCTTGATTAAACTTGGGAATCGTGGGCGATAAGGCGCCCTCTACTCTCTTTTGCAGGATGCACGTGGGAAGCATGCGTTTCGACATGTGATAGGGCTGAAGCATGGCAGCCTCAGACCGTTCTATCACACACACACATATATATATATATATATATATATATATATATATATATATATATATATATATATGCAAATTTTGTTGAAGACCATTGTGTATTTTGCCTTAATTAATTTCCTTTGGCAACTTTCTCTTCTTCTAACTATCTTTTTTATTCCATCTTGTAGATGGTGGATCACTTGTCCAGTATTAATCTCTTTTTTAAATGAATATGTTTGGTAAAAAAAAAAAAACTAAATTGCTGAGTTTTCGATCTTATTCGATCATCTTCGGAGCGTTTTGATATGTTATTGCCTCCTTTACTGATGTAATGAGTGGAGTGAGGATCTGACAGAGTGAAAGAAGATTCAAGATTCAAGATAGTATAAAGTGGAGAGAATGATAGGATAGATAGAAAATATTGTGTAAAGAGTTGATGGGATGATAATGAGTGTAGGATGAACGATGAGACGAGGATGATAATTATTTGTACCAGGTTGCCTGGCTAACGCTTTCCTTTTTGTTTTGTTTTGCTTTTTGATGTCATTTTAAGTTTATTAAATATAAAAATTTAGCATTCGAGCCTTTGTTTTCTTTTTGCTCAATCGAGCATCTTTATTTTTTTTTTATTTATTAGTTTTTGGTTGTTTTTTGTGCTACTTTCGCATTTTTTAAATTTGTTTAAATATATATATATATGTTTATTGGTTTGTTAAACTTTAAGTGGTAATCTTCTTTGTTAATCTCGGTAATATTTTGACTCATCGGGTTTCTCATAATCGGTTGTCTTATTCGGTTTCACATATTGTTTGCATGGTCGGTTGTCTTCTTCGGTAATCTTGTTTTTTACCTATATATCGGGATGACGTTGTTTAGTTTTTTTTTCAGTCTGCCGTTAAAACGATTTTTGTAGTGTATTTGCCGGATTTCGTTTTCCGGTATTAGTATTTTGTTAATTTCGTTTTGGGAAATTATGTTTTTTATATTATCCCACAGTTTCGTTGAACGTTTTTGTAGGGTTAGATTTTAGGGTTCTAGTGCAGATCTTCGACGGAGTTCCTCAGATGTTATGCCGTCGTGTCTTTTTGAGTTAGTGATGAACCTTGTGGCTTGATTCTGAATGCGTTGGACCTTTTTAATTGTGTATTATTTACTGTATTCATCGGTACTATTGGGTAAAGGAGCTTGGGACGAACTAGGGCCATGTATAATTTTATCTTGTTTTTATTACTTAGGTTTTTGAATCTGTACAGCACCTACATGGTATTTTTTGTTTTGTTGATTTTCTGTGTTATGTGGCCGCTGTACTCTGTTTTTGTTCATTTTGGACCGAGGACGCGTCCTTCCGTGGAGTATGGATATGCTTCTCCATCGACTCTTACTGCTGCTGTTTTCCATCCGTTTACGGGTATTCTTTTGAATTTATTTTTGTTTGTTTTTATTTTGTTTCTTCTTTAGTAGTCATTGATGTTTTTTTATCTCCCTCGCTGTTCTTTGAGCTACGTCTCGGGGGTTCTTCCTGTCGCTGGTGATTATTTGCGTGATGTCATCCGCCAGTTGGATGTACATAGCACATTCGTGAGTTGGTTGTGGAAAGTCTCAAGTGTAAACAGTATACAGCGTCGGAGAGATGCATCCTCCTTGGGGGACTCCCATTTTAAGGTCGATATGGTCGCCTGTTTGGCCGATAATTTGAAGTACAGATTTTCTTTCATCCAGGTAGTTGCATAATGTTTTGCAAACATTTATTTTTAGGTTAAGGCTGCAGATCTTGACTTTTATGCCGGGCAACCTCACCTTGTCGAAAGCTTTAGAAACGTCACGGAGTACTATGTCTACTCTGTTGCCTCGAGCTGTTTCGGGGGCCATCTTTTCGATTATCATCGCCAGCGCGGTATCCGTTCCTCGCTTGCTCCTGAACTCGTCTTGTTGTGGGTTGTACAGGTTATTTTTCGTAAAGTGCTTAATTAACTTGTCGTTTAGGAGTTTTTCTAAGACTTTACCCAGAAATTCCAAGAGCGAGATCAGGCGGTAGCTTCCGACTTGGTGTTTTGGTTTGCCCGGCTTCGGTAGGAAGATCATCTTTGCCTGCTTAAAGGTGTGGAGAAAGTACCCAATATTAAGCCAGGCATTGAAGATCTTCACTATCGATTCATGCACATTTTTTAGAGTATTTATTAGGTGTGCCTTTGTTATCTCGCTCTGCCCTGGTGCTTTTTGTTTGAAAGATTGTAGGGCTGTTTTATATTCAGCCATTGAGAAAGGCATCCCCCCTCCCCAAGGGGTGGTTTCTCTCTTCGTCGACGTGTATGTATGGTGCAGTGCGTTCTTGTTGCACCTCTAGGGCTTGTAGAACTTCCTCTTCGTGCTCCATATCATATTCTTGATTCTCTTCTGGTGTTATCGAAAATATTTTATTCCAGTGATTTTGGAAGTGCTCTTGGAGTTCTTCGTGATTTTTCACTTCCCTGTCCTGTATTTTTAGTTATATATTTTCCTTTGCTTGAGATCCTCGTAATTTTCTGTAGTCTCTCCAGAAGTTCCTCGGATCTGCTTCGATTACCATTTTACTTATTATATTATTCCAAAATTGGCTTGACTTTTCTTTAATAAGATTATCTATCTCTCTTCTGATAGCATTTAGCCTTCCGTATCTCTCCATATTAGTGTCCGTTTCTGTGATTTCTTTAATTAAGTTTTGAAATTCTTCCATCATTTCCTTTATTTCGTTCTTCCATCTTGGAGCAGGTATTCTGTATTCTATTATTGGTGGTATTGAATTCTATCTGCTTCAATGATATTTTCGGTGATTAGTTTTAATTTGTTTTCTATTTCTTCTGTTCCTTGGTTGTTTAGGAATCCAGTTTCTAGTATACTTAAGTGCTCTTTGTAGCCATTCCAGGTGGGTTCTGCTGATGGCTCTTCTTTGTGGAATTTTAAGTTGAATGGGTGAAGTTAAAATGGTCGTTATCATACTTAGATGGTCGGATGGGGTTGCGGAGCCTGGTTCTGCGTGGTGATTTAAGTTGAAGTTTGGGTTCATCAGTACTATGTTAGGAGTGGTCGAGGTTTGGGCTGTTAAGTAAGATTGAAAGTCTGGTCTTTCTCTGCTTAGCTGGTTCCTTTGTATTAATAATTGAAGGGTTCTTCCTGCTCCGTTTGGTTGGCTTATATAGCGTGCCTCTCTGCATCTTGCGTTGAGGTCTCCTGTTAATATGGTTGAGGCCTGTCTACCAAAGAGTTTGAGGAAATTTGGAGTTGGCAAGTACGAGCGTCTTGGGGCTGATATGCCTCAGCTATGAACAGATCTCCTGTGGTTATTTTTATTTTTATAGCCAGATAGACTCTTCTAAGTCCTTTACTTCTGTAAAAAGAATTTCGGCTTTGACGCCAATTGCTACACCATCGTACCTTGTTTGTGTGTAATTTGTAGTAATAAATTTATAGTTTGGAATTCTTATGGTGTGGATCTCTGTGTTTAGTCCATGTTCGGTTAGAATAATTATGTCTGCGTCTTCTTTTCTTATTATGTTTGAGTATGATATTCTTTTTCCTTGCCATCGGCGTCTGCCTCATATTCCCACCTGTAAAGATTTTAATTTTTCGTTGGTACGTATCCATTTTTATTTATTTGTTAAGGTCTCTTCCTGTCTTCGTTTTTTCCGGGCGGAGTGGGGAACGAGTGCGTCCATTTCGCTTTTCCTTGACTTCGCCGTTTCAGATGTTTTGACACGATTGAGGGATGATGTGTATCATGCCTTGCTTTAGAGCATTGTGTACCTCTGTCTCATCGGCGTCTGCCTCATATTCCCGTCTGTACTTTCCCTTAACTAGTCCGTCCACGATTTCTTTTTGTTTGATTTGTTTAGGCAACGGGTATGCGTGGGAACCGTAAATTTTAATGTTCAAATCTTCGGTATTGAGTTTTGGTCTTTGTTTTGAGCTTTTCGGGGTCATCTTCGAGGTTTCTTCGTCGATGGATTCTTCTTCACAATCGGCATCCATACCGGCTCCGTCTTCATCCGGGCTCGTATATTTCGGAGTCTCTTCTTGGGTCATTTTAATTCTGTATAGCTCACTCGAAGTATGGTTCTCCAGGAACCACATTTTTTTAAGCCCGTTCTTTTCCAGCATGGTGTTAAATTTGTTTGCATATGAGCCTGGCTTCGCCATGTTTACGAAATGTGCGTGCATTATGCAGAGAATTAAGTCTGACCTCATGTTTCCCTCTATATTCACCGTTGTGGTTTGTGTTGGTGGTGTTGCGGGTTTACTATTTACAGTTGCTGCAGTGTAGAAGGTAGTTTTTCTTCTTTCTTTTTCTGAGGTCACCCTTAGGGCCAAACTTCGCTAACTATTACATGAGTCAACTTGTGGAGACATTATTGGACACCATAGAAAATAAGCCACACACATATTGCCGATACGTAGATGACATCTACATCAACGTCCAAAACAAAGAACATCTGGTTAACATCAAGCAGCAATTTGAGGAAAACTCCGTGTTAAAATTCACTTATGAATTGAGCACCGGCAATAAACTCCCTTTTTTGGACGTTGAAATTCAAAGCATCGATGGCAGCTACATCACTAAAGTACATAGAAAAAGTATGGACATGAGAAGATGCCTCAATGCGGAGAGTGAATGCCCTGAAAGGTATAAAATAAGCGTAATCGGCTCATACATCCGCCGAGCTTATAAATGCTGCTCTACGTGGGAACTTTACCACCAAGAGATTGCACGAGTAAAACAAATACTCGTGAATAATGGTTTGACAAACAACTCCGATAATTTTTCAATAACCATTACAAACATACGGATCAAACTGAAAGTAATCATGGAGAAGTCAACAACATCAAAGTCTATTACAGAAACCAGATGTCCACGGCCTATAAAATAGAATAAAAAAACATCAAGGAGATTATTAACCGTAACATCAAGGTTGAAAATCAAACGGATAAAATCCAACTCATCATTTATTAAAAAACAACAAAAGCCAGCAATCTCCTGATGAAAAAACAACATCTACCTAAACTCCTCGAATTATAAATAAACCAACCACTTTGCTTTCGAGACGTTTAACCATGCATCTACAAAGCGGAAGGCCTAAGAATCGTATGGAGAGTGCCCATAATATTAACCTTGAGAGAGATATGCTCTTTAATAACACCCTTATTAAAAGAAAAGAGGTCAATAAAGCGAGGTCGAACATCTTAGAAGCCATATTAATAAATGAAGATAAGCCGGCCATTAACAATCAAGCAACAAGTTGGAATCGCACATTAAAACTAATTTAAAATTCCAACTACAGGATTGGCCCATGTCGTCTAACGTTACGTTAAACCAAGGCGGAATAAATGCCCCTCACTCCACTCATTACATCGGTAAAGGAGGCAAGAACATTTCAAAACGCTCCGAAGAAGATCGAAAGCTTAGCAATTTAGTTTAGTTTTTAACAAACACATTCCTTTAAAAGAGAGATGAATACAGGACAAGTGATCTACCATCTTCAAGATGGAATAAAAAAGATAGTTAGAAGGAGAGAAAGTTGCCAAAGGAAATTAATTAAGCCAAAATATACAATGGTCTTGAAAAAAATTTGCATTCAGAAAAAACTGCTACCCAAATACACTAATATATATATATATATATATATATATATATATATATATATATATATATATATATATATATATATATATATATATATATATATATATATATATATATATATATATATATGGGAAATATCACGAAAGTAAGCACGTGATAACTATAAATATGAATATGTACCACGGAAGGAAACTGAATAAAAAGCGGATTGGAGTTAGAACTTTCGTCGATCGACATTTGAAAATGTCGAATAGACGAAAGTACTAACTTCAATCAGCTTTTTATTTAGTTTCCTTCCATGGTACATATATATATATATATATATATATATATATATATATATGTATATATATATATATATATATATATATATATATATATATATATATATATATATATATATATATGTATATATATATATATATATATGTATATATATATATATATATATATATATATATATATATATATATATATATATATATATATATATATATATATATATATATATACACGAATAAGGTGGAATTAGGTTCCAAATACTGATTGGATAACCAGGGTTATTAAATGATTATAATGGCAGATTTGGGGTGGTGCGAGATTCAGTTCCTTTCAACCTCGAGAGTAAAGCGGGGCGAACTCGGGGGGTGGGAAGCCTTGGTGACCTTAAATACTCACGGGTGTAGACGGGAACCCGAATAGGTTGATGCTACTCCCTCCCCCCCACTTCGGAGGTGGGGGGGGGTGACTTATCCAAACTCGGATTGAGCGAGCTATTGGGCCTCTTGTCCTCAAAAGCTCACCAGAAGAACTTCGTATGGGGGTGTGACTTCTCCAAACTCGGATTATGCGAGCTATTGGGCCTCTTCTCCTCAAGAGGTCACCAGAAGAACATCGGAGGACAGCTTCTCCAATACTTGATTCGAAGGCGGCTGAGAAAGGCTGACGTTGGCCCAAGAGACTTTTCTCCCTGACCCGAAGTTACGAGTGTGATGTCCAGTTCTTCTGTGGCCGGCGACCGTCACTAAGCATTTCTCCGGCGAGAGCGTCGTTCAAGAGAACCTCCATTCGGGGAAGCGTTGTCTAACCAAATATGTGAGTAATCCTTGAGAGGGCGCATATATACCCGGGTTTCTCCAAAACAGGGAGGGAGAGAGGGACCTTCTCGAACCTTCATTATCGGCCGGGACAACACAGCGTTTCTTTACGAGAAGGTCTAAGAGGCCTGGATAATCAGGTCTGAAGGAACTACCATCGGCTGGAGCTATAAAGGTCGTCTTGAGGCAAACCTACAAATAGACGAATTAATCTCCCGACTCGGGAGGGGGGGGGGGGGTTAAGACGGCGAGGAGATAGCCTTCAATTATAGCGTCATGCCTCGGTGTGAATTTCTCAGTGACCGGGTGGTCAGTCCAAAAAGGGTGAGGTCGGAGGGGGGGGGGAGTAACGGCTCGCTTTCTCTCTCAAAGTAATATCTTAGAGGGAGGAATATTACTATTTCAGTAAGTACCTCTACTGTATATAACTGTGTATATATTAAAGTTTATTTTTGTACCTACATTTTAATATTCCTCATAGCCAGAGCCATCATTAGTTAATATCTGCCAACTGCACTCAATCTTTGGAATTTAAAATCATTCGCACTCGTCCCCCTCCCCCTCAATTCTATCCCCCATCTCTGTCATGACCAGAGTAGAATCAAGGTCACGTGTTGACCTTGAGCGACCACGCCTATTCGGTAGAAGTGACGTAAATGTCAGGTTTATTCTACGACACTATTAGTAAATCCCACCTTAATCTCTATAGTAAATGAAGCGTTACTTAGATAGACTTCACTTAACCAACTTCTCCTAACATAAACAACCTTTGCTAACTTAATCAACGCCTCCTTAACGCCAGCTACTCTTAACAAGCATGATAATTTTTGATCTTCAAAATCCGATTCAGTGTCATAGAACCTACAATATTGGCGTTGTGTGGCGCCAAAATGTATTTCTTTTCGATAAAATCAATTATTATTACATTTATAAAAAAAACTTTGCTCGATAACACACAATTATCCTTTTATAAAAACAAACGGATCCTAGAAGGACCGACGATTAGAACTAAAATATTTAAAGGAACGAAATCGGAAACAATATATATGAAAAATATCGAGAGGCAATTATATATATATATATATATATATATATATATATATATATATATATATATATATATATATATATATATATATATATATATATATATGTATTTATTTGTATTATATATATATATATATATATATATATATATATATATATATATATATATATATATATATATACAGTATATTACAAGAGAAAGAAATTTGATGTGAATTAGCGCATAAGGAAAGAAAGATAAATTGTTTTCCCGCCAGGATAATCCATATTTTTCCCCGTGGCTTTATTTCTGTCTTTTCAGCAAGTATTTCCCTCTTTTTCTCTCCTTGATCTTTGTCTTCCAATTTCCCTTTAAAACCTCCTGTTCCTTATCTAATGCCCTCATTCACGTCAACTTTTATCTCTCTTTTAGTATATATATACTTGGAAACACCTTTTCATTTTTTCCTGCGGGACATTGCATTCATATATATATATATATATATATATATATATATATATATATATATATATATATATATATATATATATATATATATATATATATATATATATATATATATATATATATATTTGTGTACCAATCAATTGCCCCAATTAGTATTTTATATTTATCCAGATTTAAACAGTTTTAAAATGATTTTTTTCACATTTTCAATTAATTAAATACTTTATTACTATTTCTGCTTCATTAAGTGACTTATATCTGTGTCAATCAATAACTGCATCAACTCGTGTTATATTTATCCATATTTATAAAGTACCCATAATTGATCCATATCTAAAGTTTCAATAGTTTTCAAACGATTTGTCATAATTTCAATTAAATAAATAATTTATTTCTAATCCTTGTGTGCATTATAATTTTCGTAATTTTAAACTTGTTCTAAATCTATCTTATAGACCAGAAGATGGGTAAGGTACCCGAAACGATGTATTTAATTAAATGAGGAATTTTACATGTCTCATTTTGGGATTTATCTTCAACCTATATATATATATATATATATATATATATATATATTAGAAGATATCACATTAACATGATATATATCCAGTGCAAAAATAATAATAAACCACAATATTTAAATCTGATTTATTAAAAAAAAACAGGACTAGTTTCGGCATGATGCCATTATCAATTGTATAATGAAATGCAATTCAAAACGACTCCAGTAAAGGCGAACAGAACACTAAAGAAAATGAAAACAGAGGAAACCCACTTGAAGACATAAATATCTGCGTGGATACGGGGGCAAATTTATAATCCCCGTGAAGGACTGGTTTCGCCGGTTTATAAATGAGTTTGGCAACATTATTCGAGATATGTTTGTTGAATATATATTTCCCTTTAGATATATTCAAATTATTGACTTTGTTAATGATGATTGATTTTGCAATTCTCCTCTCAATATAATTGTTTGATTTATAAATAATATTTGCCTGGTTGAAATAAACTCTATGATCGGTATTTTGCAAGTGCGCAAAGAGACTTGAGGAAGTTTCACCCCTTTTTATATCTGCTCGGTGTTCTTTTATCCTCTTACTAAAGTGACCAGACTCTCCGATGGACAAATTTAAATTTTGGCAGGGTATTGTATATACACCTGCGTCCTGTTTGGTGCAACGCAGTTTGGTCAAAGATTTTTGTATAGTATTTGAATATTTAAATGTAATATTTATGTCATTTCCGTTCGCATTCGATTTTAAGGGAACTATGGCTGGATCATATGGGAAACTAATATATTTTTTTTGAAACCTCCCTTTGGGGTATGGAGCTGCAATAGAAGTTTTTTTTTCCTGCCTTAGAATAGCATCTGTTTATGAAATAAATTGGGTGTTTTAGTTCGATGAAATTGCAGATAAGGTGGTTGCTATCATCCTGAAGGAAAATTGGGTCGCATGTTCTATATGCTTGGAGAAAAAGTGAAGATAGAACGGATCTCTTAACACGTTTTTCATGTTATGAGAAGAAATGTATGTAAGCATTTGAATTCGTAGGTTTACGATAGAGTGAGAATTGTATCCAATTATTCTAAAGGTGGATTTTTACGGCCAGAAACGGTAAGGAATTGTTCTGCTCGCATTCTACTTTGAATTTTATCGGTGGCTGTTGACTTTATTTATATATTTATCGCGTTCCATATTTTCGTGATTCATTTATATATATATATATCTGCTAGGTGAATACATCCCTGCTTTGTACGACCAAATCTATCCGCCGCGTTGTTGGCATGAAAACTAGCAAGCATCTATCACGTTCAGCCTTATGCTCACTGAGCCGGGTAAAGTGTGAAAATTTATACAGAAACAGAAGAGAAGAGTTTTTACAGGAGACTGCCCCGAGAAAAGCCATGGGATGTCTGACGTTTGAGTCCTCGCCGGGCAGAGGTGTTTTTTTTTTCTCGTGGGATTTCTCGTAGTCATCTCCTGTAAAAACTCTTCTCTTCTGTTTTGGTGCAAAATTCCCCCCCCCCATCACACACACACACATATATATATATATATATATATATATATATATATATATATATATATATATATATATATATATATGTATATGACAGATAATGGTAAACCACAATATTTGAATCAAGATTTTATTTATAACTATCTGACTAGTTTCGGCAAGATGCCATTTTCAAGTAATAATGAAGAAACTAGACAAGGAACACAGTATATATAAGGTGAGGCACATCCTAAACAAAGTGGAACCGCAGGAAACAATCTGGAAAAAATTCGAATGTACCTGGCGCAAACGACAAGCTAAACAAAATGAAATGAACAGGAACCAATCTGGAATGGGCTAATCTCTGAGACCCATTTCTTCCGGGGGTTTATAAATACGATTGGCGACTCTATTCGCTGTATATTTATTAAATTTGTATTTCACTTCAGATAAATAGAAATTATCAACTTTATTAATGATGATTGATTCCTCAATTCTCCTCTCAATATAATTGTTTGATTTATAAATGATTTTTTCTTGGTTAAAATCAATTCTATGGTCGTGCTTTTGCATCTGCGTAAAGAGACTTGAAGAGTTCGTACACCTTCTGATATCAGCTAAATGTTCTTTCATCCTCTTATTAAAGTGTTCCGACTCTCCGATGTATGTTAATTTGCAATTATAGCATGGTATGCTGTGTACTCCAGCATCGAGATTGATTGGACGCAGTTTAGTCAAGGATTTTTGAATGGTATTAGAATATTTAAATGTAATATTTGTTATTTCTGTTCGCATATGATTTTAGGGAGGGCAGGGCTGGAGCATATGGAAAACTAATACATTTTTCAAAACGTCCCTTCGTGGTGTGGAGATGGCATAGAAGTTTTTCCTGCTTTCGAATGGCATCTATTTATGAGGTAAATTGGGTATTTTAGTTCAATGAGATTGCAGATAAGGTGGTTAATTTCATCCTGAAGGAAGATTGGGTCGTACGTTCTATAGTCTCGGAGAAAGAGGTAAGAAATAACATATCTTAACGGATTTGTCATGTAAAGAGAAAAAATATATGTGAGCATTAGAATTTCTAGGCTTTCAATAGACTGAGCACTGAATATGATTATTTAAACGGTGGATATTTACATCTAGAAAAGGTAAAGAATTGTTCTTTTCCCATTCTACTTTGGATTTTATTGATGGTCGTAACGAATTCAGGTTGTTGAGAAATTCATTAAAATTCTTATTGTCTATGAGCCATGGTGACAGGATCTCGTCTGCATATTGGAACCAGATAAGAGGTTGGGAATGGATTCTAGCCAGGAGGGTTGTTTCATAGTTTTTCATAAATAGACTGCATAGGATGGGAGGAAGGGGGTTACCCATACTTAGGCCACTAAACCGGACATTGTCCTACCTTCAAAAACCTCCCCTTCAACATTGTCACTGAGCCCGGACCAGTGGTACCGAGCGATCATATCCCGATTCTCACCACGATCTCGCTTGCTCCACTACTCAAGCCCGTTCCACTTAGGAAAAGTTACGTTAAAGCTAACTGGGAGCTATATAGAGAGATACTCACTCCGTACATACCACCCAACTGACCTGGGAGACGCTAATATCGAAGAGATTGATGAGGAGATCAACAAGATCACCAATCTTCTCATACAAGCCGACGAGACATGCGTCCCCAGAATCTCCTATAAATTTCCCCCACAACCTAGGTGGACGAACAAAATGAGAGAAATCGCCCGGGAGCATAGAGAAATCTACGAAGAGATCGGCAGGACAGGAGCCAATCGGGAAAGGACAGTCAGAATGAGACTACTAGGAGAGGAACTAAAAAACACAATAATTGAAAAACAAAGAACAATCTGGAATGACATCATTGGGGGCTGGACAGGGAGAACAATCCTGTAAGGTTTTGGAACAACATCCGAA
This sequence comes from Ceratothoa steindachneri, assembly GCA_963969495.1. Taxonomy (NCBI): domain Eukaryota; kingdom Metazoa; phylum Arthropoda; class Malacostraca; order Isopoda; family Cymothoidae; genus Ceratothoa; species Ceratothoa steindachneri. Next base: position 107,186,034 of record OZ018328.1, read on the forward strand.
GGATTAGGGGATTGCCTTCCAGATCCAGAACTCAAAGATGGAGACGACATCATTGAGGACCCAGAGTCTCCTGAGAGGAAATTTAGAACTCACTGACAAGTGATTTTCGCTATATCCCCTGAGGAGAACGACGACTTCGACCAGGACTTCGAAGACCATTTGCTCGATGACCTCGGCAAAGTGATACATAGAACACGCTCACGCCCGCAAGTATCTCAGGAAAGAGAGATGGTTGACCACGGATGCTCAATAACTGTCGACGAGACCTTGAACACCATAAGGTCCTTCAAGCAGAGGGCACCAGGCCTTTCTGGGATTACGAAGAACAACACCCTAAATGCCCCAAGGCAAACTATTCAGGGTTTAGCGAACACAATGAACGCTGCATTGTATACAGGTTACTTTCTTAACGGGTACAAGATGGCCACAATCATCTTTATCCCGAAGGGAAACAAGCCCCCAAACCAGGTAGCTAACCATCGTCTGATCTCTCTTCTTGAGATACAGGGAAAAATCTTCAAGAATATTATAGCAGATAAGCTACAAGCTCAACTGAGCGGGTTAGGAGCGCATAACCCCCAACAACATGGGTTTCGCAGAAAAAGGGGCACATATACCGCCCTGGCACTCCTAAGAGAGAAAGTAGCATATTCCCAAGCGAACGGGTTCTATGTAGACATTGTGTAGAGGGACGTGCAAAAGGCCTTCGATAAAGTCTGGCTGGAAGGACTTCAATACAAGATCCTGAACCTCCAGCTAGACAAAATCCTGGAAAGGATCCCCTATGACTTTGTCATCGACAGAAGGGCCTGTCTAATGATTGAAGGCTACAGAAGTCCTGAATTCGAACTGAAGGCGAACGTTCGTCAGGGAAGCTGCCTTATATAAATATATATATATATATATATATATATATATATATATATATATATATATATATATATATATATATATATCACCTAGGTACTGTATTTTTAAAAATGTGTTTATTACAACGCGCCGTCGATTGGTGATTATGGTATAATATGCCTTCATAAGACCAATTCTCAATTCAAGTTATTTTTGGCTGGAAGGAACAAATAGAAAACGGACATCCAAATTACGAATTTGATTTGCTTCGCGGAAGAACTCGGTTAAGTAAAGGAGGAAGAGGCCGAAACGGATAGACATATTCCCCCAAATAAGTGACTCATTCACTTACACAGAAAAAACTCACACAGCAAACACACAAAACAATTCAGTCGTCGAATATTTTTTTCAAAGATGCACAAAAATTACAATGAGAAAGAGTTAAATGATAATGATACCAATTAAACTCAGATTTTTATAAATCGCTCACTTCTGATAATTATTTTCGGGGAATCAGACAAGTTGCTATTATTATTATTATTACTTTATTAGTATTAATTATATTATTACTATTATTAGAATTATTACTTGAAAATAAGATGCAAGACGGCCATCTTCGCCAATATGTAAGGAATGTGGTGAGGTTAAGGGATGTTAAAATCTATGAAAGCTCAATAAATCAGGCTTTTCTCAAGAGGAGACTACTAGGTGTGTTAGGGTCCGGAATGGTGCGTAGCTTTCCGAAACCCACCTCGTTATGACGTAGATTAATGAGGCTTCATAATCAATCGTAGAAGTAAAGAAAAAATAATTACAAAAGCCCAATCCATGCCCTCCCCTAATCCCCACCCACAAAACCCCCTCTAAAGATATAACCCTCCCCCCTTTCAACAAACAAATCCAGGTTCGACTGCCTAATCCATGCCCTCCCCTAATCCCCCCGCACCCCCCTCCCTTCTAAGGATATAACCCCCCACCCCTTTCAACAAAAGATCCAGGTTTGATTGCCCAATCCATGCCCCCCCCCCTAATCCCCAGTCGCAACCCTCCCTCTAAAGATATACGCCCCCCCCCCTTCAACAAACAAATTCAGATTCGATTGCCCCAGGCCGTTGCATCTGGGCTCCGTTTCACAACGGCGCAGAATCAGGCCCCACTTTCGTATGCACGGGGCTGAACGGGTAATTGGGGTAAAGGTTATCTGACCTGGGGCTTAAAAGCACCGGTCAGGGTATTTTTTAATTTTCTTTAAATATAAATTTAAAGGGCAATAGCAACGAGGCCATATCCCGCCGAATGAGAGTAAGGAGACATCTGTTAAAGAAAAAAGGAGGAGGATAAAAAAACAAAACAGTGGAAGATACATGGCTTCATGTCCTGTTCTAGGGTGCCCAACCTTGAGTCTTGGAGCTTGGATGACGATTTTGAAAAGGACTTTATGAAAGTGTAATGAATCGAGAGTAGAAAATTGAAGGGGATAGAAGAGGAGACTACTAGGAGCTACACTGGCTACTGCTTAGCCGAGGGAAAACATCACACCCAATTTTAGCGAAGTTAAGCCACATCGGGTAGGTTTAGTCACCGGATGGAGTTCCGTTTCGGGGTGCTTCTCACGGTGGCTGCCATACGCTGTAGATACCTTTGGTTCAGATCACACGTAAATCAGTAGGCCCTAAGTGAGAAATAAAAGGCATCCTAATTGAGCGCAGATCTGTGGTTAAAACCGGTGGCTTTAAAAAGAACAAACTAGGACCTCCGAAAATATACTAAACTAAACAAAAAAATCGTAAAATTGATTTTTGTCCTAAAACTCAAAATTTAGGAAACTGTGAATAAAAATATCTCAATAATGAACCCTAATTACGAAACGAAAATGAATTTCTAGGAAAGATATCCATATAGTTTGTCGGTACGGATTGAAACTGATAGGTTTGACGGGCACTCCGCGAATTCACAGGTGGGAAGGTGACTCTTTCCGTTTTTATCTACTGGGCATAGAGTCGCTCTTTACGACTCGTAAGGTGTTAAAAGTGGGCATACAACAACAGATTCGCCATCAGGGTACAGTCTCACGTGAAATGACGGGGGATTTCATCGTATTGGAGAGGAATGCGACTCTAACTGGTCACAGCGACTCAACGTAGTGCTTGCCATCTTTTATGAAGACCTCGTACGACGCAGTGGCGGAGAGCAAAAAGGTATGGCTTTAAGTTTATTCAGAATACATAATTTTGCTCAGATTGTCCCTCTCGATTGAAGATATAGAAGGGTTTTTAACAAGACCTATAGGAGGAGGTTGGGCTCATCACAAAAATGGTTTAACAATAGAATGTTACTTAGTAGGAGCTATTGCCTAATGGAGTCGCCAGATGAGCTCTTAAAAAAAAAAAATAAAAAAAATATTGCCTAATGTCGCGGTTTAGTGAGCGGGTAATCCCAGTCAAACTTCCTGGACATATATTTTATTACTGCACCAAGGTGAAGCGGAGGGGAAAGTGTATCCAATACACCTACCGTAGCTACTTCCGGTGAATAAGAATAATCCCGGTGCTTCTCTTTTGATCAAACTTAAGTAATGATTCCCTGAGTGTGTTCTTACTCAGTAAAAGCCAGTCATGGGTGGACCTGTGTAATATTGAGATTTAAGCCGAGTGGATTGCTTATTAATTGCCAAAGGATCGTCCAAAATAGTTAAACACACAGATAAAAAAATAATCTTTAATGTACATGAATTAGAAATATGAAACAACGTATAAAGGTATATATATAACTAATCTTTGCATTGAATAAGTAAGTCTACATAATGTCGTGGGGATATACTTGAAAATTACTCATTAAGATGCTTGCGTCTTAATGGCACCCGACAGATGAATGGAATAATATTATTGAATTAAGCACTTAATTAATCACTTCTAATACTCGAGGTTATGGGCTCGGGATGTGAATTCTAGTTAACGAATAAACTGGTGAAGTTAGGGGAGAGGATAATTCCCTTTAACGATACCTTTGAGTTCCTAAGTATTTTTGAGAGTGACGGTGAAGATCTTCTTCTGGTGACGATGATCGCACTTAATCCAGCCATCCAAGGTTACCTAATGAGAAGGTAATCCTAGACCGGTGATATAATGATCCTATGCCGGATAACGAAGGCGAGCCAAACTTTGGCTCAAATCGGACTTCTTCTTCCTCGAAGTGACTCTCCGATTATTCGGCTTCTGGAGTGGGTAGCCAAAACAGATTACCTAGCTACGTCTAGAGTAATCCGCAGAGGGAGGTCCTATGTAACCTCTGACTCTAAAGGAGGAGAGGGGGGGGGGAGGGACTGCGAGAAGTTTGGCACCTACAAGTACCGTGACGGCAACACACCAATTCCCCGAGAAGTTTCTTCCTTGCAACGGGTGAACTCTTTATTTTGTGGGACGAGCTCTCCTCACAACGTAGGTCCAAAATCTTATGCCTGACTTTAGCGAAAATTTTCCCTTTTATTTCCCTCACAAGCAAAAATCGGGAGAGAGAACCGAATTCTCATATAATCCGTATCGCTGCGCGAAAGACCTTTTCCTCTGCTGCCAGACAGAGTAAATCTGTCACACCTAGAGCTATCCTTGCTCCACGTCGCGGTTTACGACGGCGCGAAAACCAGGACCTTCGTCGGCTAGCAGGTTTCCTTCGAGGCCGACATTTTCCTGAGCGACCGGCCGCAAATTTGGTCGTCGCTTTGGTGCAAAAAGTGGCGGAGGGAATTCGAGGCGAAAGGCGAATTTGGAATACAGGAGGGACACGCAGCTTGTGCCGGGGTATTTCTGCGTACACTAATGTACGTGGTATTTAGACTTCTACATCCCTACCCGTTTTGGAAGACATTATTCTGATGTGTAACTAGGAATAATGTATACTTTTAACATTGGCTACACGAGCAACATAAACAAAAAGAAACAAAACGGGAGTTCAACGAATATAGGAACAACATAAAATAATCATGACGATAAAAGTAACACACGGGTTACCGGTCATATACAGGAAACTCCTGAATAATTAAGAGATGATGCCTAAGTACAAAAGAAATAAATGATTATATTCGATACCTTAATCCGGGTAGTATTATATATGAATCACAGGCAAAAAAAAAAATCTAAAATTAATTACGGCAGTTATAGAGCGTATCATATTATCAACTTTACAAATATAACTTATGAATAATTAGGGGGTGGACACTAGACCTTTATCTAAAACTTACATAGCTATAATACCGAATATTTACAAAGACTCACTGGGCTCGTCTACCGGGTTCCTAGACAAACTATCCGTGAGTACATTAAGAGATCCCTTTAGATATGGATATCCTATTAATATTCGGATAATAACAGGGCCCAACGCATGAGTCTTCCATTCTGACCCTTACAACTGTTTAAATACTCTAGGGGGCTTGTGATCCGTTTTTATGGAGAACGGTCTACCTATTAAATATACACGGAACCTTCGTACTCCAAATACGATAGCTAAAGCTTCTAGCTCCACAGTGGCATACATCTTTCCCTGATCGGAAAGTTTCCGACTTGCAAAAGCCACCGGGAACGGCACTTCTGCCTCGTATTGCAACAAGGCGCATCCAATTCCAAGGTGAGGGGCGCCGATCCGAACGCCTAATTTCTCCTCGGGATTAGATAAGTGCAGGATAGGGGCAGTCATTGGTTTCTGTTTGAGTCTGCCGAAACTGGCAATGGCCCTGGGGTTCCACTTAATAGGGTCTGGAGATTTCTTTTTATGCAGGTCATTTAAAGGGGAAGTGACGGACGCGAAATGGGGGACAATACGCCGATAGAAGGAAACTGCTCCTAAAAAGAATCGGGGTTGATTCTTTGAGACTGGGGGCGGCCTATAGGTTATTGGTTTTAACTTATCCTTCTGTGGGGATATGCGGTTCTCGCCAATCTTGAACCCTAAATATGAAATAGTGCCATAATAAAAATGGCACTTAAAGGGCTTACTTTTTAAACTGTGAGACCTCAGTGGGTCTAAGAGTGGGCGAAGGCTCACGAGGGGTCCTTCCCCTGTATGCATGGCTACGTACACGTTGTCCAAATAGAATGTGACGTTTTCTGGCCCTTCTACATCTTTTCGCATAAGGCTGTAGTATTCTCCTAAGAGCGAGACCATTTGGGCGATCTTAACGGGCACGAGTTCGGGGTTCATGTCTAACTAGGGGTAGAGTTCTTCCTGGGGGAGCGGGATAGAAGGGAGAGCGGTAAGCTGGAAGTCCCCGTCCATCTGTCTTCTCTTTTCATCTTCTTCTATTTTTATCTTTATTCTTCTTTCTTTGGATCCTATTTCCATCTGTCTTCTTTCCTCGTCTTCTTTTTCCATTTGTATTCTTGTTTCGTTTACCATTCTTTTATTCTGTATTCTTATTTCTTCTGTTTCTATTTCTATCTGGAGGTCACCTCTCCTGGCTTTTTCCCACAGGGGTTAAAGGGAAGGGCAGTCCTTTTATCCCCTGGCGAACTCAGCATTATTCGGCTTCTTGAACTCAGGGCCGCACGGGAGTTTCAGCGGCGCGAGAGGACGGTTTTCTCGGCTCGCCTGCGCTCGGGTGGTGACGGTTTTGGTAACCTCGTTCGGGGAGAGTTGCGCGCTCTGTCTGACTAGCACTGATCAGAATTTCATCGAGGCCGCGACCACGTCAGCCCAACCAGGGAAGTAGCGGCACTCTGCATGGCACCGGACGACAGGGAACCTGGTGGCGCGTACCAAATGTCGTGCAATACCGCAAATTTCTGATGCTGGGGTTTTACGGGGGGAGTAGCTTGTCTGACATTATGATACAGGTACAACCAGTGTCCCTAACTAAAGTGGAGACTTTCCACCTATTAATCGAGATAGTTTCAAACTTGAGTTTACCAGGAGAACTCTTATTGAATACGAAATTGACCTGGTAGTCCTGATCTGATGGCGCTGCAGGTTGCGGGGCAGCTACAGCAGCTTGCTCTGGAAAAGGGTGGCAGTCACTTGATGTATCTGCTAAATTGTGGAGGGATATAACCTTGAAGTTTGCGGAAACTGGGATTTTATGTGCCCCGGGGCTCCGCAAGAGTAACACGTGATTGGACTACTCTTGAAGGTGTTGTTTATTGAGTGTTAAAACCAGGGGGTTTTCGGTCTTCTGGGGTCTCCTTGAATTTGTTCTTGGGTTTAATTGAGGGCGCAACCTTTACAAACGGAGAGGGTTTCTCATACGAGTGTCTCCTGTACCCAAACTTGTTCTTGGAGAAGGAAGGTTACCTTTTCTACTTTCCTTCGGGTATAAATTATGGTTTAAGCGTGCAGGTCCGCTTCCTCGATGCAATCCTTGAATGTAGAGGCCCTTCGGTCTTGAACGAAGTCCCTAATCTCTTGTGGAAGTGTACTTAGTAGTTGATCCTTTAAAATAAAGTCGATCAATGCCTCGCAATCTCTTTCGAACTTTAGCTGAGTCCAGCCAGAATTTCAGATTTCTTCTCATGATGAATCTGAATTGTCTGCATGTCTGTCCTGCTTGGAGTTTAGCTGATTTGAACTTCGATCTATAAAACTGGGTTTAAGGTTAATAGCAGATAGAAGTTCTGTTTTTAAGGTGGAGTAATCGATTGTCACCTCATGTATCCATGCGATAAAAATCTCTCTCAGGCGAGGGAATAGCAAGGGAAGAAGACGACTTACTCTATCGGCTTCAATATCCCATTCATTTACTTCGAATATTTTTTAGAAATGTGTTAGGTACGTAATGAAGTCCTCATTTTTATGATGGGGGAAGGGTAGTTTGAGAGCAGGGGCTTGAGGTTGTTGACTCCAGGAACCAATTGAACTTACACTTGGTCCCTTCTTAATTAGCGTTCATGATGACGAACTCTTTCCCGCTCTTCGTGTTGTAGTTTTTGTTCTTCCCTCTTTGCTTCAAGTTGTAATTCTTCCGTTTCCAAATCTCCTTCAGTTTTGTTCTTCTCTCTTTTCCTTCCATTTTTTTCTCTTCTCTCTTTGCTTCTCTTTCACTCCTTTGTTCATTTTGGACGTAGTCAATGAGTTCCCTACCTTCCAGTCCGAATGCTTGTCCTTGCTTGTGAAATGTTTCGAACGATGTGGAAGCCATTTTATCGATCTAAAGATAAGAGTATGCACTAGGAAAGTTGCTTTGGCGTAACGTGTCTAAGGAAAAAAGGTTTATTATAGTTCCGTACCAAAATCGTGGTAGACAAGAGAAAACAATTAAATAAAAAACAAAAAAACAAGATAAGATAATCACCATAACCTAACTAATTTTTGGAGCCCAAAACGAGAATTGCTGTTAATGTTTGAGTATTTGGACTAATTTGGACGTAGGCAATTGTTTTATTGAAGTTTTTGAGATGCACACAACTTTATAGATGTTGCATTTAGTGATAACCCCACACACCTGATATTACTTATATAGGTCGAGAGGTTTTAGTGATAACCCCACACACCTGATATTACTTATCTAGGTCGAGAGGTTTTAGTGATAACCCCACACACCTGACACCACTTATATATGTCGAGGTTTAGTGAGTGGGTAATCCCAGTCAAACTTCCTGGACATATATTTGGTTATTGCACTGAGGTGAAGCGGAGGTCAAGAATATCCAATACACCTACCGTAGCTACTTCCGGTGAATAAGAATAACCCCGGTGCTTCCCTTTTGATCAAAATTAAGATAATGATGCCCTGAGTGTGTTCTTACTCAGTAAAAGCAAGTCATGGGTGGACCTGTGTAATATTGAGATTTAAGCCGAGTGGATTGCTTATTAATTGCCAAAGGATCGTCCAAAATAGTTAAACACACAGATAAAAAAATAATCTTTAATGTACATGAATTAGAAATATGAAACAACATATAAAGGTATAAATATAATTAATCTTTGCACTGAATAAGTAAGTCTACATAATGTCGTGGGGATATACTTGAAAATTACTCATTAAGATGCTTGCGTCTTAATGGCACCCGACAGAATGAATGGAATAATATTATTGAATTAAGCACTGAATTAATCACTTCTAATACTCGAGGTTATGGGCTCTGGATGGGAATTCTAGTTAACGAATAAACTGGTGAAGTTAGGGGAGAGGATAATTCCCTTTAACGATACCTTTGAGTTCCTAAGTATTTTTGAGAATGACGGTGAAGATCTTCTTCTGGTGACGATGATCGCACTTAATCCAGCCATCCAAGGTTACCTAATGAGAAGGTAATCCTAGACCGGTGATATAATGATCCTATGCCGGATCACGAAGGCGAGCCAAACTTTGGCTCAAATCGGACTTCTTCTTCCTCGAAGTGACTGTCCGATTATTCAGCTCCTGGAGTGGGTAGCCAAAACAGATTACCTAGCTACGTCTAGGGTAATCCGCAGAGGGAGGTCCTATGTAACCTCTGACTCTAAAGGAGGAGGGGGGGGGGGGTCTGCGAGAAGTTTGGCACCTACAAGTACCGTGACGGCAACACACCAATTCCCCGAGAAGTTTCTTCCTTGTAACGGGCGAACTCTTTATTTTGTGGGACGAGCTCTCCTCACAACGTAGGTCCAAGATATTATGCCTGACTTCAGAGAGAATTTTCCCTTTTATTTCCCTCACGAGCAAAAATCGGGAGAGAGCACCGAATTCTTATAAAATCCGTATCGCTGCGCGAAAGACCTTTTCCTCTGCTGCCAGACAGAGTAAATCTTTCACACCTTCCAGTTACATTTGCTACATGTCGCAGTTTATGACAGCGTGAAACCTCGGACCTTCGTCGGCTAGCAGGTGTCCTTCGAGGCCTTCATTTTCCTGAGCGACCGGCCGCAAATTCGGTCGTCTCTTTGGTGCGAAAAGGAGCGGAGGGAATTCGAGGCGAAAGGCGAATTTGGAATACAGGAAGGACACGCAGCTTGTGTCGGGGTATTTCTGCGTACACTAATGTACGTGGTATTTAGACTTCTACACCTAATATAATGAAACTGTTTCAAACCTAGGTTGGGCGAGATAAGTTTTTACAGGTTTGTAAGGTGGTTTAACTATAGTAACATAAGATTTTTTAATAATTATAGGAGCCTATCTCGCGACTACCCACTTGGGCACAAGTCGCCGCACTTACGACAGCCTAAAACTAGGCTACTTTAAAATAAGATATACAACTAACAACAACGACAAAAATAAAAGAGGGAAAATGGCACCAAGTAGGAAGCAAGTTCCGGCGTTGGTGGTAGGTCAGCTTCCCCCACGGCTCAGGAACGTGCGACCTACAAAGAAAACCACAAAACATAGGTAAATATAGGGAAGAAGGCCAGCCTCCCGCCCAAAGTCTATAAGTCCACCATTCAATGTGCAAGAACTCGTTCCGACTACAAAAGACAGGCGGTAGCGACCCCGCCCATCCCGGTAACGGGACAGGTAATGTGCGCGGAGATCGCCCAGATTGGAACATTCAACAAGAATGTCCAGAACAGTCTCGGGGACAACGCAGTCCTTACAGTAAGGCGCTGGCCAGCGCGTACCCCATTAAAAACAAGTCTGGTTCAGGGTGGAGCCGTGGATGGCGGCAGAAGTGCACCAATTTAGTCTTGGCCAAGGAAAACCGAAACCTGTACGCTTCAGCATAGCGAGAGACGCGGTTCAATGCCTGTTTGACTCTACGCTCTAGATTTGGCATTTGGAGCGCGCTAAAAGAGATAGAAAGGTCGTCCACTTGGAGCGAAGCAAGAACACCTTCCGGCAGCACCGAGGTGATGCCGTTGCTGCTCAGAGTAAGGAGTGTGACACTGTGGACATTTCATTGCTTGACACCCTCTTCCTGCTCCATTGGACTGGAGAGGGCTCCCCTCACCCGCACGCGGAATCGAAGATCTCAAACAAATTCAGATATAAAGATTGGCAGGCGTCCCCTCGCCCCTATCGTGTCGAGAGTCTCCATGATACCGTATCATCATGCGGTATAATAGGCCTTCTCCAGATCGAAAAACACCGTGGCGTAATGCTTTCTACGAAGAAAGGCCTCGCAGAGGCCTTCCAGTCGGAGCAGAGCCTCAGACATGGAGTGAAACTTGCGGAAGCCGCACTGTGCAGAAGACAAATGGCCTCCGCTCTCCAGTAAAAAGGCTAATCTAACATTTACCAATTTCTCCATAAATTTGCACACGCAAGAGGTTAGAAAGATTGGGCGGAAACTTGCCGGAATAGAGTGATCTCTCCCTGGTTTGCGAAAGGGGAGCACAGTAGAGATTTGCCAGGAATCCGGGATAAGACCATCCACCCAGATCCTGTTGAACAAATCTAAGAGATAGGCCATGCCTCGCTCACCTAGGTATCGAAGCATGGTGCATGGTACATCGTGCGTACCATGGGCGGTGTTCGCGCACGAAGCAAGAGCGGAACTAAACTGGCTCAGAGTAAACCTGTTGTTGAAGGGTTCTCCGCTTCTGGAAGTAAAGTCCAGCCAGCGGCCTTCTGCGACATCACGACGTGCATTGAATGTTGGCGGAGCAGTATTCCAGATAGAGAATGCAGAGAAAGCGGTCGTGAAGGATTCCGCCACAGACGCGGAGTCCGAGATTGCGGTACCATCCTCCTGGAGAACGGGATTGGGGTCCTGCGAAAACATGCCGCGAATCCTTTTGACTCGTTTTCACACCTCTGCTAGAGGGGTCTTTCCCGTTAAGTGAAGAAATGTATGCCCGCCAGGAAGAGCGGTGGGCGCGCTTCGAAATATACCGGAACCTAGCCCTTGCCCGATGAAATTCTCCGAAAGTGAAATTGTTTGGGCGGCGCTTATAGCGCAGGAAGACATAATCCTTCTGTTTGAGGGCCGTCTCACACTCGGTTGACCACCACGGGATTGGTCGGCGTTCAAAACGGCCAGACCTTCTAAGAAAAGTAGTTAGGCTTGCGACGATGAGGTTGCCGGAGAAGAAACCAACAGCCTTATCTACCGACATAAACTCCTCGACTGAGATAGAGAATTCAGTCATTTCCTGAAATGCGGACCATTGCGCTCGTGCCAAGCACCACCGAGGCGGACCCTCGGGCGGCAACGGCACATAAATTGATATTTTAACGGGAAAGTGATCACTACCTTGGATGCCATCGACCACTCCCCAATCAAAATCGGGTTGTGCAGCCGGAGAGCACAAAGATAGATTGAGGCAGGAAAATGAAGTGGTTCTAGGGCAGTGATACGTCAACTCATCCACATTTAGGACACCCAACTCTAGCTCATCATTTAGGTCGAGAAGGAATTACCCTCGGGAATTGATGGAGTAGTCTTCCCAGAGGAGGTGACTACCGTTTAGATCTCCGAGTAAGAGAAAGGGCCTCGGCAACATGGCCACGACACGGCAGAAGTCCCCCGCGTCTAAGTCAGCTGACGGTGGAATGTCGCGGAAATAACAGTATACCTCCTATCAAGGTGCATCTGCACAGCTACTGCCTGAAAGGAGGTATCTAAAGCGAAGAGAAGAAAAGAGACATCATGCCAGGTGTAAACCCCACATTCTCCCGCCTGACGCCCATCCCGCGGTGGTGGAGTCGCAAAATCCTTATACCCCGGGAGGGTAAGCGGGGGGCATGCAACCAGCATGGTCTCCTACAAAAAGATAGCTAACGGGGAACAGGAAGAGACGAGCCTCCGCAGATCCTCACTTTTGTCCCGGAGTCTGCGGCGATTCCTTTGCAGAAATATGCCCTCCAGGCCTAGCTTGGAGAAGATGCGGAGGCCCTCTTTAAAGAGAAGACACTCAGGGGAATGGCAGGACGCTTTTCGGAGGCACACCCCAGGGTGCTGTTTGTCGGACAATGCGCTGAAGGTGCTGTCGCCTTCGAGGACTTATTGGGGGAGGTTGGGCTCACCATGCTAGTCTTTTCCTCCCTCTGCCTCGAAACCTTAGGCGGGCGGAGCGGCTTCGGAAGCGGGGAACCCTCTTTTCGATGATCTACATTTTCCGAGCTACCTAGCCCACCACTGGGCTGGGCGAAAGAGACGAAGCTTCTTTGTTGCTGTCTTCCTTTCGGAGGGCAGCTTTAAGAACCCCGGAAGATTGCTTGGTGACCAACTTCAGGAGTGTTGCATCCTGTGAGTCTAACGACTCTGTGGAGGCGCATGGCCGTTTTGCCTTACGGAAAACGGTCACTCTATGAGACGGTGGAGAGCCCTGGTTTTAGCCGGGGCTGGGTGTAGCTCTTTGTGCCGCCAGATTTACCAGGGGAGCGCCAGGGGTAAGTAGAAGGATTCCGAATGGGCGCGGAAACGACCGTACTTGTAGGCCTGGACGGGTCAAGGAGCAGAGGGTGCCTTTTTCAACATTGAGTCATAGGACGACCCGGGTAGCGCCGTGCGCGCCAATACCAAGTCCTTAGCCTCGCGAAATGAGAGACGATCCTGAGCCTTAACGGCCAGGATTTCCTTCTCAAGGAGATACGCACCACATTGCTTTGAAGAAGCGGGGTGCGGCTCTCCTCAATTGACACACCTAGCCACACATGATTTAGACTTATCGTGTGCGGCCTTGGAGCAACTTACACAGGTTTCGGGTAACCCCGACTGTGCACGTCGATATGAGCGATTAGTATGGCCGAAGTGGTGAAAGTAATAGCACCTCCACGGAAGTGGCACGAATGCCTTCACGCGGTAGCGATACCAGCCGGCACGCACCGCCGTAGGGAGCTTGTCACAGTCGAACGTGATGAAAAGTATAGGGATGGGTTTCGAGGCCCCTCCCTGTTTTCTCATCATAAGTTCGACCTTGACCGCCCCATGGTCGGCGAGCTCTAAGGTGATGTCCTCAATGGAGTAGTCCACGAGTTCCCTCGCATAAACTACTCCTTTCACGAAGTTCATGGTAGAGTGCGGCATCATACAGGCGTGCCATCAAGTTTCTGAAGGGCACTAATCATGGCTGCCTCTGAGGGATTCGACGCATTCGCCAAAATGCTCCTGTCTGAGAAACGGCTCACCTTCGGCTCTCTACCAATGACACTATCTAAAGTTCTCCTGAGATGGATCATGTTTCCCTTAGCCAACATGCTGCCATCAGTGGAGCGAATAACCAGGAAGCGTTTGAAGCCAGCGGGCTTGAAAATGCCGGGTAGTCTCTGAATGAGGCGCCCCGATGTAATCGAGGCTCCGCTCTGAGCACTAGTACTTTTGGTCTTAGTCAGGGACTCTGCACCCAGGAAGGGGGAGCAGAGGGGCCGGATGTGCCGATTTTGGCTTGGTCGCTTACCGAAGTGGCAGCAGACCCATCCGTCCCCGCAGCCCCTGCGGATGGAGAGGATTCCGAGTCTTTTGAATCTTTTTCTTGTTTTTTTTTCTTTTTAAGAGAGGAGGGCGGGGAATGAACCGGCTCCTCCCCTCCGCCGACAGGAGCCCCCAGGCCGGATGGACCTGGCACAGCAAGGTCTTCTCCGAGATTCAGAAGGTCCTAGTGGTCGCAGGGGTACCAGCCGGAGAAGGAGACCCGAGCCGTTTGAGGATTCTCTTGCATAGGGGTAGACTCGAGTTTGGTGCTTGGTGCCGAGCCTGGATTCGCTCTCATGGAAGGTCATACCGTCTGAAGCTCGGTTGCTTCAAGGACCATGTCTGTTTCTGGCGGTCCTCCATTTGGTCCTCCAGGATATCACAGATCCCATTGTCAGCGCTTTCACTAGTCGAGTATGGTGAGGCACAGGACTTTACCCACACTAAGTTCAATATTCGAGTAAGCAGGTCTTTTGAGGGAAGTGACCGATGGGGCCTGTCTTCCCTTTTCCTCTTAAGGGGGTTTCCCCTACCGAGCCCCTTCCATGGGGAGCGGTCGGCTATGGGCTGCCTGCTGGCTTTCTTGGCAGTCCCCTTGCAAATTAAAGGGGGGATTGCCGCTAGAAAGAGGGAGGCGCTCGAAGGCACCTCCAGACAAGGGAATAAGAGGGAGTCCCCCACACCCATAGGCATAGGAGAGGAGTAAGCCTCCTCTCCGGTTAAAGAGATTTGGAGGGTCTCCTGCGAGAGCACAGGGAGGGAGGAGGGACCTCCATTTTTTCAGTGGAGCTGCTCCGTCGATCGTTAGGGGAAAAAAGGATGTTTTTTTGTTAGATTTTCATTATCCGGCATGGGGACCCTATTCTTTCTGCGGGAAGCAAACGCTAATCACCCCTCGCAGTGGCCCGCTCTACGAGGGGTGCGTATGGGGTTGGCAGAGCCAGGTGCCGCCACTTTAGGCCACCTCTCCCGCCTGGTAACCTGGCAGCCCCTCGGCATGGTGGCTCCACCTTGGACACGGCGTAAAAAATTTAGATAGTGAACTGAGAAGGAAATGGGATGTCAGGAAGGTATGGGTGGGGATGAAGCTGGTTGTTAAAAACCCACCACCCAAAACCGGAGCTCTGGGGTTAGGGAACATTGTCCGCTCCTCCCTCAGCCCCGATCCCGGATTGGTTGGCTGAGAAGAAGGTTAGCATCTACCCTGTGAAATTAGAGGCTGGCCAGAGAAAGTTGTGGGAGAGGTTGTAGGGGAAGTGAGGAAGTAGGGGAGAAATACAGGCTGTCTAAAAGAAGGGGAAGAGGTTAAGCTGGGGCCGGACGAAGCGCTGAGTCCCGTCAGCACTGCGGCCAGGAAGGCAAATCGCCGCGCCCCTTACGGCGTAGTAACAGAAGAAGGATAGGCCACTTTTCAACATTGCCTCTATAACCAGTGAGTGGGATGGCATACACTTTTTATTCCCTATCTTGTAAAATGGAGGGCACCGGAAACGTATGATGTCAAGCTGAAAAGGATTTTGAAATAGAAAATTCCAAAGCATTTTTTCAGAGAAATATTTAAGAAATGGGCATTTCTAGTCTTGGATTTATTGCTTACTGGGCATGTTATTTGCGGTGATATCGTTGGGACTTGGATAAAATGAAGTATAGAATTTGGTCAGCAAGTGAAAGAGTTGGATACAAAGAATAGTTGAGCTTTCAAATATAATGAACATTTCTGCGAATTGACGAACGCTTAATTCATATCTACTCTTCTATCTATTTATCTATCGATATACCTGTCTAATTATCTATCTATGTATGTATATGCGGGTTTCTCGTTTTATTTAACTATGCCATAGTTACTATATTTTTAAGGCATTTAATAAATGTAATATATATATTTATTTATTTTCTTCCTTTCAAAACATATATATACATATATATATATATATATATATATATATATATATATATATATATATATATATATATATATATATATATATATATATATATATATATATATATATATATATATATATATATATATATATATATATATATATATATATATATATATATATATGACGAAAGCCCTCTGGTGGTTTTACCACCCGCAGAACTTGTATTTGCTCTTTCTTTGTATGTGACGGAAAAAATAATGAACCTTTAAATTGTGAGTGGGTAAGAAGATGTGGTATAAAAATTCCTGGCGATTCCTAGCTTAGGGAGATACTGGGGATGATGGGTAACGCTTTGGGCGAAATAGAGTCACTGTAGATACCTTTGGTTCAGATCACACATAAATCAGTAGGCCCTAAGTGAGAAATAAAAGGCATCCAAATTGAGCCTAGATCTGTGGTTAAAACCCGTGGTTTTTAAAAAAACAAAAACTAGGACCTCCGAAAATACACTAAACTAAACAAAAAAATCCTAATAACGATTTTTGTCCGAAACTCAAAATTTAGGAAACTGTGAATAAAAATATCGCAATAATGAACCCTAATTACGAAACGAAAATGAATTTGAAAGTAAAAAAATACAAAAAGTTTGCTCCCTTGAATAAGAGTTAATTTGATACCCTGCATTGGAAAATTAACGAATAATTACCAAAAGATGGAGGATGATACTTAAGCGCGAACCAGATACTACCAGGCTTTGAACTTTTTTTTCTTGGGACATCGATCGGGAAAGCGAAACGTCCAAAAAACTAAAATGAGGTGAGAAAAAGTCCTTACATCTAATTCCAAATACGAGCCAAGGTATTTCTATAGTTACGTTAACCATAGAAAACCTATAAGAAAGGCTATAGGTACGATTAGGACTCCTCACC
Organism: Ceratothoa steindachneri; assembly: GCA_963969495.1. NCBI lineage: Eukaryota > Metazoa > Arthropoda > Malacostraca > Isopoda > Cymothoidae > Ceratothoa > Ceratothoa steindachneri. The sequence goes on from OZ018328.1 coordinate 107,202,954, forward strand.
GACAACCCCGACTCAAAAGAGCTCGATTTAATTTGAATATACTAGAGTTATCCCATCTACTAGAGGTGTCCCAGCTACTAGAAATATCCCGTCTATTAGACGTTAATCTACCCCCAAAATAGGTCTAGATGAGAAAGCTATTCTCCAGAAAGTCTAGTATTCTAGAAAAATCGTGCCAACTCGACAGCTCGCCTCTACTAGAGAAGTCTAATCTACTACAAGATTTATTTACTAGATAATTCAATCTGCTGAGAAGTGACATTCTACTAGAGAATTTTATTTTGGTAGAGAAGAATCCAATCTACTGGGGTAGTTCATTCCAATATTGAGAAAGAATTCCTTATGTTAGACAATCCAATCTACTAGAGAATTATAATCTGCTAGAGAAAGCAGATTATACTAGAATAGCTTAATATACTAGAAAATTCAGATATGATAGATAAACACTATTTAATAGAGTAGTCCAATATCGTTGAGAATTCTAGTTAACTATAAATACCCAATTTCCTAGAGGAGTACAACTTACTAGAGAACTGCAATCTTTTGAACTACCAACTTAAAAATTTGACATATAAAGAAATTGGCGCCCTGTACCTACATCTCCTACTTCGCCCCATTCTTCTTCTTAAAGGGGTACTTTCCTGGACGCGCTTAAACCCCTTAAAATGGACCCCGCAGCCAAAAACAACAGAACGAGATTTTCAAACACCACGGAATGCGGCAGGATCCTCTTCGATTTTCCAGGGTGTATGTGTGGGGAGGGATTATAGGAAAGGCGAGGGAAGGAATGAGAGATGGAGGGAGACGGAAGGTGAAAAAGGGTCATAGTGACTGAAAGAGGAGGATGGAGGGTGAGGGCAGCTTCCTTCAGCGGTGGCGCTAAGTGATCGGAACAAGAAAACAAGAAAGGCGATTGTTTATTCAAAGAAAAGTGTGCCTCCACTATTTGTATTTCTCTATGTGTGTATGTATGTGCGTATATATATGCATGTGTATGTGTATGCATCAAAGTGTGATTTTAGTTCGCAAGTACATGTATTATTTCGTATGACTTGTGTATTTACAAATATTTCCGGTGATGAGAGTGCGAACCTCATCAGTGTCAAGAAAAAAAATAGATCTCATGTGCATTTTATTATGAAGTTGAGTGTGCTGAATTCGAATTTGCTAACAAAAAATTCCGATCACTTAACATTTCGTATAAATTGCCGATTTAATAATTATGCATTTGATACCGATTTCTACGATACCATAAATGTATTTCGCTCCCACTATCAAATTAAATGTGTCCATTGTAATTAATTCATTAATAGATAATGAATATGCATTATATAATCAATTAACCTACATTTTAGTATTTCCTTCTTCGTCTGTAAGACGTCTCAGGTGTGTCACGCTTCAGGTTCCAGCAGAAGTCAGCCAGCATAGCTGGGCTCCATTTTCCCTTATTCCTATTTTCCATTTTCCATTGATGCTATATTTTGATGGAATCTCTCTCCATGTTCATCACTCACATCTCACACATTCTTTGGGAAGAAGAATAGATGAGAATGAAAAAGTGTATCTTCACTGACATATTGCATCCGAGATCTTGGTAGCACTTGATTAGGCTCTGCCACCATACGCTTTCGCTGGGCCCCTTGGTCCTTTCCCAGAAGTCCTTTGCATACATCTTTGAATGCATGCCAGGCTGCTAACTAAGTTTCATCCATTGTTGTCTCGAAGTCCTCATCAGCTAAAGTTGAAGAATCTGTGGGATACGAATATGCTTTCTTTAATCACTTATTTTAGGGAAGATCGCTTTGAAGTACTGGAAACATGGCTGGTTATGTTGAGGTGCTTTGGTAAGTTGCTTCTTTAGTCCTAGTTTTATATGAAGTGGTGGCAAAATGATTTTCTTCTTCTTAACTAGTGGCTCATGAACTGCATTATGGCATCCAGGCGTCATAGTTTCCCCAGGTGATCATTCTGAGAGTACATTAATTTCCTATCTGGCCCTACTGTCCAACTTGCAAAGGAAGCACATAAACTTGAGGTATCCAGTTTGTAGCTCATTAAGTAGGGCTACTACTTTCAAGTCCGCACAAATTAGCCAATCATTATCCTTGTAACCTATGCGGTCTAGAATATAAGTAAGGTTCTCATATGTCTCTTTTAAAATGAGTAAGTGAGCAACTGGAACTGAAGGCGCTGCAACAGAACCGCTTTTATACTGTAAAGGGATGCATCTATGAATAACCTCCACTCATTTGATTCATAGGTCATCTCAAAGGCATTGAATAGGCCTCTGATATCCTTACAATAAGTTAGGTTTTTCGCAAAAGTGAAAAAATGCTGTAGATCTGCAGAACGCTTTCTAAATACTGGAATTCTGACAAAAATTGTTCCATTGTTGCAGACGTGAGGTCTGGAGTTCATTCTGTTGCTTTGTAAGTGTTAGATCACCAACTAGATCACTGAGTTTCGGTTGGGTGATGAGGTGTGGTTTCTTGTCAGATTCAAGCTGTGCCACATATGGTGTATCTTGAGATTCTGAATTGGCTGAGTTGTTCATGTCATCGCTTGGTAGTTCAGGGAACGGCTGTGGTAGAGGAATAGTACTTGAATGTCGAACTGAAGATTTGGATACATGATAGATTTATTGCTTTTTCTGTTGCGGTCTGCAGGGAAATAAAATAAAATCAGGCTAAAAATGGATATTACTGGCTGTGATCACTTGCAGAAATAGTGGAAGTAAAATATAGTATGTATTTTGATCTTTTTAATTGATACTTCTCTTGAAAATATATTAAAGACCAGGAAAAAAAACACAGCTCATAAAGTTTCTTCACGTGTATTGTCTTAATGTAACTGATCCACATTTTAGCTGTCTTGTATAACGAGAAAAACACTGTAGTATGTAAAAAATAATATAAATAGTAACAACAACAAATATTAAATGAAAAAGTAAACATAGGAAGCATTTATAGTAAGTTACAAAATTATCAAGTGTTATGTAAGTGTTACCACGGATTTAGACCCATATAAATAAAAAGATATTAAGTATACTTTCATAAATTTCATAGGTTAGGAAAACAAATACTTTAGGAACATGCCATTAAAAATATATAAAAATCTGTTAATAACTTTTAGAGTTGTCAGTTTCGGCCCAATCCCTTTTGCATTCAATCCCTACGGAACCACCAATGTATCTAACCTAAGTAAGATGGTAATTTACGAGAAACTGGAGGGTCGCAAAAAGAGAAGGATGTTATATTCGTGATGTACGCAAAAATATACCTCTAGTAAAGCTTATTCTCATTTCAGGTTCTTTTTCATTGTTGTACATTGATAAGTGTATGTTTTGATGCAGGAGTTTTTCAGGTTAATTGCCGCAAAATCTTGATGCGAAAGAATATACCTATTTAATTGTTAAAACGCCCCTATTAAATCACAGGTAATACTTACCATAGAATTAAGGTGCTACCTTTTTTTACTCAAGTCCTCATAATAGCCTCCTTAACGTCCCCCTTTTTGTGTGGCTCGCCATTTTGCTAGTCTTGATTCTATAGAAAATGGAAAAACAAGGAAAGGCTTTAAGTTAATATCAGAAAAGCCTCGACTTCTCCACCGCATCTCCTTTTCTTAAGGGTTGCAAGTTCGCACAGATCACCCTTCTAACTGCCCCTTGGAGATCTTTTACTAAAAACGAAAGTGCTCGGGCGTAAATTCGTTAGTTTAACCACGTTAATTGCTCAAAATGTTCTGCAACAGCATACATGGACTTCTGAATGCGTCGACTATGTGATTCGCAGACATTGGCTAATGTCGATATTGGGATGGTTCCGCACTTTTCCATAATTATATGTTTCATCTGGTTGAGTGTTGCAGGTCTTGTACCATATACTTGCACCCTTCTGTTAGCTCCACAAGTAAAAATAAAGTGGAGTCAAGTCCGGAGTACGTAGAGGATATTCGGTGCTTCTTCATCCTATCCAACGGTTAGACAACGTTTCATCGAGGTACCTTCTCTAATCACAGTGATAATGAGGAGGCTCCATTTTGTTGAGAGTAAAATTCGTTGTTTCCAAACAATATCCAGACTTGCAGGTATAATTTCTGCCTGCAGCATGTTAAGATATGCGTGACCACGATTTTGTTAACAAACTGTAGTCTTCGTCTTCCATTGACTGAAACCATTCAAAAAATTCGGGTCTGTGATCAGGGCCATATTCAGAAAAGGGGTGTGAAAGCCTTGGGATGATTTGCGGATCACGGTCTCACTAGATTTGCGTCGACCAGATATTTTTTGCACGAGTGATTTTAAACGCGAGAAGTATCGGTGACTTTGTTTCAAATTCCAGGATCCATTGCCATTGGACTTCAGCCACATTCTCAAATTTCCAATGCAATTTCAAAACACTTTTTCGTTGCTCCAATGTCAAATGTTTACGCAACATTGTTTACTTTTATGAACTAAATAATAGAATTCTTGAAGCAAGCTAATGAGTAACTAAGACTACATTCGGTCCATAATCTAAGACTAATACTGTTGTTTGATAAAACAAAGCCAGGGTCAGCAGACATATAAAAAAAAGTGCATTCATGCCGCTGGAGAACATTTTGAATACTTGGTGTAGTTAATTAAATTTTATATACAAACAACTAATTATAACATTTTAGTCACTGAGATCGCTAATTTACATTTCATTGGCGATTGCTTAAACAAAATATTGTTTATTTTTTTCAAATGATAAAATATATGATGCTATAAAGGAGTATATATAGTCTTTCTGGGGAACTCTGTAAACAGTCATGGCCAAAAGTTTTGAGACACATATTTTTTTAGTTTTTCATTAGTTTTTAAAATTTACCTGATAAAATTAACTATTCTAATATTTAAATTATTGCGGGTTTATTAAAAAGTCAGCATTTCAAAAATACTAAGTAAAAACTGTGCATTCTTTCGTTAAATCCCAAATTGTCTGTGATCTTGTTCCTGCAAGAGGTGATTTTCTGTCTATAGAAGTTTGCTATTCGATCAAAAGGGTAAAATGGTGACAAATATAGGTTAAATGGATGATGTTGTGTTATTATAATCTATTTTAGTAATATTTTTGGTAAATATGTAGATTAGTGGCTCGGACAAAAAAGTGGATTTGGGGGGTTTATATTTCGTTCACCCCTGCCATGCGCGTTTGAGTCCTATTCGAAATATAGCCAACGCCATTTTCTTTTGTAAAAAAATGGCCCGAAACTAAACAAACGAAAAACGCTGTTTACTTACGCCATTTTTGGTTAAATCATTCACTTCTGTAAACGCTAGAACATTATTCTATAAACAATTAGGATTATATACTGGGGGGCTGTGCCCCCCAGACCCCCAAATTGATTGAAACTCAGGATCATCGTAGGGTGGTCCCCCCATTGTGTTTACCTCCACACGAGCCGTCCCCTTAAATTTACTCCAAAAACGTGAAGCATTTTGGAACACGGACGAAATAGTACGTCCCACCGTTCGAGTAGCCAATCTACATATTTACCATATTTTTAAAAAAATAAATGTTTTAATCTTTTTCAAATCCATAAATGGTTCTTCCCCTCCCGTTCTGCACCAAAGTGGTCTGAAATGCCAGGCGATGGTTGCTAAGTATATTGCATCAAAGAGCAACATCTTAGGAATCATTAAGAAGTGTTCTGGACGCCAAAGAGCTTCAAATGAATGCCAAGATCACCTCCTGATGAGGTCCCAGTTCAAGTATCGGGTTGCGTCCAGTGCCAAATTTGCTCACGATTGGAAAGAGGCAAGTGTGAACGATTAAGCTCGCAACAGTGAGGCAGAAATATTTCCTCAAAGGTCTCAGATCGGGAATGGCTGCGAAGAAGTCTTATCTCACTAAGAAGCAGCTTACAGATAGGAAATATAAGGAAGGAACTATTGACGAATGGGGGTAAAGGAATATTCTCTAATGAAGCTCCCTAGCGCTTGTTCGGAGCTTCCAGAAGAGCCACGTTAGAAGGAGAAAAGGGGAGAGTTTTCACGAGTTCTATATCGTACCCACGGTGAAGCATCCGTACAGTCTTCAAGTATGGTAGTGCTTCTTATCTAAGGAAATAGGAGCACTAACAATCTTGATTAAAAACATTGCCATAAACACAATATGCTACCAAAAGGTGCTTCATCAGCACCTTTTTCCAACAGTTTAGGACCAATTTTATTAATGATAACTGTATTTTCAGCATGATAGCGCATGGAAGTAATGCAAGAAAGTAACAACAAACTTCTAGGACCTTGGCCGGGGAATTAGCGATAATTGAATCCAATAGATTGTTAGTGGGTAATAATTAAATATAATCAAGCTGGCAGTTGATAAAGAGAAGTCATCCAGTTGTGAGGAGATGCCAGTGCTTAATGTACAAAAATGGGGTAATATCAGTCAAGATATCACCACAAATTTTGTCTAATGCATGTCATTTCTTTTATTTTAGAAGCCCATCTGGCGACTGCCTACTATGGTGTAGGTCGCCGTAATCAAGCTACAGCCGAATACTAGGCTAGATTAACAAACAAAAAAACATTCAAATAACAAACAAAACAAAAAAAAGAAACTAGTAAAAAAACAAAATAAGCAAAAGAGCAAGAAGAAGGAGGAAACTTTCTTCGGCTTCAGATAGATACCCACCTTCCTCCGGCGTAGGAACATATGACCTACAACTTAGAGCATCAAATATAAGGCCAGACTCCTCCAAAAAGTCAGATAGTCCACGTCTGTGGACACGAACCCGTTCCGAGGACAGGAAACAAGCGTTAGCGACCTCACTCTCCCCGATACGGGGACAGCTAACGTGCGCGAAGGTCAGCCAGACTGGAACATTCAACAAGAATCTGTCAAATTGTCTTGGAGATAACACAGTTTTCACATTAAGGTGCGGGTGTGCGCTCCATCAAATGGCGGTGCGTCCCTCGAGTGTGCCCAATTCGAAGACGACAGAAAGCCACCTGAAGCCGTCGTGGCATTAGGTCCATGGAAACCGTCGCGGCGCAATGGCATGCAACTTTAATTTCACCCCGGCCGTCTTCCATCTTCTTTGCCAAGCAGCCTGGAGTGCTGCGCTGTTTTCTGTCTTGTAGTCGGTGTTAATAAGAGAAAAGCGCTGGTTTGGTCGACTGGTTTCCACATGTCCAGGAACCCAGCCAAAGATAATCATGACATATACATGGATTGAGGCAACCGTGGCACCATGGATACTGCAAACCAGGTGGTGTGAAGATTCCAATGTTTTGAGAGCACTCACGGTGCTTTGTGAGTTACTACAGATCCTAATCCGATCTCCGAACCCGGCATGACGCGTTATTCCACATACTGAGTGGTGTATTGCAACCAGATCGGCCGTGAAGACTTATGCAGCGCCTGATAGAAAGCTGACTTCAAACAAGGGGATAGGGCGTGGAGACTAACCACCTCTCGGGACTTGGAGCCATCCGTATAAACTGGCATGGACCCAGCGTGACACAAACTGTTTTACAAAAAGGCCGAACATAATACACATGGCGCTGGGGAAGCTTTGGAGGCAGAGGCGTGGCGACAAATAGTCAAAGGTGGTACCCTCCTTGGTTGCGTCCTGGATAAAATCAGAGGCATCACCTACACGATAGGCATACCAAACTCTCGAATGAATTTCCTGGCCCTAAACCCAAACGGCTTAGGGTATGACTTTCGATTCTCAGCGCAAAATGTACTGCATACTGCGCAAGACCAATTTTATCTTTCCAGCATCGACAAGATGGCACTCAATGGGGGACATGCAAAAGGCACCGGTCGCCAGTCGGAGACCGGTGTGGTGGATTTAGTCCACTTTCCTTAATACACGCTCAAGTGCAGATCGATAAAACTTTGCATCTGTAGTCAAACATCAACAGACAAATCATCGGTCGAAAAGCAAAGCATTCTCCCTATCAGAAACCCAGGTGAGCTGAACTTCACGGAACAATGACTGTCCATGGCTTGGGAACAAGAAACTCTAAGGCCGCAAATATGAGACTCCCAAGTGAGGCATTGGTCGAAAACAAGACCAAGGGAACAATACAAATCCACCAATTCCATGTGAGCCCCATTGACCAACAACCCCGGATATTGGTGGAGCCCTGAAAGGCAGAAGAATCGCATTACCTTAGTCTTGGCCAAGGAAAACCGAAACCTGTTTAGTTCGGCATATCGAAAGACGCGGTTCAATTCCTGTTGGAGTCGAAGTTACAGAGATGATATCTGGGCCGCACCAAAAGAGATAGAAACGTCTTTTACGTATAGCGTAGCGATAACATCTTCATGCAGCATCGAGGTGATATCGTTGATGTTCAAGGCAAAAAGTGTGATACTGTTGAGCTCAATTGCTCCAAAGAGGACTCCCCCAACCAAACTCAGAGACTACGATCTCGCAGAAACTACAAGATAATGATCGAAAGGCATTCCCTCACTCTAATCGTGTGGATAGTATCCATGATACCGTATCCCCCTGCGATATTACTTGCCTTCTTAAGATCGAAAAACACTGCGACGTAGTTTTGTCCAAAGTGGATTTGAACTTACAGAAGTCGCACTGTTTGGGAGAAAGGTTGCCTTCGCTGTCTAGGAAAATGTCTAGTCTATGATTTACCAATTTATCCACCAACTTGCACACGCAGATTCTGTTAAACAAATCTAACAGAAATGCTATGCCTCGCTCACTTCTGTGTCGAAGCATTGCATACGGGACATCGTTCAAATCAGGGGCGGTGTCAGCGCACGAAGCGAGAGCTGAACACAACTCACTCACTGCAAACATGTCGTTGAAGTGTTCTACTCATCTGGAGGTAAAGTCCAGTCAGCGGCCTTCAGAGATATCTTGACATGCAATGAATGCTGGCGGAGCAGCATGCGGAGAGAATGCGGAGAAAGCGGTTGCGAAAGACCCCGCCACGGAGGCAGGGTCCGATATTGCGGTCTGATTCTCCTGTAGAACATCATGGATGTTCTGCGAGAATCTAACCCTAGCTCGACGAAATTCACCCATACATGAAATCTTCCGGGAGGGAGGGGGGAGGGGGTAGGAGGGAGGGAGGCACTTGTAGCGCATGAAGGCTAACGCTCCTGTTTGAGGGCTGTCTCACACTCGGCTGACAACCACGAAATCGATCAGCATGAAAAACGGCAAGACGTTCCAGGAATAGTAGCCAAGCCCACGGTGCTGAGGTTGCCGGAGAAGAACTCAACAGCCTCATCCCTCTGCATTTCCTCAAATGCAGGCCACCGACCCCACGCCAAAGGGTGGAGGGGTCTCTCGGGCGGCAGCAGTCTAGAAAATGATATTGTAATGGGAAAGTGATCACTACCATGGATGTCTTTGTCTACCTCCAACCTAAAATCAGGCTCTGCTTCCGGATAGATCGAGACAGAAAAATTAAGCGTTTCTCGGGTAGTAATGCGTAAACTTATCCACATTTAAGACACCTATCTCCAGCTCGTCGATCAGGTCGGCAAGAAACTGACTCCTGGTATTGATTGAGTAGTCTCCCTAGACGGGGTCTTTGCCGTTCAAGTCCCCGAGCAAGAGAAAGGGTCTCGGCAACCGTGCCACGGCGCGGTGGAGGTCCCCCGCGTCTAAGTCAGATGACGTTGTAATGTACGCAGAAATAGCAGTATAACCTCCTATACAGGTGCAGCTGCACAGCTACTGCCTGAAAGGAAGTACGAGTATCTAAAGCAAAGAGAAAAACGGAAAATCATACCGGGTGGAAATGGCACATCCTCCTGCCCGGATCCCATCCTGTGGTGGTGGATTCTCGAAACCCTTATACACCTGGAGGGGGAAGAGGTGACAGGCGCCCAGCAGGATGCCCTGCAAAAACGGGCAACGGGAGGAGACGAGCCACCGCAGCCCCTACTAGGTGACCCGGACTCCCCGACTATTCCATTGAAGGATAATGCCCACCAGGAGATGTGGGGGCCTTCCTCGAAGAGAAAACCCTAAAGGGAATAGCCGTAAGCTTCCCGGAGGCAGAACTCCAGCCGCTGTTGGCAGAACAAGGCATTGAAGGCGGTATCACCTTCGAGAACTTATCATGCGTTGGGTTCGCCATGCGAGTTTTTTCTTACCTCTGCCTCGAAACTTTAGGCCAGTAGGGCGGCTTCAGAGCAGGGGGTTCCTCCTTTGGAGGTTTCAGGGTCACCGAGCCAACCAGCCTAGGTCTGAGTGTGGGCGTAGGAGCCATTGCCTCCTTCAAGATGAACCTAACTCAATTAGTTGTGTGTTTCTTGATTTAATGTACTTTTATGGTTTATTGAATCATGTAACTCCAGAGCCAGACCGATTTATTATTGCTCTAATAACACCAATAACGCTTCAATCAAAACCTTCATTATATTAATCTTTGCTCCACAACTTTTCAAACTAAAAGACATTGCCACAAATACCAATATTGAGATAAGCTTTACATATAACAAGACAATAAAAAAAATGTATTTTTTAAAGAACAAACCATTAAACCAACATTCGGGAGTGTATCTTCTACCATGCAATAATTGCATAAAATCTTATGTAGGGGAAACTGGGAGCTTAAATAAACGCATATCTGCACATCGGGGTAGGGGGTGTGTCGTAGAATAGACTCTCGACGATATACCATATATAACTATTCGTTGAGGGAACTTATTAATTATCTTTAGAGTGCGTGGATGTCTGGCTGGCCGATATTATGTATCTTCGATATGCTTAAGAAGTGGAACTGAGCTCAAGGATAATAATATTGCTATCATTAATAAAATAGAGTTTTATTAATAATAACTATCAACAACACACAAAACGGAAAATATTGACATAAACAGAGAATGGAAAGGGTCGTGGGGACTCGAGCTAATCCGAGGATTAAAAGATTTAAAAAGGTAAAACAAATATAAAGTTAAAGAGATGGGATGGGTCGCTAAACCATTTAAAGCACAGGATAGAATTGACAAAAGGGTTAAATACTCAAAGGTAACGTTCAGCCCACGTAATTTATACTTGTTGTGCAGAGGAAGGCGGCGTGAAGGAATTTTCGGTCCGCTGGCGAGTTCCAGCCGAAGGGGGGAAATAAAATGATCCTGACGTGGCGTCTTGGGAATGAGAACGGTTTCTCGACGAACGGCTTGAAGAACAATGGCTGTTCTACGTTGTTCTCTTCTAAACAACAGGGGGGGGGGGGTGAGAACCGTCTCTTGTCTACGGGCTCAAGAACAATGGCTGTTCTAATGTTGTTCTCTTCTGAACGACAAGGGGGGAAGGGTGAGAACCGTTTCTTGGCGAACGGGCTCAAAAGAACAATGGCTGTTCTACGTTGTTCTCTTCTGAACAACAGGGGGGGGGGAGGGGGTGAGAACCGTTTCTTGTCAATGGGCTCGAACGAACAATGGCTGTTCTAACGTTGTTCTCTTTCTGAACAACAGGGGAAGGGTGAGAACCGTTTCTTGGCGAACGGGCTCAAACGAACAATGGCTGTTCTACGTTGTTCTCTTCTGAACAACAGGGGGGGGAGTGAGAACCGTTTCTTGTCAACAGGCTCAAAAGAACAATGGCTGTTCTAATGTTGTTCTCTTTCTGAACAACAAGGGAGAAGCCTTGTGGCTCGAACCTTGGCACTCAAGGGATATTGTCCTTCTTCTGGACAAGTGATGGTGAATCTCGAGGTCGAGGTCCCCTGGCGCACAAGGTGAGAGAGGGTCGTAGTGATGTTTCGCGATGAAAATTTGGATCTCCAATATGATCTTAGTGGTAAAGTTTCCATCTAAATAGTCGAGACACTCCCTTGGCGTGGGGGACAATGGAGTGGGAGCTTCGAGGGAATGCACAGCCGAGCCTGAGAACAAGCCTTATCTGCCCATAAGCCTAACTCAATCTGGCGTGACGGCGGATGGGGCGAACGTGACGGGGGGGGGGGGATGATAAACCTCCTTGTTTAAACATTGACTCAGGTGGCTGGTATAAGGCGCCCAGCTTCAAAGCGAAGATGCACGTGGGGAGCATCGTGGTTTTAAATAACATGTGATAGTGGTTGAAATTAACGCGGCCTCAACCCGTTCTATCACACCCCTCCATTCCGGGGGAAGTTGTCACTTCGAAAAAAAAGAGAGAAGGGACTTGGATAGAGCTCCGTTGTGGAGAACTCGTTTTCTTGTACCAACCGTACCTTCCTGCACCTAACTAGTATTACCTTAATACATATGATTATTTTGATCTTTTGATTACAGAGGAAAATAACCTTTAATACAACTAATCAAAAAACAAAAGGGGCATGGAACAATGAAATGATATAAAATTAGTACATACGGGACGAAATAATTTATACGTAAATTAATGGGTACATACAAAAAAAAGAAAATAGACATTGAGCGTTACAAAATTCAGACATATACATTAACTAATTATATTACAAGATAACCTAATTTAAGTCGTACAAGACGGTATATACCTACATGGAGATACTAATCCTATGAATACAATTACTCTACGCTATTCGGTAACGCATTCCTACTGAGTGCGTCAGCGACCTGGTTATCGGAAACTTATATATAATTTATTTTAAATTGATACTCTTGCAAGAGTAAACTCCAGCGCATAATTCGGTCGTTGGAGTGTCGCACATTCCTAATATAGGCTAACGGACGGTGGTCGGTTCCTATCTGAAATTCTTTTCCTATCAAGTACATTTTGAATTTGTCTATAACACAGATAATTGATAGAGCTTCCTTCTCTATAGTGGCATATCTCTTTTCGCGTGGTAATAATTGACGACTAGCATATGCAACTGGATGACTCGTTCCGTCATCCTCGTATTGAAGGAGTACACCTCCAATGCCCTCGTTGCTCGTGTCGGTCTTAATCCCAAAGGATTTTTCCGGGCTGGGCAACTTTAAAATGGGGGCAGAAATGAGCTTACTCTTGAGCTGATTAAAATGGGAAACAGCGACATCATTCCAACGTAGACGATCGGGGAAATTCTTTTTTAACAGGGGGGCGAGGGGCGCCGAAATTGCAGCGAAATTCGGAACAAATCGCTGATAGTGAGAAGCTGATCCTAGGAACGATCTTAATTGCTTCTTTGTAATCGGGAGGGGCATGTCGGCGATTGCCTTAATCTTGTTCTCTTGGGGACCTAACTTGCTTTGTCCAATTTTGAAACCCAAATATTTTATGGTTTCGTGGGCAAAATGGCATTTGCTGGGGCCAATGGTGAGGCCATTTTCGCGCAGTCTCTCGAAAAGAGCTAATAGGGTGGTTAAATTGTGACTCCATTCAAATAGTTCTTGTAGCTGACTCTTTTGATGTGGTGTCAGCTGCGCGTCAATTGCCAGGTCAGAGGGTTCAAAAGACTCGCCTGGTAGGGAAGGAGGAGGGTAATCGGCATCAGGTTGTATGCACACTGTCTGGATTACATTAAGGGACTCCGCGGGGTAATCTTCTTCAAGCGCCGATGTTTCATCCAGTGCTACGAACGTATCTGCATGGGCGCGTTGGGGGTACTTTTTTTCTTGGGGTCCACGGACAGTCTCCGTGTCCTTGTCTTAGGCCTTATCGCCTAAGGTTGTTAGTAATTCACGCTCCTTTTTTGCCGTCCTAAAGTCCTGGTTAAGGGTCTCCGAGAAATCGGACGGTATCGGGGTTCTGATGGGGACGGGCTCCTGGGCTTCTTTCTTAGCTTGGCCTCGAGGAAGGGCGGCCTGAGACACAGGGTCGGAACTTATTTGGGGGCTCTGTCCTATAAGTACGGAACAGAATTGTATGGGTGCTGAAATGACTTCAACCCAGCCATCATAATATTGACACTGCAGGTAACATCTAATGGCGGGGAATTGGTTCGCCCGCCCAAGGTAGTCATGTACCACCGCAAATTTTTCGTGGTTAGGGTCCACTGGGGGAGAGGAGTTCTCGGACACGATGAAACACGTACATCCTGTGTCCCTGACGAGAGTCGATACTCGGCAGCCGTTCACGCTGCCCTCCTCAAATTTCAAAGTTTCCGATGAACTTTTATCAAAAATAAAATTTACCTGGTGGTCTGACGGAGGGGGAGAAGTTGCTGCTTGGGTCTGCACCACCGGGGGAGCCGGGGTGGCATTAATCTGGTGAACTTGGTGGGCTGGTCCGCTATTAAGCCTAGAATTTTGGGGGCAATTCCAGCTCATGTGGTTTTCTACACCACAGGTGAAGCATATGATTGGTCGCTTCGGGAAGAGAGATGGAGGAGAAATCTTAACGGGAGGTTTGGAGTCCCGTTGTTGGTTTTGGAGAATGAAGTTTTGGGGTTTTACAGGGCTCGGAAACTTCGTCAGCTTTCCTGGGAAGGGGCGTGAATCCTTCCTTCTTTCCTGGTTTGGGGGTTGGTGAGAAGTTCGATTCTCCTTTGGGTATAAATTATGGCTGGCAGCATAGACATCCGCTTCTTAGGTAAATTCTTTAAAGGTCTGGCACCGACGATCCTTGAAGAACGCGCAGATCTCCATCGGGAGAGACGCCAAAAATTGATCTCGCAACACGAAGTCTGTCAAAGACTCGTAGTTCGGATCAACCTTTGAGGATTCTAACCAGAATTTAAAATTCCTCTGAAGAATGTATCCGAATTGACGGAACGTCTGTCCGGGTTTAATACGAACTCCTCAAAATTCTTGGCGGTAGAAACCAGGAGTCATATTAAGAGCGGCCAATAACTCAGCTTTTAAGGTGCTGTAGTTAATTGTACACTCAGATGGTAAAGATATAAAAATTTCGCGCAATTTACAATTTAACAAGGGAAGTAATCTGACTACACCTTCAGCCTCAAGATCCATGTTATTGATTTCGAGGATCTTTTCGAAGTGGGCTAAAAATGCTCCGAAATTCTCTCCATCCTTGAAATTGGGGAGCTTTAGTGAGAGATTAAGGGGTGGGGGGTTCTGAACGTGAACTGGATGACTGTATCTCTGCTTCAACACGAGCTAATTCAATCTGATGGTGAAGCTCAGCTTGTCTTATCCGTTCCTCTCTTTCTCTTTCTTCTCGTTGGATTTCTCTTTCTCTTTCTTGCTCTTTTCTTTGCTCCTCCTGAACGTACTCAATTATTTCTTTTCCGGAAAGTCCCAAGGACTCTCCTTGCACTTTAAAGATTTCGAACTGAGTCATCTTTGCACTTGGGGGCGCAATGGTCAACCCACTAAAATTCCTTGCAACAAGAATTATGCCTCTATAGAATTAGCCTACCTAAATATGGGCACAGACCTATTCGTACTTGGTTTCTCGATCTAAATAACCACTGACTAAAATCACAAAAAAAACACAAACAAATTATTATAACCGTTCCTTGAGCTACTCCAGCTTCTTAAGTTTCAAAAAAAAGGGGATAGCAATCGTTAAAAAAAGGGAACTACTATACTCTATTATTATAACGAATAACACTATGCTTTACTCGAATGAGACCAGTGTTTGCAAAGATATAGCGTTAAACCTTACACACTTGATACCAAATTTAAATAGTATATATATATATATATATATATATATATATATATATATATATATATATATATATATATGTCGTAGAATGGACTCTCGACGATATACCATATATAACTATTCGTTGAGGGAACTTATTAATTATCTTTAGAGTGCGTGGATGTCTGGCTGGCCGATATTATGTATCTTCGATATGCTTAAGAAGTGGAACTGAGCTCAAGGATAATAGTATTGCTATCATTAATAAAATAGAGTTTTATTAATAATAACTATCAACAACACACAAAACGGAAAATATTGACATAAACAGAGAATGGAAAGGGTCGTGGGGACTCGAGCTAATCCGAGGATTAAAAGATTTAAAAAGGTAAAACAAATATAAAGTTAAAGAGATGGGATGGGTCGCTAAACCATTAAAAGCACAGGATAGAATTGACAAAAGGGTTAAATACTCAAAGGTAACGTTCAGCCCACGTAATTTATACTTGTTGTGCAGAGGAAGGCGGCGTGAAGGAATTTTTGGTCCGCTGGCGAGTTCCAGCCGAAGGGAGGAGAATAAAATGATCCTAACGTGGCGTCTTGGGAATGAGAACTGTTTCTCGACGAACGGCTTGGAGAACAATGGCTGTTCTACGTTGTTCTCTTCTGAACAACAGGGGGGGTGAGAACCGTCTCTTGTCTACGGGCTCAAGAACAATGGCTGTTCTAATGTTGTTCTCTTCTGAACGACAAGGGGGGAAGGGTGAGAACCGTTTCTTGGCGAACGGACTCAAAAGAACAATGGCTGTTCTACGTTGTTCTCTTCTGAACAACAGGGGGGGGGGGGAGGGGGTGAGAACCGTTTCTTGTCAATGGGCTCGAACGAACAATGGCTGTTCTAACGTTGTTCTCTTCTGAACAACAGGGGGGGGGAAGGGGGGGAGAACCGTTTCTTGTCAATGGGCTCGAACGAACAATGGCTGTTCTAACGTTGTTCTCTTTCTGAACAACAGGGGAAGGGTGAGAACCGTTTCTTGGCGAACGGGCTCAAACGAACAATGGCTGTTCTACGTTGTTCTCTTCTGAACAACAGGGGGGGGAGTGAGAACCGTTTCTTGTCAACAGGCTCAAAAGAACAATGGCTGTTCTAATGTTGTTCTCTTTCTGAACAACAAGGGGGAAGTCTTTGTGAACTCGGCGTCACGAAGGCTCGAACCTTGGCACTCAAGGGATATTGTCCTTCTTCTGGACAAGTGATGGTGAATCTCGAGGTCGAGGTCCCTTGGCGCACAAGGTGAGAGAGGGTCGTAGTGATGTTTCGCGATGAAAATTTGGATCTCCAATATGATCTTAGTGGTAAAGTTTCCATCTAAATATTCGAGACACTCCATTGGCGTGGGGGACAATGGAGTGGGAGCTTCGAGGAAATGCACAGCCGAGCCTGAGAACAAGCCGTTTCTGCCCATAAGCCTAACTCAATCTGGCGTGATCGGCGGATGGGGCGAACGTGACGGGACGGGGGGATGATAAACCTCCTTGTTTAAACATTGACTCAGGTGGCTGCGATAAGGCGCCCAGCTTCAAAGCGAAGATGCACGTGGGGAGCATCGTGGTTTTATATAACATGTGATAGTGGTTGAAATTAACGCGGCCTCAACCCGTTCTATCACAGGGTGATATAAGAAGAAGTAGTAGTTTAACTTCTAGTTTGTTTGACCACACAAGAAATTGCAATATTGAGTCAATATTGATTGAAGAAATTACAAATTAAGATATGTCTGAGGGTTCATTTAAATTTAAAGTTATTTAAAATGCCCTTGTCCTAAAAACTGCTTCGAAAATCGTCACAAATTGATTTCTTCCTTAATCCAATGTCTTCCTTTGTTTCCCCCTCCATTCCCTTTGATCTTTCCCTGATCCCCTCCTATATATAAAGCATTTGTGTGCCCAGTCTTCTTATTATACCGTTGACCGTGAACTTTCACTTTTCCTAAAGCATCTCCAAACGGTAATCTTGGGATTGGTTTAGGCCTATTTTTCGTTGGATTATTCTTTATGCCTCCTCTACCAATTATAAGACATCAATCTAATGCATGTGATGAATAATGTCCCGAGTCTCTTGATGGGCTTATATAGGAAGGCTCGTTAATTTCATCACAAAAACATACAGTTAGACACATACATAGTTAGACTACATTACCTTACATATGTCTGACAACTATTTGTGAGTAGGCGCTTCAAAAAGTTCGTGGTAAAAGGGTCTAAGTTAGGATATTTATTTTTCAACTTCTACAAACGTTGATGCCAGCCTTTAAGTCCATCTGTGTAAAACTGAGGGGGTCATGCGATTCGAACCATGTCAAAGCAGCTCGTTTTACATCTTCAAATGATGAAAAGTGGGTACCTTTCAATGATATTTTTTCAGTTTTGGAAACAAAGAGAAGTCAGATGGGGCTATATCAGGGCTGTAAGGTGGATGTCGGATGATTTCCCATCGAAATTCGCGTAGCACAGCTTTTGTCTGTCGAGCGCCGTGAGTGGGTGCATTGCTGTGGACGGAGAGGACGAGCTGATGCAGCTTCCCAGGGCGTTTTTCTGCGATTTTCTGGGACAGTTTTCTCAAAACGCCTTCATAATAAGCAGCTGCAATTGTTTTCTTGTTCTTGAGGAGGTCAATCAGCAAAATCCCCTTTGCATCCCTGAAGACAGTGGCCATGACTTTTCCTCTTGAGCGCTCAAATTTTGCCTTGACTGGCCCAGCCACTGCCTCGATTGAATTTTGTCCTCCGGATCGTATTGATAGAGCCATGTTTCATCCTCGGTCACAATTCTCCGCATAAAAGCTTCAGGGTCAGCATCCCACTTGTTCAAAATATACATTGAAAGATTTGTCCTCGTTTGCTGCTGATGTGGGCGCAACAGCCTAAAAATCCATCGAGCAGAAAACTTGCTCAGCCCCAAACTCTCCACCAGAATTGCGTGTGCAGAACCCACGGAGATGTTGAGTGTGTCTATTACTGATTCAAGATTAACCTAACCAAATTAGTTTTGTTACTATAAAAAGAGTCGTTACTTTTTCACATTTGAATATATTTCTTGATATTATGCACATACACAAAACACACCCGCACCTAAAAATATGTTGGGGAATATATAATGAATTGATGGCCAGCTTTAATAGTTTAAATTGAGGAAATGGCCATTTTTTCCGCGATTGGCCTATTTTAATTCCTGTTTACCAAACTAAACAAGGTCTCCAAAACTTTCAATAATTCAAAGACTAACCTTAGTGAGACCTTGTAATTTATATCATTTGAAAGAGAATGTAAAACAAAATAGAGGTTTCAAATTTCGTTAGGATCGGCCGAATAGTTATGGTTATTGCCAAAACAAAATAATTCATGGGCTAACCTTGGGAGGACCATGGAAGTTATATCATTCGAAGGAGAATGTAAAACAACACAAGAATTTCGAACTTCGTTAGAATCGGCCAAATAGTTACGTTATTACAAAAACAAAATAAAAAAGAAAAACGGCACCCACCTACCGACCGACCTAGTGAGATGTAAAGTCGCCCGCGACTAGACTCGCATGCGACTAAAAATACCTAAAAACATATTAACCAAATTTTAAGTGAAAAATGACGGAGTGAATCGCAACTCCTCCCTCATAATCCCTAGACCCCCACAGAGCTGAAGGGAATTGGGTGTAACACATAACTGAGCTGTAGTATGCTGCGACAGCTGATAAATGGCATGGTATTTACTCGAGAACAAAGGATCTTTCTACTAAAGATTGAGAACAAACGAGAAAAGATCTCTTAAAAAGGGTTCGGGAAGCATGTAAAATATGTTTTATTATTATTATTATTTGAGATAATGAACACAGAATTCTTGTGGGAAAAGCCTAGCGGCCATGAACTTGAAAACAAGCTCCCACAGAACACAGTGTCCATGTGTCAAGTAAGAAAGAATAATGCTAGAAGAAAGAAATTGAAATGTGTAAATAAATAAATAAATAAGTTTAAAATTATTAAAATCAAATCAATATTAAAATTATGAGGCACTAGCACCCACCGTTAATCTAGCATTGCAACCTCGTTTGGAGATATTAAGATCTTCCTGCATAACTTCTACAGGAAGATCATTCCACTGCTTTACCGTACTTGGCAAAAAGCAACGCTGAAACTGAGAAGTGCAGGAGCGGGGAATGCATAGTGCATGTGGATGTTATCCATCTGCAAACCTTGTTGATCTAGCAAGAGGCAGAGGCTCAGGAATTGAAAATGATAGTGACAATTCCCTACTGAAGTAGTATTTATGGAATATCGATAAACATCAAATCATCCGTCGATGATCCAAGTCATAGCTAGCCCTATCAGGAAAAAGGAACCTGCCTCCACGAGCAATACTCAAGAAGAGGGAGAACAAAGGACCTGAAACAAGTAGCATTAATACCTTCATTATTATAGATATATGAGGCCTTACGTACAATATTAAGTTTTCGTGCAGCATTAGCAGATACATTTAAAAGATGCTTCTCAAAAGTCAGCTGAGAATCATAGGTAATACCAAGGATCGTTAGAGATTCCGATTCAACAAGAAGTGTATCTCCAACACAGAGTGGAGGATGAGGCGGCTCATTGGTACGATATCTACTAACCAAGAGGGCCTTAGTTTTACTTGAATTAAACTTTATACCCCCAACGATCACACCATTTCCTATTTTTTTCTAAATCACGATTTAGACTCATGGCAACTTGGTTTCTCATTGCTGGAGACCTAACTACTCCAACAAGTATAGTATCATCTGCATACTGAACAACCTTGTTTTCAAGACCTTGTACAAAATCACTTGTGTATACTAAAAACAACAAAGGCCCCCGAACACTGCTTTGTGAAACTCCAGACACAACACGTCTAGATTCACTAAAAACCCCATCTACGACAACACGTTGCTGCCGATCTGTTAAAAAGTAGTTAAGTAGTCCTAAGATGTAGCCACCTATTCCAAGGTTTTGTAATTTAAAATAAGTGCTTTATGGTTAACCCGATCAAAAGCAGCATTAAAATCAATTTGAACTAATCTAGATTCAAAACCCTTGTCAAGATTATCTTGCATACTACAAGTCAAATCTAAAAGGGCATCACCAGTACCTAACTGCCTCCTATATGCATGCTGACTACTAGCCAGTAAGCCATTCGACTCCAGGTATCTATACAAGGGCCTAGATATAACTTCTCAGCAACCTTAGAGAGCACAGGAAGTATATAAATAGGCCTGTATTGACTACAATCGGTAGATAACATGCCCTTGGAACAGGCACAACATTGCTCAATTTACGATTATTAGGAAAGGTGCTTCGTCTAAATAAAAATCTATATAATCTACTTAAGTTAGGTGGTAAATCAGTAGACATCTTTTTAAAAAATAAAGGGAAAAAGTTGTCGGGATCGCCTCCGCCCCAGCTGTCAAGACTGTCAAGTATCCTTTTAACATCCCTTGCACGAAAAGCAAACCCAGTCAAACGAGGCTCAGGATGGCAAGTGTCAGGGAGAGGATATTCTTCAACTGACTGCTTGGCTTCAAAAGCTCGATCGAGTAACTGCCTTTTCTTTTGCACTAGTTGCTAGCTTTCCATTTGGCATAAGTAGTGGTGGAATAGTAGAAGTGTTAGAGTAAAAAATAGCAGATTTTAATTTAGTCCACCCCAAATGAAGCTGTCTGATCTCTGTCAACTAACACTTCAGATTATCATTATATAATCTATCAGCCCGATGGTAAACTCTGTTGGCAGTACGCCGAGACTGAACAAAGATCTCGAAGTTTTCTCGCGTCCGATTACGCCTTCATACATTAAATTTTGTTTGCTTATCATGGTAGGCTCTTCTACAGGATTCATCAAACCAAGGATGGTCGTTTGTACGAATCCTGATAAATCTACTGGGAACATGCCTGACCAAAACAGTAGATAATATATCATTCACCCTAGCCATTGGATGTAGGTCAGATATTGCATCCGAAATATTCAAGGCTCGACAACTCTCTTCACAACCAACCCAATCAGCTCGAGATTTAAGCCAAACTCTTTTTTTGATCGTGGCATTCATGATATGCTGATTAACAGCTATGTCCATTCTAATGGAACAATGATCTGATATACCCCAATTTTCACAGACCTTTGCATTTACAGCAGCTGGAACATCTGTGAACACAAGATCTAGTCTATTACCTGAAATATGGGTGGGTTCCTGAATCAGCTAGAGACAATCTGCAGGAGTGCAAAATTCATAAGCTGACCTACCATGCTGATCAGTTACATTAGAATTGAGCCATTCTTCATGCTTTACATTACAGTCCCCACTAATTACAAAACCAGCTTTCCTATCTATTGATTGAGCGAAGACAATGTCATCTAAATGACAGTGATAAATAGTCATCATGTCCTGGGTTACGGTACAAAGCAAATATATATATATATATATATATATATATATATATTATTTATAATTTATTCATTACCATTAACAATTCTAGAAAAACTTTATTTTTAATTGATAACAATATGCAATTTAGTCAATAATGTATGCTCTGTTGTTATTTACTTCTTCCCGACGTTCAACTAGTTTTTCGATGCATCTGCAATAAAAATCTCTGGAGTTTGACTCCAAGAATTCGTCTAACCAGGTTCTTAATTGAACATCAGTGTTGAACGAAACGCCGTGCAAATTGTTGGAGAGCGATCGGAACAGATGAAAATCCAATGGAGCCAAGTCTGGTGAATATGGAGGATGCGGCAGGATTTCCCAATTAAGCGTTTGGATGGCGTCTTTTGGCATATTGTCAATGTGAGGACGAGTATTGTTGTGGTGCAGAAGGACTCCATAACGTCGATGAAGTCGTTTTTCACGAATAGCTTCGGTGAGTAGATACATTTGTTGAACGTAGAGTTCTGCATTGACAATCTCGTTGTTCGCAAGAAGCTCATAAAGAATGATGCCTTTACAATCCCACCACACACACAGCATCGTCTTTCGTAGATGAAGTCCTTGCTTTAATCGCGGAAGTGTTTTTTTATTGGGGCTAAGCCATTGTTTTCGATCGTTCATGTTGACATAAACACTCCACTTTTCTTTGCCAGTGATGATGCGATGAAGAAATCTGTCCTTATATCCACGAGTAGCCTTGTGAGGAGCATTCAACCCTGTGGAAATCGTGGAGCGTTGAAGTTTGTTGCTTTCGCTCAAAGCGTGCGGAACCCATGCACCGAGTTTTTGAACTTTCCCCATCGAATGAAGCTAATTCACTACAGTTTTCTGATCCCACGCCAATTGTACAAGCGATTCTCTAGTCGATTAACGAGGATTTTCATGAAGAAGGTCATTCAATCGATCTTTATCCAACTTATTGGGGCGACCAGAACGTTCTTTGTCATTAAGATTGAAATGACCGTTTTTGAAACGTGGAAACCACCATTGAGCTGTCCTTTCTGATAAAGCATTTTCTCTGTCCACTGCACAAATATCGCGACGAGCTTTGGCTGCGTTTGCATTGTTTCCGTCGCGATTGAAAATGAATAACAACAATTGTCGAAAATGCGTCTTTCTTTCAACTTGACATTCCATTTTGAGGGTACAAAACAAAAATTGAATTAACACAACTTTTAAATAAACCGCAATGACTTATTACTCAACTTCAAGACGTAGCCTAAGCAAAAGCCTAATAGTCTACGCTGTTAAGAGACGTAGCTTAACCTTTGCAAGTCTTGCTCTCATTATTTATTATTGTTTCTTAATATGTGCACAAATCACGTCAACAAAACTTAAATCAACACAACATTAAAAAAAACCGCAAGAACTTATTCCTCAACCTAATACAAAGGATTGAGAAGCAAAAAAGTCCATAAGCAGCTCTAAAAAACCCGGAAAACTGGTCAACATGGCGGAACCGGGAGACCATGCATGGCAAAATATCCCCAGAATCGCCACAAGACTTAGGGAGGACAGGTGGAATGGATTTTGAAAAAAAAAAAAGATTAATAGAGAAAGATTAAGAATAGACCAAAGGCATCCACCTGAAAAACCCACCGAGCAACCTTGCTCCTCTAATCAGCCTGCCTTACACACCTTTTGAAAAAATCAGGTAAACTATAAGAAAGGAAAGTCAGACTCTTGATTGTACCATCAAGTAGGGAACCCAAACCTTGGACTGTGGAGGGACTTAGTACAAAGACTATGGCACCGTCCAACGGTAAGGAAACAATGGTTTGATTTTGGAGTGTCATTCTCCTAGAAGAGTTGCCTACCAGAGCTATAGAGTCCCTTCTACCCAAACTGGCATGTTTTTATATCGGAGTTTTCCTTCTCCTAGTCTTTGTCTGAGGTGGAATACCCTACAGGGCAGCAGGGGGTTTGAATTCAGTTTTTTCTTTCTCCTAGCCTTTGCCTAAAGAGGCATACCCTGCAAGGCAGCAGGGATTGGGGTATGATTATACCGTCAGCCATTCTGTCACTTACATGCATTTAGTAGCAACAGGGCGACCACGTGAAGGTAGCATGCAAGCAGTTAGGAGGCAGATGCTTTATATTATTTAGGACTTAGGACCTATGCCGGATGCACTCCAATTAACCCGCAGAGGAGTCGGAAGAGGTGACTACTATGCACGTCGCGGCCACATACCTCCTTCCTGTTTCAATCAGATATGGCTCAAACGAACGTACTCTAATCACCTTATTAACGAACGAGCCCATCCTTTAACGAACACACCTGGATCCTTTTAAAGAACGAATTGGGCGGTTGAGGGTTCACGGAGAGGCTCAAATATGCGACTCTTATTCGAGTCCCCAAATGTTAAACGACGTTCGAAACATTCGCTACATTTAAATTAACCTAATTAAACCGCATTGAGGTATTTAACACCTGATAATATTTTTGTTTAATTTAAAGCGAAACCAATGAGGGCATCTCCCACAGAGGTAAAAATGTTTGAGATGGAGACTAGGTTACTTTGTGGGCATAAGGCAGCCCGGGTATTGGGGAATGGGAGCGCACGCCATCCTCCAGATGTCAACTACAGCAAGGTGGCCCATGCTGCCTATACCTAACCACCTCCCCCAAAGGTGGGTGTTATAAGAGGAGGCAAAATTTGTTAAAAAGTTTTGTTCATCTCAAAATTTGATGCGCAATAGCAACGAGGTCATGTCACGCAGATGGTGGGGAAGGGCATGAGGGTGGAAAGGAAGTGATGAAGTTGGGGGAAGTGAAAATGTATGAAAGATATAGAGTCGCTGATCCTCCTCCATATTTTGGGCAGGGAGGAGAAACTGTTGGTGTTGGGGCCGGGAGTGCACGTGATCCTTCGTATGGCACCCGACATTCCCGTGTGAGGCCGTAAAAGAAAAAAGGAAATGAAATGCTGAGGGGGGGGGGGGGCTGCAATAGAAGGGGGAAAGAGTTGGGAGAATGCAGACATGTTAAAAATATATATATCAAGAGGGAGGGGGTTAAACCAACCCTCCTCCCTCGCCCTTCCTGGCCCTGCCCCGATGAGGGATGAATTTGAATTGACGAAAGCATGTCAGCGACTAGCCTGCGATGTTCGCCTCTTGCCAAGAAAATAAGTGAGAATAAGCTCGTAAAGAAAGTGGTGGAAAACAAATAAAAAGGAGATAGAGAGAATAAATAAAGCTCAGGTAGTCCCAATTTAGTTTGAGACTGCCGGGGGCACTGGGCTGGGAGAGCGCGCTGCGCCTCTAGGCACGCGATATAACAGCCTAACCGGCACACCCCATTGTGGGGTTGTTAATAAAGAACCCGCGGGGAATAACTCGAAAATTGCGTGCCCTTAAGGCCCCCAAAATTGCAAGTGACCTCCTCCCAGCCCCACTGTTTGGAGGAGGATGGATCGAGGGTCGATGCCCACCTCTCACTTCCTCTCTCTTGGCCATTTCATTAACAGATCTCTCCCGAGTGGATGACATCGTTAGTTTTCCTCTTTTACTTTTAAGCAACAACAACAATAACATTACTCCTATTCCGACCTTTTGTCCTCCTGTATGCCTGTGCTTGCATACATGTGTGCGGATTTAGGTATGGGCGTGTATAGAATCGATGTGTGTGCGTAAGAAGTGACAGTGCGGTCACCCGTACCTGTCCCCAAATTGGGTCCGGGCCGCTCCAAGTCCCCTTTTGCCATTTGTCCTTTACTGGACACCCCCTCAGCCCTTATGATACCTCCCCACCCCCTCACTCACTACTCCCAATTGCCTCCTTCATCACAGATAACGCACCAGATCCGATTGAAATTCTATCCTTCTGGTCTTTACATATCATTATATAATTTTCGCTACATTTTGACTGGTTGCTGTGCAAATATAATAAATATATATTTTTAAATCAATAATAATAATAATAATAATGATAACGTATACATTGCCGAAATTTTTAATGCCACTATGAAAATGATATTGCTTTCATTCGTGAAACTAAACACGGGGATGCCCCAAATAGGAATATACATCGGTTAAATTATAATCTATGAATTACCACGCAGACCGATATCAATGATGGCTATACGATTTAGAGGTTGCTGCATGCCTGTAATTGCTATGCAGTTGTTCTAGCATCAAGCTATGGCAACAAGAAATCAAGTGACCACTGACAGCCATGTCATACGCATGCGGGAAGAGCAACGAATGCTCCGAGCTGTAGTTTCCTTGACTTGTCTATTCATGGCAGACAGCTGATAAGTTACCTAATGCTAATAAGAGGTCAACCGTGCTACCATTTCGGGGTTGATCCAAATTTTTATAAGAGTGCAAGAAGTTAGAGACACTGCAAAATGGAGAAATCCACAGGTCTAAAGGAAATAGTGATTGGTCCTTACTAAAGTACACTCATAGTCAAAAGTTTTGAGACAAATATATATTTTAATTTTTTCATTTGTTTTTAAAATTTAAGTGATAGGAATAATTATTCTAATATTTAAATTATTGCAGGTTTATTAAAAAGTAACCATTTCAAAAATAATCTGAACAAATGCATTTCTTGGATAAATCCAAAATACCCCTCTGGTTCTGTTCTTGTATGAGGTGAATTTCAGGCCCTGAAACTTTGCAATTCGACCAAAGGAGTAAAATGATGACAAATACGGATTGAATTAATGATGTTGTTTAATTATAATGTATTGTGTAATATTTTTGTTCCAAATAAATGTTTGAATCTTTTTCAATTCCAGAAGAAGTTTTTTCCCCCAAAAATCGTGCAACCATTGATACTCTGCACTAAAGTGGCGTGAAATGCAAGGAGATAGTTGCTAAGGGTAATGCATCAAGAGACACCATCTTTATGATCATTAATGGCTTTAAAAAGCACGCTTAAATTCCTGTGAAGAAGTCTTCTGGACGTCCAATAGCTTAAAATGAACGCTAAGAGCGACACCTGGTAAGGTCCCAAGTTCAAGGATCGGGTTGCCTCAAGGCCGCCAAGCTCTTTCACGACTGGAAAAAACAGGCCTGAACGCCGCAGCGCGCACAGTGAGGCGGAAACTTTTTGACAAAAGTCTCAAGTCGAGAAGGGCTGTAAAGAAGGGGCTGTAAAGAAGCCTCATATCACCAAGAAGAACCTTACGGACAGGCTCCACTTTTGTAGGAAATATAAAAAAAATGACTGTCGAAGACGGGCAAAGTGATAATTCTCTGATGAAGTCCCTTCCACTTGTTTGGAGGTTCTCGAAGATCCCTCGTTCGGAGGAAAGAATAGGAGCACTTTCATAAGTCCTGTACCACGCGCACGGGAAAGCATCCGAACACCCTCCATGTCTGGGACTGTTTCTCAACTAAAAGAAGTGGAACACCGATAATTTTTCCCAAGAACAATGCCATAAACTCAAAATGGTACCAAAACATTGCTTCATCAGCACCTCTTCCCAACAGTCCAGGACTAATTTAGAGATAACTCTATTTTTCAGCTTGATAGCGCACCTTGTCACAAAGTAAAAGCAATAACAAAGTTCTTGAGTGTAAATAACATAGAACTTTTTTGGAACTTGGCCCGAGAATTCGCCCGTTTTTACCCAATAAAGAACAAGGGACCTCTTTGTAAATATTGACTGCGCGCATCATTTGAGTGTATTTATTAATTCAATGAGTTTGGACTTTAATTTTTTTACATTTCACCTTCAAATTATGATACAAACATAATAAAACAAGAGGCAACGTTCGATTAGTTCTATTATTTTCTTATATGAAAAAATATATTGTCTCAAAGGTTTTAGACCTGACAGTATACAATACAGTTTAGGGGCGTTCTATATATTTGCCAAAGGATACTTCCGACTGAATTATTAGGTTGAGAATAAGTTCTTGTCGTTTTTTTTAATGTTGTGTTGAAGTGATTTTTGCACATATTAAGAAACAATAATAAATGATGAGAGCAAAATTTGCAAAGGCTAGGCTACGTCTCTTAACACGGTAGACTATTAAGCTTTTGCTTAAGGTTACGTCTTGAAGTTGAATAATAAGTCATTGCGGTTTATTTAAAAATTGTGCTAATTTAATTTTTGTTCTGTACCCTCAACATGGAATGTCAAGTTGAAAGGAAGGCGCATTTTCGACACTTGTTGTTATTCATTTTCAATCGAGACGGGAACAATGCAAACGCAGCCAAAGCTCGTCGCGATATTTATGCTGTGTACAGAGAAAATGCTTTATCAGAAAGAACAGCTCAATGGTGGTTCTCACGTTTCAAAAACGGTCATTTCAATCTTAATGATGAAGAACGTTCTGGTCGCCCCATTGAGTTGGATAAAGATCGATTGAAACACTTTCTTCATGAAAATCCTCGTAATCGACTAGAGAATTGGTTGTACAATTGGCGTGTGATCAGAAGACTGTAGTGAATTAGCTTCATTCGATGGGGAAAGTTCAAAAACTCGGTGCATGGGGTGCGCACGCTTCGAGCGAAAGCAACAAACTTCAACGCTCCACGATTGCCGCAGGTTTGCTTGCTCCTCACAAGGCTACTCGTGGATATAAGGACAGATTTCTTCATCGCATCATCACTGGCAAAGAAAAGTGGTGTGTTTATGTCAACATGAACGATCGAAAACAATGGTTTAGCCCCAATAAAAAACCACTTCCGCGATTAAAGCAAAGACTTCATCCACAAAAGACGATGCTGTGTGTATGGTGGGATTGTGAAGGTGTTATTCTTTATGAGCTTCTTGCGAACAACGTGATTGTCAATGCAGAACTCTACGTTCAACAAATGTATCGACTCGCTGAAGCTATTCGTCAAAAGCGACCTCATCGACGTTATGGATTTCTTCTGCAACACGAAAATGCTCGTCCTCATATTGCCAATATGACAAAAGACGCCATCCAAACGCTTAATTGGGAAATCCTGCCGCATCCTCTATATTCGCCAGAGTTGGCTCCATCGGATTTCCATCTGTTCCGATCGCTCTCCAACAATTTGCACGGCGTTTCGTTAATACTGATGTTGAATTAAGGACCTGGTTAGACGAATTCTTCGAGTCAAAATCCCGAGATCTTTATTGCAGAGGCATCGAAAAACTAGTTGAACGTTGCGAAGAAGTCGTAAATAACAACAGAGAATACATTATTGATTAAATTGCATATTGTTATCAATTAAAAATGAAGTTTTTCTAGAATTGTTAATGGTAATGAATAAATTTGATAAAACCGCAAGAACTTATTCCTCAACCCAATAGTTTAGTCACGCGACATTAAATTTATACCAAACCTGACATCTTAGGGTATTTACTTGGAGGTATGACATTGTTTGAATAATAAACTTAAATGGACTACACCAATAGATGAAAAGGCAATAGATGGAAGCTTCGCAGACCAAGATTTTCTGCAAATATTGTGAAATTTTATTTAATCTACGGAAACTCACGATTTGCAAGGATCTTTCTGAAATAGTCCGTCGGAGCTACTTTAATAGAGGACTCAAGAACAGTGTGATTGACCAGGCTGTATTTTTGTCGCAAATCAATTTTCTATCAAATCAATGATGTCCTTAAACACGCCCGTGTTAAGTCCTCTGCCCTCAAAAGGGCTAAACTGAATCGTTTGCTGCTTTTCTACCACAGTTCATTGATAAACCATAGAAAGGTACTGCTAGGTCTGACAGACCCATGTTTTTAATAAAGGCGGGTCTCCCTATGTTGTAATAATAATAGACTCCTGAAATTCTTGGAATCGGGAGAATTCTAGGTGGGGAAAGGGAACAAGCATAAGTGAATATGCTATCTACCCTGCTTGGGGGTGTTTCAGGAGTAAGTGGATTTGAAGGATCCAGGTGTAATTTCATGCGGCAGTGGCAATGGTCTTTAAGACCTACGTGTACTCTTTGTTGAAAGGGTGCCCGGGCTTACTATACCAGCTATGCTTTTTTTTAAGTTTATTACATAAATTTTCATAATTTTTCTTTCTTTTCACGAAGTAAATGATGTAAATTGATCCCTGGTATATAAGATAAAATTTATGTTCCAAATATTATTTCATACAATTGTGTATTTTTTTCTAACGAATCTTTTTTTAATTGAAAAAAATATTGGCCTCTATTGAAATGGAGATGGAAAGTGACGACAATGTAAGTGATAATCTTGAATTAGAAATTATGCATGACAGCGATGAGATGGATACATCTCAACCTGACTCCAATGAACTAGAATCAAGCAATGAAGACAATATCACTGAAAAATACGTTGCCATATCAAGAATACGAAAACAAAACCTTAAATTAACCCACTGTCGTAGGTTAGGTAGATATTATTGACCTTCGCTTGCCCTCCCTAGATGAGGGGAAAGTCCCTTTTAAGTAGCGGGATATTCGAGTGCGTTTATTCCGTTGGCCGAATTAGAAAAGAGATTAATGGCTTTTTTTGGTTCTGGGATTTATACAAGAGAAAAAAAATACTCTTTACTATTATACAAACAAATAACAGAACTTAACAATAATTTATACACTATGGGAAAACTAATCGTTCAGCAAAGGAAATTAATTTACAATGAAATACTCTGGCACGAGCTATGACTAGCACAATATTTACCCGAAAGAAAACGGGGGTCGATGATGAAGTGAAGCTTCGTAGTCGGAAAGCGTCACGCCTCTTCGACGGTGATTGAGAAAAATGTAATAGGCTTACGATTTTTCAAGAGGAGAGGGGCCTCGAGTGGTTGTTCGAGGGAGTATCCTTGCAGGGCACGGAACGAAGCGCGTTATTCCAGAATGAGTCCTTACGTCCTTGACTGCCACAGATCTGAACAACTGGTTTTTTGCCTGCGAGTCTTCAGCGTAACAAGGAGTGGCTTTTGAAGTGGTGCGTTGTGTCCTTTGTTTTGCTGGTTCCTATGAATTCTCGTGATTACTGCTTGGATACTGCGTGAGCAGAGCCTGCCTCCTGGCTGAATTACTCATTTGCCCGTTTCTACGCTGGGGTATATATATATATATATATATATATATATATATATATATATATATATATATATATATATATATATATATATATATACGATTTCTCCGGAATCGATTTTGTTTGCCGTCAGAAGTGGGTCCCACTCCGATTCAAACCGCAGCGGGAAAGGGCTTATCGCCCTCTCGCTGATTTGGGTTCTGGGCTCCAGTTTGACTCATTTCGCTTCGTTATCGGAAGTCTACCGAAAGACGCCGGTTGAAGGTCCATTCGTCCGTGAGACACCCCCTTAGGCCTCTTTGGCCGCGTGAACCTCTCTCTTTCTCTCTGACAGCCACAGAAGACCTCAACAAATCTTATAAGAGGCTTAAAAGATATAAATGTCCCATCAATATCCACTGAAAATAGAAGATATTCACGAAACACCAGGTCTTTCAGAAAACTTACCACTTCGACTCCAGTTTGTCCCTCACCAAGTGCATCACTCTCTCCAGTTTGTCCCGCTCAGTCCAGCTCTGCAGAAGAGCCATCAGTAGAGGAGGAAAGTGAACCTCTAATCATCAAATTTCCTCAGCGAAGACTTCCGGGTAGGGACCGCCATTATTTGTCAACAACTTCATCTTCTAGACCATCACTAAGAGGATGGTTCCAGGAGTTAATACCCTACACACCCTGTCCCGCACTGCCTCAAATAATGAACTTCGAAGACCTCATTGACTATTTTAAACTTTTATTGGACGAATTTCATATCAGAAATTCAGCAATGGACAAACAAGTGTATAAATTGTTTGCTGAAAAATATTGCGGCAAGATCCACCCAGCCTCAAGGAAGTAGACAGCCGAGAGATCCTGGATTATTGGCTGTCCTAATTATGTCTGGAATAAAGGACGACAATCATACTTCAACAGAATTGCTCTTCAGCGAGGAACTTGGTCCTTCATTTTACAGAGCCGCTATGGAGGAGCGTCGATTTAATTTCCTTCTGAGAGCTATTCGGTTCGACAACCGAGAAACCAGCGAAGAAAGAAAGTCGACAGACAAATTCGCACCGATCGGTAGCATTTGGAATTCCTATAAAATTATACCACTTACTATGTCCCTGGCGAGAATCTGACCGTTACTGAGTAGCTCCTGGGATTCCGTGGTCGCTGCTCATTCCGATTGTACATCGCCAATAGAAAGCGAAGTACGGGATCAAGCTCATAATGATGTCTGATTCGAAAACATCGTAAATGTTAAAAGTAAATATATATTTTGACAAGCATACCACTGCTCTAAGAGGCATGCAACTAGCGCAGTATATCACCTAGAAACTGGTTGAGTCCTAAGAAAATACTGGAAGGTATATTACCCGGGGAAAATGGTTCTCCTCAATCCCCCTGGTTAACTCGTTACTTTTAAAATCATTTACATACATTGGGACTCTTAGGGGCAACAAGAGGGAGTCGCCGCCCAAGTCATCAACAGGAAGCTTTAAAGCCGTGCCAGAGTGCTTTCTTTTGAACAGCAACATGTCTCTCATTGGCTTCATGCTGAAGAAGAAGACAAAGTCCAAGAAAATTGTTCTTCTGCCCTCTTCAAAGCATTTAACGGCAAAAATTGGTCATAAGAACAAACACATATGCATACTCGACTACCATAATACCAAGGGAGGGGGCGACACATTCGATCAAATTTCCAGCCTTCATGTAGTCGAAAGACTACATGGTCAATTTTGCTGTCGTAAAAGAGTACATCCTTCATAAAGAAATAATGCTGAAGGAAGGAAAGTACCTAATGACTCGAATTACCTTTTGAAAGACTTTAGCGAATGAGCTAGTAAGACCTTTTGTTCATCATCAATGGAATCTGCCAGGACAACAAAGAAATATCAAGACGACCATAAAGGAAGCATTTCCAGAAATAAACTTTCCTCCAGCAAGACCGCTTCCTGAAGCCAATCCTAGGAAGAGGTGTGTCTGATGCAAAAAAAGCTGACCGGAAGCCGCGCTTCCTTGTGTCAAATGCCAGGACCTTATCTACATGAAGCACGGGAAGCTAATCTGCTTGAATTGCGAGCGACCCTCTCAAGCTATGATATATTGCATTTATAATACAATCAAAACACACCAATACATGCAAATAAACGCACTCAAAAGGTATACCTAAGACTGTGATGGTTTCATTTATGATCAAAATATTTTTGGTAAATTTTTCACTGGAAAAATAATTTATAAGTTTATTCATCTCGCTTTCAGGTCATGAATCCCCCTGTCTCAAATAGGCATCATAAATTCAACAGGCTATTATAAAAGGAATATGGATGAAATTTCACATTCATTGTGAATATCTTTTGGTATTTCTTGGAAATTTAAAAAAAATAGTTCATTAAAAATAAATATTCTTTTTCTCAGGGAAATAAATAAATATTATTAACAAAAATCACCAAAACAGTCTCGGGTAAAAAAAAAGAAGCAAATTTTTAAAATTGCGAGGTCCACTAGACCCAGATATACCGGAATTGAAATTCTAGAGGTGGACTACCGTTCTATGGTTAAGCAGGTTTAGGTGTCACCCGTTGTGTGTTATTCGTGGATACAAACATTGAGCTGTTATGTTTCTTATTATTATTATTATTATTTACTTGGCTGTCTCAAATGGCTTTGTTTTCAATTACACGATCGTTTAAAAGGTGCCTGATATTATTAATTAGATTGATTCATTGTGTTTCTTAAACGCCCACACTAAAAACTTTGATTGTTTTTCACTCATCCATGTTTGCTTCCATAACTCCATCCCAATGAATTCATCATTCTCTCCCCACTCTTTCTCCTATTCTTTTTTAATTTCGTTTGTCGACGCAATTTTCTGTTCTCACTTCCCTTTTTAAGATTACATATTTGCTTCATTCTCATACACAATAAACACGTTGGCATTAAGTTAATTTTCCGTCTCTTTCTCTTCTCCCGTTTCTATTGATCTCTTCGATTCTCTTTTATCCTTTTATGCAAATTTATCCGGAATTTAGCCAAGCTGCGCTTCTCACCCCCCTGCTTCCCCGTCACACCAAATATTCTTTTTTCCCAAACAAACCAACAGGCGTCAGTGCGTGAGCATGGGAGAGATAGGGGATGTGGGAGAGGTAGTGGTGGAAAGGAGTTAAAGTGAAGAGGTGGATTTCGAGAGGCATGGGAGAGTGCGAGGGTAAGGAGAACGTTCGAGTGCAGGCAGGAGGTGTTTTAGGGTAAGTGGGCGAGCTTAAGTGCAGTAGAGAGTGTACAAGTGTAAGAAAGTGCTTTAGAGTGTATAATAGAGATGATGAGTGCTGATAGATGCGGTTGAGTATAGGAAGTTCAATTTAAGTGTAGAAGTAGGGTGATTTAAATGTAAGAGGATGTACTTGAGTGGAAGGTTTGTTTAAATTGAGGTTGTTCATTTAGCTCCACCACTATGGTATAACCGCGAAAGTGCAATTGAGTGGAGTAAGGTATGTTTTAGTGTAGAAGAGGGATTCTCAAGGAAAGATTAGAGTTCAAATGTAAATAGAACATTCGAGTAAATGGGAAAGAGTATTTTGGAATTTGCAGGTAAGCTCAAGTATAAGTAGGGGGGAACTCTTGTGTTAATAGGTACACTTAAGTCCAAACGGCATCGTGGTAGAGCATTGAGGTATGTAGGAATGCTGAGAAAAACTCAAAATATGTCAAAGACAGCAAAATGCACCATCTCTATTAGGTCATTTATTTCGAAGGATCAACAAGAAACAATTCTAACTTTAATACCTCTAACATGATAAGCAACAAATCTCTGAATTTTGAGTTGGCCTAAATCATTGATACAAATTAAGATTTCAATTTTTTTGCAGAGAGGTAACGCCTCTGCGCCAAAGGTTCGATACAGATTTAACTAACGTGGTAGCTCAATTGTTTTGGTTTGATGAATTGTTTTGGACGTGGCAGCTCAATTATTTTGATTTGATGAAAGGTTGGAGCATGGTATCACAATTATGTATTCGGTTTTATGGATTTAGTGGAGTGCGGTCGCTCAATTGTTTTGGTTTGATTAATTGTTTGGAACGTGATAGCTCAATTATTTTGGTTTGATGAAAGGTTAGAAGGTGGTAGCCCAAATGTTTTTAGATTTAGGGATTGTTTGAAACGTGGTAGCCCATTTGTTCTAGATTGATGAATTGTTTAGAATGTGGAAGTTTAATTGTTTTGGTTTGATAAATTGTTTGGAACGTAGGAGCTCAATTGTTCTTGTTTAATGAATTGTTGGAACGTGGTGGCTCAATTTCTTTGGTTTGCTAAATTGTTTAGACCATGATAGCTCAATTGGTTTGGTTTAATGAATTGTTTGGGACAAGGTAGCTCAATTGTTTTAGTTTGATGGACTGTTTAGAAATTAGTAGCTCCATTTTTCTGGTTTGATGAATTTTTTAGAACATTGTAATTCATTTGTTTGGTTTGCTAAATTAGTTGGAGCTTGGTAACTTAATTGTTTTGCGCAAAATAATGTTGTAGCTCAATTGTTGTGATTTACTGAATTCTTTAGAACATTGTAGCTCAATTATTTGAGTTAATGATTTGCTTGGAGCGTGGAGGTTCAATTGTTTGGTTTGATTTTGTGTTTTGAGCGTGTCAGATTAATTGTTTGCGTTTGATGAATTGTTTGTATGTGGTAACTTAATTGCTTTGGTGTTATGAATTGCTTATAGCGTGGTAGCCAAATTTTTTTTGTTTGGTGATTTCTTTCGAAAACAGTAGCTCAATTGTTTTGATTTGATAATTTTTTTGGAACGTGGTAGCTCAATTCTTTTGGTGTGATGAATTGCTTGGAATGTGGTAGCGCATTTTTTTCACGTAGTGAAGAGTTTTTAGAAGGCTGTAGTTTAATTTTTTTGTTATTGTAAATTGTTTGGAACTAGGTAGCAAATTGATTTGATTTGATTAATTCTTTGGAACGTGATAGCTCAATTGTTCTGGTTTGGGGATTTTGGGGGGGAACGTGGTAGCTCCTTTGGTAGTTCTCTTTTGATGAATTGTTTGGAACGTGCTAACTCAAGTTATCTGGTTTAATTTATTTTTTGTAACGTGGTAGGTCAATTGTTCTGCTT
This sequence comes from Ceratothoa steindachneri, assembly GCA_963969495.1. Taxonomy (NCBI): domain Eukaryota; kingdom Metazoa; phylum Arthropoda; class Malacostraca; order Isopoda; family Cymothoidae; genus Ceratothoa; species Ceratothoa steindachneri. The sequence goes on from OZ018328.1 coordinate 107,238,951, forward strand.
TGATTTATTGTTTGGAACGTGGTAGTTCAATTGGTTTGGATTATTGATTCTTTGGAACGGGGTATCTCAATTGTTTTAGTTTGCTGAAATGTTTAGAACGTGGTAGCTCAATTGTTTTGGTCCGATGCAATGTTTGTAGCATGATACTCAATAGTTTTGGTTTCTGGTTTGCAGAATTGTTTGGAACATGATAGCTCATTTTTTTGCTTTATTATTTTTTTTAGAGCGTGGTAGTTTTATTGATATTGTTTGATGAACTGTTTGCAACGTGGTTGTTAAATTCTTTTGGTTTTATGAATGGTTTGGAGCGTGTCAGCTTAAATGTTTTTGGTTTTCTAAATTATTTGAAACGTGGTAGCGAAGATGTTTTTGTTATCTTAAATAATTTGGTTTGATTAATTCTTTGGAACGTGGTTGCGAAATTTTTATGGTTTGTTGAATTGTGCGGAACGTAGTAGCTCGATTGTTTTGGGTTTATGAATTTTAAAAGCGTGTTAGCTCAATTGATTTGGTTTGATAGATTGTTTACAACGTGGTAGTTAAATTGTTTTGACTTTATGAATTGACTGAGTGTTTTAACTCAGTTGTTTTTGTTTTATCAATTATTTGCAACGTGGTACTCAATTTCTCTGATTCGATGAATTGTTTGTAACGTGGTATCGCCATTTGTCTGGTTTGATGAATCGTTTGAAAAGTGGTAGCTCATTTTATTATTAATTCTTTAGAATGTGTTAGCCCTAGTAATTTTGCTTGAAGAAACGTTTGGACATTGTATTTCGATTGTTTTGGTTGTTTGGTACGTGTTTGCGCAATTATTTGGTTTGATGAATTATTTGGAACGTGGTATCGCAATTGTTTTGGTTCGATGATATTTTGGAACGTACTACTGTAATTGTTCTGGTTTGATGAAGTGTTTGAAACGTGGTAGTTGCTATCACAGAATTTGACTTGTGAGAGATGACCGGTATCTTATGCTGAAAAACAAAGGATTGTGTGCCTTCACCAAGAGGGCAAGTCACATTCTGGGATAGCAACTACTGTAGGAAAATCTAGAAGTGTTGTGCAACGAATTATAGCTGTTTTAAGTTATCAGGCTCAACAGATGCTAAACCCAAAACGGGTAGACCTCGTAAAACGTTACCAAGACAGGATCGTATTATGGTTAGAATGTTACTGCAGGATAGGTTTAAGGGTTAGAAGCTAAGGGGAAACTAAGCATGTTTTCAAACTTGATTTTCCTTTGCCTCCTTCTTTTCAGAGAACTAGATCGGAGCGACAAATAGTCAGATTTTCATAGGTGAGAGAAGATAGTGGTGGGGATAGAAGGATAGCATGAATTTGTTTCCCTTTTTTCTGTTATTTTATGGGCAGGGGGAATGTATTGGAAGGATGAGTATCTACAGTGTGGAATGTGATGATGATAAGATGATAATTATTCTTTGCCAGGTGACTGGCTGATCTTTTTCTTTTCTATTTATTCTTCTTTCTTCTTGTTTATTCTTTGCAGGTACGTTTCTTCTATTTCCTTGTTATATACCGTTTTTCTTTCTACTTCTTGTTTGTTCTTTGACCTTAGGTACGTTGCTTCTTTGTTTCTTTATATTTGTGCTAAATATATATAGGAAGTTGAGAAGTGAAGTTGGTCTATAGCTCGAGACCAAGTGATCTGTTTTTTCTTGTTTTGGTCGGAATACCATCTTGGCCTTTTTGAGAATTTCGGGGAATGCCCCTATATTTAGGTAGGCATTGAATATTTTTGCAATTGCTTGCAATATATTTTCCGGACAATTTTCATAATTGCGTTTCGTGTGTCCGTTGGATCCGGGGGACTTCTGTTTGAATGAGCTTATAGATCTTTTCACTTCTTCTGTTGTTATTTCGGCTCCTAGGCCTGCAATCTCGTCTCTTGTATGGTCTACTCTCGCTTCAGGTGTTATTCTATGACTATTTTCCCTAAGGTATCTGTTGACTCTTTCTTCGTTTTCTCTATCGTAATTTCGATTGTCTTCATCTTCTATTGAGAATATTTTGCGCCAGTGGTCTTTGAATTTTTCTGCTATTTCATTATTATTGGTTAGGGTTTTCCCTTGCTCATCTTTTATTCTGATTCTTTTCCTTGGCGGTTTTGCTTTAATAGTTTGATTAATTTCCAAGCTTTGCTTGGTTCCTCTTCTTCCTCTACTTTCTTTACGAATTCTTCCTATTGATTTTTCTGTTGCTCAGAAAAATTATGTCTCTTTTGAGTCGTCCTAATTCTTTTTTTCTTTCTCTATTTATTCCTAGTTCTTTTAGCTCGTTGTATTTTCGCCCAATGGACCTTGCCTTCCTCTTCATCTCTTCTTTTCATTTTGGGTGAGGGCGCGTCAAATAGTCAGACAGTCTGAGCTTTCCAATTTTATATGTTTCTTGTAGCGCTTAGTTTTCCCTTAAAAATTTCCCGCGCCATGATTGGCCAATTTTTGTGATACTTATGTTCGCGTAGAAATACTATATATAATGTAGCAATTTTTGAATAATTCCATTTCTGTTAATTTCCTGAAGATGACCTAACATGGTTGAAAGACGCGTAGGAATAAAGAATGTCATTCGCGGATGTTTTTCCTCGCCTCGAAGACCCCGTTAAAAAACTTGTAAGAAATATTAAGAAAATACTAGTTAAAATTAATAACGCTGCCACAGATGTGGACTTCAATAGAACCTGCATATATATATATATATATATATATATATATATATATATATATATATATATATATATATAAGTGTAGATGGGTAGCAGTCTTTCTTGAATGCAAATCTTGTTGAAGACCATGGTATATTTCGGCTTGATCAATTTCCTTTGGCAACCTTCTATTCTTCTAACTGTCTTGTAGATGGTAGAAAACTTGTCCTATATTCATATTTCTTATTAATAAATGCGTTTGGTAAAAAACAAACTAAATTGCTGAACTTTCTATCTTATTAGATCATTTTTGGAGCGTCTTTAGGTATTTTTTCCTCCTTTACCGATGAAGTATAGTGGAGTCAGAATAGGACTGAATTAAAAGAAAATGGTTTTTAGGAGATATTTATTCCGCCTTGCTTGAGCGTAAAGTCAAAAAATCATATGGATAGCGCGCACAATATCAACTTAACTAGAGATATTCTAATTGAAAACACCACAATTAAAAGAAAAGATGGAAATAAAGCTAGGCTAAACATCTTAGAATCCATCTTAATCAACGAATAAAAGCCGGCCCTCAACAGTTGTTCTAAAAGTTGTTTTAAAAATTCGACTCACCGGATTGGCTCGTTTCCTGTGACCTTATGCTTTAGCGAGTTGCAATAAATATCCCCTAAAAACCGTTACACGCATATCATTTGCAGAATCCTCAGGAAGAAATGGATAAACATTTGCCAGAAAATGTTGATGTATGTCAACACAGCTGCTGGGTCAGAAATGTGTTCGGTGTGAACGTCCGTGATGTTGGAGAAGATATATCAGGATTTCAAGGAGAACTCTTAGTTCTCCTGAAATATCAGGTACAGAAGGAACGTTTTGAAAGTCTCTCATACTCTAAATTCTGGGCTCAAATGAAGGATAAGTCTATTCTGATTCATGAGCCTGAAAAAACACTTATTCCATTCCCATCACATACCTCCGTGAACAAGGATTTTCAACTCTTGTGACGATCAAGACTAGAACAAGGAACCGTCTGGACCCTCAACATTATCTTTGCTGTTCTCTATCCATTAACATCAAGCTAAATCTGGAGAAACCTGTCCATAATATGAAGGAACATCTCGGTAGTCACTAAAATATTTATTTTTTATTTTTCAATGAAGTCTACTTGAAGAGCCAAAAGAAGTTACCCGCCAAAAGTTTATTTTCTTTGATTGCTTTTGTTTCAATAAATTACATAATATGAAAATGTGCCTTTAATATCCTTCAATCAACATAGAAATGTAAAAATATATTGTTTATAAAATAACAGTGAATGTCCGTAAAATATATTCGGAACAAACTAAATGTAGAAACACTGAAGAAATGTTTATATTTATCAGTAGTCAATAGTGGTTGAATATTCAAAAGGGCTCATTCATGAAACAGTATTGTAGTTGGCAGTCAAAAGTTTGGTTATCTTTGCTTGAGTATGAAGGTTTGCTTCCAATTATCTTCAATCAATATTATATTATATTTATTAATTAAAAACTCATAGTTAAATTCAGTAAACTTTATTCAATTGGATAAAACTGAAATAATACTGAAATAATATTTCATCCCTGAGGGGCAGGCCTCAAGGCCAAAATAAATTTGTGTCAGGGTCACGACCAAAATTTTTTGGGAAACACTGCTGTAAACCGATAACGTTACTTCCCCCAGCTCTACTCATAGTGCAGATGCAATAGAAAATATACATTGCATGGGAAAAAAATACTATGAACTTCCAATTCCTTAGCAGGTATAGGGAAAGGCCTCCAAAGAATCAGAATCATCCAGTGACAAAGACTGCAAAAACAAACTTACTTTATGGTCTCTTGCAAATGTAAAACGAGGAAATAAGTTCTCTCAACCCAAACAGAAATAAAGAGAAGTCGAACAGGAAGGTTCTCGATATGTGCCAGGGTAAAATAATGCAAGGAATGCTTGCTCAAATATATTAAATAAATATAATGCACTTACCGACTTCCCGGTGAGAGCGAGGGGGAGGAGTGAATCGGGAGCTTGTAATAGGTGCAGCGGCAGAGGTAGTGACGACAAGTAGTAGCAGGGGTCTGGTAAGGCGGTGCAGGTAACAATGGACCCTCTATGTACTGACTCCTGATCGGCTCTGCCTTCTTAGTAGTTAGTTAGTTTTGTGTATAGAAAGAACAGAGAGGGACTGCTGTAACACGGCAGTCAGGTAGTCAGAGAGGAGCGTTGCGGAAAATAATTAAGAAAGGGACAGCGAGAGTAGATAGCTCAATGGCTATACACCGAAGCGAGATGTTGTTATGAGGGTGTAGGTTATGTGGTAATTGACTGGGCGAGGGTTGTGGGCAAGTCAGGGGGGGGAGGCTGATCCATCCGGAAACGCGTTATTCACGATGCCTTATTGGTTTTTATGCGAAGAATGGTACGGGTGGCAGGTGTTCGTGGGCCGCGGGATATCGCGGCGCCATCGCGTACCTTCTTACATGTAGCGAGGTGTAAAGTGGGTCTGTGGTGAGTTTTCCGAGTTGTTTTGTAAGTCTGGTGTGAGCGTAGGTGTTGAGAGGAGTTAGTTTGTTGTTGTTGTGTAGTGCGTCCATTCTCGAGTACAGCGGCGAACGGCAAGCGCGCTTCAGAGCAGAGTTCTGAATGCGCTGAGCCTTTCGCTTCCAGGTGTCGCTCGAAGCTACGAGTGACAGTGGGGCGTACGTGAGAATGGGACGCACGAGTGCTTTGTATAAGTGTAGTTTTAGTTTTTTACTCGCTGGGTAGAACCTACCCAGCGATGCGTTTGTACGTGAGGCTCTTTCTTGTATTATGTTCTGGTGTAAGTTGAACCTGAGGGATTTGTCGAATGTTACACCCAGGATTTTGGTGCACTGTGTGTATGCGAGCCTTCTTGGGTTTTGGTGGATCATGTTTGGTGTGTGTGAGTAGATTTGTAGGTTGTGCATGAAGTGATCTCTAGCGCCGTAGAGTGTCATCTGTGTCTTCTGAGGATTCGTGGCAATCAGCCATTTGTCCTCGTAGTCTGTCTTCTCGTCAAGTATTCTTTGTGCGTGGAGCGCGATTTCTTCGGGGGCCCGGCCGCTGACGAGAATGGTATCGTCGTTGGCGTAGGCCACTATGTAGGTGTGAATGCAGTTTTCTGGTGGGCGTGGGGTGTCGTTTGTGAACATAATATAGAGTATGGGTGCCAGAACGCTTCCTTGGGGAACGCCGAGCGTGGTGTGAAGGGTCTTGAAAGGATGTTGTTGTATCTGATGTGGCAGCGCCGTCCAGTAAGGTAGTGTGAGAGGAGCCTTCTGGTGCAGAGAGGTAACTCCGTGTTATTTGCGAGTTTCCAACGGAGTCCCTCGTGCCACACCTTGTCAAAGGCTTTCTCCACGTCCTTACTGACGGAGAGAGTCTTTTGGTGTATCTGTCGTTTCTTCTGTATTCTGTCGTGTATGATGGTCACGGCCGCCTGAGTGGACCTGCCTCTCCTGAACCCGTATTGATGGGGGGAGAACCAGTCCCTCTCTTCCAGGAACTCCCGTAGGCGGCAGTTGACCATTCGTTCGAGTATTTTGCCTAGGTGCTCTAATAGAGCAATAGGCCTGTAATTGTCTGGGTGTTTTGGGTCTTTGTGTTGTTTATGAAGGAGTATATTGTGAGAGACTTTGAATATTTTAGGGAAGTGGCCTGAGGCTAGAGAGGCATTGAATAGATGTGTGAGTGTGGGGTATATGTCTGCGGGGAGGTTATGTATCAGTGTGGCTGGTAGGCCGGAGGGGCCGGGGGCGCGTTTTGGTGTCGATTTTATGTAGTGTTTTGTTTCCTCGACGGTGATTGGAGTGGTAAGTGTGGAAGTATAGTCGAGCACCTCCATACGTATCAGGGGGGCAGGCCTCAGCTCGTGAGCATGAGTCCGGCACCATTCCTGAATATCTTGGAAGTGCTCCTGTGCATGTGGTTTTGGTGGGTTGTGGGTGTGTACTGTGTCCCAGTGGGACCTGAATGCGTCGAGGATGCCATTGGTGTCTGTGAGTGTGTGGTTGTTTATTTTCAGTGTTATTGGTTTGGATGGTTCCGTACCCAGCATCCTTTTCACGTGCCGCCAGAAGAAGGAAGGGTCCATGCAACGGGTGTCGTCCGCGATGCGGACGACCTAACGCTACTGCCGGTTCCTATCTAGCTGCACGCATTGAAGGATGCGGGCACGTAGTTGGTTGATGTTCTGTTGTCGTGGGCCTCTGGTGTAGTGGTTGTTGTACTGTGTGATAAGTCTTTGTGTGTGTATTGAAAATGTGAAGTGTTTTAGGCAGGTGTAGTTTTTGCGTGGTGAGTGTAGATTACGTGCGGTGGTGATGGTGTCTAAGAGTGAGCACCAGTGGTGGTCTATTGTCCTGGATTGGTGTTCTCCAGGTCAAGGTTATGTGGTGTGTTTGTGGATATGTGGCTCCTGAATTCAGCCCAGTTTGTGTTTTTGTAATCGTATATAGGTGATGTGGGGATGAGTATGGGGGATGTGGATATGAGAAGGCATATTGGTATGTGGTCTGATAGTACGTGGGGACCGGGTGCAATGTGAGTGTAAAATCGTGTGGCGTGGTCGTTACGGAAGACCACATCCGGGCATGTGGTGCCCCCGTGCGGGCCGAAGAACGTGGGGAAGGCAGGGCCGATGTGTTCACAGCGGTAACGCCGCAAGGCACCGGCAAAGTAACTACCCGCATCGTTCGTATTGTTGGAAAGGAATGTCAGGTGAAAAGCGTTGAGGTCCCCCGCAAAGAAGATAGGTAGGTTGTAGTTTGAAAGGGCCCGGAGTGGGACTTCTAAGCTTAGCTATATTCGTGGTGGTCTGTAATGTGTGGCCACTATTATGGGGCCAGAGCTTGTGTCGATTTTGCAGGCTAGAAAGGAGGTGTCGCGTGTGTTGACGAGGGAGTGGTGTATGTTGCGCTTTACTAGGATCGCAGATCCTAGGTGCCGCGCCTGTGGGGATAAGTAAGTGTGATAGCCTGCAATGCGGAGTCTGTTGTTGGGAGGGTGTAAGCTGGTGGAGTTCAGAAGTATGATGTCGGGTCTTTGTGTGTTGAGTACCCAGTTGGCGACCGTATGGCGAATACCGTGCCAACTGCGTACGTTTAATTGTATTACACTAATACGACCTATTGTCGTGGTCTTAGTGCGCGGGAGGCTGATTTGCCAGGAATCGTCCCCTTCTCCTTGGTTATTGCCCAGGAGGCGTGAGGGGCGAGTACCTTGACTCGTGTTGATGCGTGTTTGTGAGGCACGACCGTGTTATTGGGTGGGGGGGCCGTAGTGGGTGGAGGAGTGTGTTCTGTAGAGGTGGTGGCTTTGGGTTGGGTGGTGTTTTGGTGGGGGGAGTTCGTGACGGAGGTGGGCGGTGTAGAGCCTGAGGATGAAGGGCTGGAAGTGGTTGGGGAGGTACAGATTATGAGAGGAGGGATGTCGGGGGAGAGAGGAGGTAGGGACGGTGGAGGGGTGGTGGAGGGAGAAGGGGAAGGAGTCGGAGGAGAAGGAGTTGAAGGAAGGGGGGTTGGAGGGGAAGGAGTCTTAGGTGAAGGGGCGGAAGGCGGAGGAGGAGGGGAGTGAGAAGGAGTAGAGTGAGAAGGGGTGTGTTGAGAAGGGGAGGATTGAGAAGGAGTGGAGGGGGTAGCAGTAGGGAGCGAGGAAGGAGTGGAGACAGGAGAGAGGGAGGTTTGTTTGTCCCGTGCCTGTCTACGCGGATGGGGCTTGGGGGTGGGGTTTTGGGGGTTGGCACGGGGTGTATTGGACTGCGAGGGGGTTGTAGTGACTGTGGAGGCTGTGGGAGAGGAGGCTGAGATGGGTGCGAGGGGGGTGGTGGCAGTGGGAGGTAGGCGGGGTTTTGATAGAGGGGTGGAAGAAGCGCGAGGAGGATAGGTTGTGTGAATGGGGACTGGAGCAGTGGCTAAGGAAGGTGCAGGGACAGGACAGACGGCGGGGAGAGCGTGGTAAGAGTGGGGGGTGGTGGTTCCCTGCGGGCAGGGGTGAGTACCCGTCGGGGTGGGGAGGAGTGCAGGTCTGGATGTGTGTGCGTCTATTAGAGCGAACACCTTCTCGGGGAAGGTTATTTGCTCTATGCCGTTGGAGGCGAATAGCGTGTTTAGGATATTCGCGTATAGTCTGGGGTCACCCCTCGACATGTCTTTTGCCACCGCCGAGAGCAGGGTGGCCAGGTGTAGTTTTGTTTTTGTGTTGTCGCTGGGGTGGGGTGGGGTAGGGGTGGGGGTGTAGAGTGGGGTGACGGTGGGCGTGTAGAGTGGTGTGGGGGTGGTAGTGTGGTGTGTGGGTGTTGGGAGTAGTGGGGGTCTCTGAGTGTTATGAGCTGGGGTGGGGGGGAGGGATGTGTGGGTGGAGTGTGGTTGCTGCAGGGGGGGTGAGTGCGTCAGGAAGAGAGCAGGGGGAGCCGGCAGCGTAGGGCTGGCAGCAGCGGCGAATGACATGGTGAGGGGAGGGGGTGCGGGGGCGGGGTGTGTGGTTGTGTGTGTGTTTGGTTGTGGGTGCCGGATGGCCTCCACGGCGTCGTAGCGTGCCTTGCCTAGTTAAGGGCACCTGGGGTTGACGGCGACGTGGTCGCCACCACAGTTTGCACAGCGGGCTGTGGTGAAGGTGCAGGTCGTGTAGTGGTGCCCAAACTACACTGCACTTAGAGCAGATTAGGTCTGCAGTGCAAGTGTTGGTACTGTGACCGGTTTTATAGCACCGGTGGCATTGTGTGGGTCGTATGTTGTGCTGTTCTTCAATGTGTGTAGGGTTTGTGAGGGTGCCGCAGACCTTGATGCCTTGGTCTAGCAGCATGTTTTTGGTGTTGTCACTGGACAGTGTAATTACTGCCCAGTTTTTAGACCTGTTGAAGTATAGGTCCTTGATGAACTCCTCCCCGTACTCCTGACGGAGGTGCGAGCGAAGGTCCTCATTTGTGAAGGCCAACCACGAAGGGTTGGTCCTTGTGACTCGTATCTGGTATCGTTTCATGATACCGTCAGCGAGTCTCGTCTGCAGGTTGTGTGTGTTTAGTGTAGTGGTGGAATTTTGGTGGAAAGTTAGCGCGTCCTCCTGTGAGCGGAAGACGAGCTTGTGGCCTGTGCGTAGTTTGATTATGTTGGTTATTGGTGTGTCGTGGGTGGAGGCTAGGTTGAGCAATGTGTGGTTTTCGATTGTGTCGGGTGCTGGTTCTGTGGTGTTCGTTAGGATAAGGTGTGAAGTGTTTGCCATTTTTATTCTATACGCTTTTTACTTAGATTTGGGAAGGCCCCCGCCCCGCCGATGAGGACTCCGTGAACATGACTTGGATGTGGTGAAGGGTGATGGATGATTTTATGGACCTGGTTGGGCTCCTCAGAGGGTGTACAAACATGGCGGACTTAATGATGACTGAAGCCAGAATCAACTGACTCCAGTCGGGGTGCCGCCCCCTCTATTGGGTTTTGGTTATTTAACAGTTACGTCCGACATCTCACAGAGACGGAAGAGTCTCCCTCTGTGGTCCTGGACGGTGGCCGCAGGGTAGGTTGTTATGCCTCCCCACGTTTGTAACTGAATCCCAAACCAGGTTGCTTCTTCCTCTGGGTTCCGCAGCGGGGTAAGCCTCAGACCTCCTTTCCCCAGAGTTTTCAATTATGCCTTTTCTAAGTAGAATGGCATAGTTGCAACGAAGCTATATGTGTAAAGTCACGTTCACGGAGCCAGACATCACGGCGGAGCAGGGATGGGGGAAGGGTTAGCACGTCATATCAGAATGACGTGCCCAGGAAATAAAGGTATTTTTATTCGGGGGTGGGGGAGTGGGGGCAGGGGGTGACTTAAGGTCCTATTTAGGTCCGGGGGTATCTCGTAGATGGTGAAATCTCGTCCTCGAGAAAAATTCGTTGGTGAGCGGGAGTGTCCTGGAGTTGACTTACCCTCAACTTTACCTCCTTTGCTGCCTAAGACTTCTCTTAGGTTGTAGAGCTCACGTAGAAATTCGATCGCTGTATGCCTTCTTAGAGTCAGGGGATCCTATTTATAACCTATACCGTGACTGTGTACGTAACTTAATTCATGTCGGCTTTCAACTCGCTGGCCCGCGCTTCCCAGCCGCTACAACGTAATTTACTAGTGCGTGGTAAGCCACGTAGTAGGTTAACCTTACATCCCCCTTCCTCTCTTCTGCGAGTTGGGTGACCCCTATGAAAGCCATTATGCTTCCAGGGTGGGTTCACAACTCTCTAAGACAGGAGAACTTGGGTGTAGTGTGAGCTTGTGTGAGGTGTGCGCAGGCTAAGAGTCGGTGTTTGATGATGTCTGGGTTTTGGTTGTATCGGGGTAAGGTTTATTCTGTGATTGTATTGTTTCTGTATAGTGAAGTGGCCTGTGGGATATAGTGGAGTGGAGTGGCCTGAACTGAGTTAAGAAGGATTACCTCTCTGTGTTCTTTGTAGTGATTTATCTTATTGGTTTATTAAGAGGGGTCGGGGGGACTCATTCAGGATGGGTCAATGTTTTATCGATGTGTTGGTTGCCAAATATGTCTAGGTGTATTTTGATTGGGCCTACTTTTGTTTAAGCATATAGGTATAGGGTGGGTGTCCAGCGACTACATCCTGTGATTGTTCTTAGTGCATTGTTCTGTGGTTGCAAGATTGTTTGCGTGAGATTTCGCTGAGGTTGCTCTTGCGCTTGAGGGCTGTTATGCTGTGAGTGAGATGTTGTATGTGTAGGTGTCGATGTTGATTAATGGGGTTTGTGGTTGTGGGTTGTCATGTGTAAATAGAAGGAATAGTAAGGATGAGAAAATGACTCTTTGTGGGGGGATAAAATGGGAATTATAAGCCCCTAAAAAAATTCCTATAAAGATAATCATTTTAAAAATTACAAACTTAAGTTCATTTCTTTGGTTGATTTAATTGGGAGCGTTTGAGTACCGACGAGTGGAGAAAGCGTAGGTAGCATGAGTCTAGATGGATACAGAAAATACAGCATTTGGATATAGGTGGGCATGTTTAAATGGTGGTCAGGGATATATTCGTGAGTTGTTTGAGTTAGTTTAGTGCGTCAGGTTGCAGGTGGTGTAGTTTAAAAAAATGTGTTTAAATGCGTTTGGAAGTAGGCCGAGTGTTTTGAGATGGATTCACATATAGGTATGTTTAGGATGTTTGTGCTACTTTTTGGTGTTCGTAAATGTTTGTCTCAGGTAAAGGACTCCACATGAAAGTTTGACTAGGTTTTGTGTACGCGAAATTTTAGACATTAAATTATGCAAGACTATGAGAATGTTCTAAAAACGTGTTTTACAGGCACGCCTGTATGTTTGCATCTATCCATTTGATATTGTACGGTGTGTACAGAAGGGCGATTCTGCGTCCAAATGGTATTTACTCCCATAATTTATATTTCAGATAGACAAATAGTGGTTTTCTGGCGAGTGATGGACGGAGCTTATTAAATAAATACAATGTTTGCAACTGAATTTATGAAAATGGACCTAACCCAACCATGTTTTTGTCCCTTTTTCCTCCTGCTATCGCCTGATTATCAACAGGAATTCTCCTCGACCCAATTCTTGAGATGTGATACAACGTATGAGGATTCCACATTGGCCTCTCTGTGCACCTGTATCTCATCCGAAGTCACTGAGAGTCTCAATGAACCACGGAGGCCGTTGTCAGCCGCGAGTTGAATCAAGAGTTTGGTTTTATTGGATGTTTAATATCATCTTTCATATTTGATTCAAACGGGGGTGGGAGTGAGAGATTTTTTTTAATGTTATATATCCCTTACAGGGGCTACCAACGAGGAGAACGACCACCAAGAAACAAAGTAAAACATAACAACCTGCTAATATAAAAACAATAATAAAGAAACACTAACTAGAACAAAATTAAAATATCAGTAAAACAATTACGAGGGAAAATTAGGAACCAAGCAGAGCAGCCTACAATTAAAAAGAACGTTTGTCTGAGGCCCGAGTCACCCAAGAATTAAATGACCCCATAACATGACGCATAGCTGCTAGCTTCCACCACAAGGGAAAATGGGAGCAACCCTGCTCGTTTTACCACGCACAAAGCCCTAACAATAGACGAATCAACCGACATGTAATGTACAGACTGAGGACCTAAACAATCCTCGCATAACGGTCAAGCAGATACTTCCGTCCGTTTACGTTGTGTTCCATGGGTGTGACTTGTTATCGAAGTCACTGGGGATAGGTCTCCTGGCATAGACAAGGTGCGATACCACGCACCTTTAAATTCCCGGCCATTCAGCCCGAAGAGATGACTTCATCTATGCTATGTAGTCAGTATGGGGCAGAGCAAAAAGTTGGTAGTGTTGGTATTCTGAGCAGAGGAGGTAGCGTAAAAATCTAATTCCATTTAGACTTAGAGCCATCTGTGTACAATTTCACGCAATACTCTCCTTACTGGAAAAGCTTTGAAAGCAGGGAGATAGTGAGAAACGTGCAAATGGGAGAGAAAAATTGGTGAGACGTGTTCGAGTTACATCGAACTATCAAAGGAGTTTCCATGCCCGTATTCCCCAAAGTTTAGATTATAATTGGGGTTTCTCGTTTACATTGACACAATTGAAAAAGACGGTGATTGGGAGAGACGCTGAACCCTTGCATAGTACTCATCAGGAACTGTACATTAAAAAAGGCGTTTGTCACCTCCCCTACGTCGAAAAATAGGCTATCTGTAGAGGACATCTTTTAATTAAATACTATCTCCTCTGGCGGCCGCCTGCAAGAGTATAACTGTAGAATATCAAGATTCTACATACAATCTCAAATAAGAAAGCATTTGAAATAAAATGGCACCTACAAGTTAGTCAAAGAGTACTTTACTAAGAGATACTTAGACGCCAATTTAAGGTAAGAATCTTAATAATGCATTTACATTGGGTAAGAGACAAATAAACAATCGGACAGTATAGTGAGTAAATTCCCTCACTAATATAATAAATAAAATAAAGAAAATGAAAATATATAATTAATAACGGTAACAATTAAAAATGAATAAATATTTACTAGGAAAACTCAGGTACCTGATGGGGGTCTGTCTCCGTTATGGACCTAAACATCAGACAACAAATTAAATAATTAAATCGTATGTGTGAGGTCCGCCTCCTCCAAGAACTCAAACACACGACAATCCGATGTGCATGAGTCAATCCCACGGACGCGGTAGCGACCTCCACTCCTGTCACGGGATTGGACCGGAACAACTCACGAAATCACCCAGACTAGGGCATTCATCAAAACGTGTCTCACCCTCAATGGGGCCAAACACTATTAATCGGAAGGTTCACAGAAGCGCTCAATCAAATGACGCTACATGTCGAAGTGTATCCGATTCGGGAACGACGATAAATGACATGATACCGTCGGGGTATTGGGATAGGTCGACGAGAAAAGTCGAGCCGCAATGACATATAACTTTAAATTCACGAGTGCAGTCTATTTTTGTTGACAGTAATCCTAAACGGCTGTCTTTATTTCTGCCATGTAGCCAGAGTGAGGGAAAGCAAGACACCGCTCTGGCCACTCAGTTTATGCAGGCAGTCTGGCACCCTCATCGGTTAGCTCGTTTATCGCCACCTTTACATATCCACTCACTTATCAGAAGACAATTTCGATATTCTCCCGACTCGGAGCAGCCATGGTTTCATGGATCCTGTGAAAGAGTAGATCTGGAGATTCCAATGACAAAGTTACTTACTGCGCTCTGAGTTGCAAAGAAGTAATTGAGTATCTCTCATCCAAAGTACACTCTTTTGTCTCAAGACCATAGAGAAATCAACGCACGAAAGTGAAGCGGTTCTAGTGCAAATATGCGTGAATTATTTCACATTTAGAATAGAAATCCTTTGTTCTTCGACTAGTCCCGCTAGGACCTTGGCTTTGGACTAAATGTGTAGTCTCCCTAAAGTCGTTATCTACCATTCCTGTAGAGAAGTAAAAAAGACATCAATGACCGGTATACGACATGGCAAAACTCCATTGAGTGACAGGCGAAGTTATATGGACAGCAGAGAAAATCTATCCAATTAAAAACAGAACAGCTTAGGTTTTATCAGACTCATTGAGAGACAAAGGAGGAACTAAGAAAACACATTGAGGTAAATTGCCGTGTAAGCGATGTATCCTGGGTGGTTGAGCAGAGGGAAAGTACCCAATATGCTCTCCTGAAGGCATATAGCTAAATTGGAGATGATAGGAGAATCCTTTTCTTCTCCCAATCACCCCGTAGTCCACGGAAATTTCTTTGCCTAAAAATTCCTCTAAGACAAACTTGGAAGAAGCTTTCGGGTTCTTCTTCGACGAGATCATCACAAAGATGGTTTTTGTCCATTTATAGAGAGTTCCGTGGCTTACTGTTCACCGAATATGGGCGCAAGCTTCTCCGATGCATTTTTAGATGAGGTTAGGCCAGACAGGCAAGCTTTCTCCTTTACCTCAAGTTGTTTGGCTTGAAGGTGGCATTTAAGGCCCGCGCTACCTCATCTTAATAGTAGGCTGACCAGTATTTGCTCTATGTCGAATTTTGGGCAGGTGCAAGTGAGCCTAAGTTATCTTATTACTACTCATGTTGTTTAAGGTAGGCTTCGTACTGTCCAAGCATGGATCGGTTGCCACATATCTGAGATTTTCCTCTTCCTAGTTAAACGACCTGGTGCAAGAGTGAGGCCGCTTCGCAGTTCGCGAAACGGTCAGGCGAGAGGGTTAGAGGGGGTCAGTTTTAGCCAAATGAAGACTCGCTTTTTTATTCTTGTTGCAGTAGGGTGGCGTCTTGGGTAAGCCGAACCTACAGAAGGGGCTAATGAGAGAAGGGAGCTACTTAGTTCGTAGGGTTGGAAGAGCTAGTAGCGAAGGGTACCTTTCTCAATTGAGAGGCGTGGTACGAGAGGCTTTTCTCCAGACCCTCTTTAAATGAAATACATTCCACAGCATGAACCATAAGACCTGTTCATCGAACATATAGCCATCACAATGCTCAGTGGGTGCAGGGTGCAATCTGATACAATTCACGCATTTTGCTGAGGGAAAAACATATTTATCATGCATAGTATAACAGCAGGTTAATAAAATTTAGTGCTAAACCGTCTTTGCATGTCGACACGATTTACTCATATGGTCGAAACGGTGGTACTATTACTACCGCTACGATAACTGCACGAATAGCTACACACGGTAGCGATACCAGCGCGAACGCAGCGGCTCAGTGGGTCTGTTTGGAGCAAATGCAGCGGAAGGTCCATGGGTGGGTCTTGTGATCCCTCCCTCTTTCCTTACCGCACGTTCAATACTGACCGCCCCCTAGTAGACCAGCTGGAGTTAATATTTCCTGGACGGCAGTGAAGACATTCATAAACCAAAAGGAATTTTACGGCTATCGGGCAACAAGCAAGCTATATCTTCCTAAACCTCGCGTTGCCGCGAAGCTTACGTTTGGCAAAAACATTTTAAGTAAACGTATTGGAGTGGCAAGATTTAAATAGTGTTCCGGAGCTCGAAAAAATTAATCTCAGCAACATTATAATATTAAACAATGGTGTAGAAATATTTAGGAAAAAAGAGTAATTACAATAGGACAATGATCCAAAATTTACAGTTTATGTGACAAACGATTAGCAGCTGTAATTGCTAACAAGGTAAAGTTACTACATCTTAATTACTATTTTTCCTAAATATTTTTACACTATTGTTTAATTTAATAATATTGCTGAGATAAATTCTTTGGGGCCTCCGGAACACTTTCTATTGCTTTGGAAATAGTATGCAACATTTTCTATATTACCTGTCGGGGAATGGTTACTACCCCCCCCTCCCCTCCGTTCACTCTTGGTGCAGTCCCAAGGCGGTTACCGCAAAGACATCCGGCCCAAGCATCGGCGAGTCAACAGCCTAACCGAAGTGTGGCACAACTTGGTGCCATGAAAGACCCTAAAGGTCAAAATAAAAGATCTCCCCCAGGAGAGTGAGATCCAGTTTCACATCAAATAAGAAATTGGAGACGTGTTTGTCCCAATCTCGAAGGCTAACGAGGAGCCGATGTTTGACTTCGTGGGAAAGACCGTTGGGAAAAAGAACTCTCCTGGAGCCGTCCTCAAGCCCCTCTTCCCATTACCACTCCCCCAGTGGGGGTACGAGGTATAAATGAGGAACTCTGAGGAAAATCAGGGTAGTATACGTCAGTCTCTAGGTGACGAAGTCTTCGGATCAAACCGAACTACTGAGACTAGAGAGGTAGTGTACTTGGCTCGCCAGACCAAGAAGTACCCTGCAAGAGAGGCAGGGCTACCTACCTTAAGGGGCTAAGAAGAAGCTCATCCTCGAGCTAAGTCCCTGGTTATCAAACCAAACGATAAGTGAACTTTGGTAAGTTCGACTTACTCTCGCCAGAGAAACTCCTCATATCCTGGTGCACCTTAAACACCAGGGGTATTCCTCGTCCTTGAGGAATTAAGAAAAGAAGAAGGCAGTATAAGTCAGTCTCTAGGTGACGAAGTCCTCGGATCCAAAACCGAGCTACCGAGACTGGAGAGGTAGTGTGCTTGGCTCGCCAGACCAAGAAGTACCCTGCAAGAGAGGCAGGGCTACCTACCTTAAGGGTCTAAGAAGAAGCTCATCCTCGAGCTAAGTCCCTGGTTATCAAACCAAACGATAAGTTAACTTTGGTAAGTTCAACTTACTCTCGCCAGAGAGAGTCCTCATATCCTGGTGCATCTTAAACACCAGGGGTATTCCTCGTCCTTGAGGAATTAAGAAAAGAAGAAGGAAAAGGCTTCCCCTCGAGCCCGTTATTCGGTGGCCACACCAAATTTTAAGTAACTTATTCTCGCCAGAGAAACCCCCCTCCGTTATCCTCGCCCTTGAAGAAGACCCTCCCCGAGTTCAGTCCTCGTCCATAAGGAAATAAGTAACGAAGGAGAAAAGCTCCTCCTCGAGCTCGTTACTCGGTGATCACACCGCACTCCAAGTTAACTTGATTTAAGAACCAAGTTCGACGCAATCTCGCCAGAGAGACCACGACTGCCTAGGTGTTGCATAAAGCACCGTATTGGTTCTCGTCCTTGAAGAACCCTTCCCCCCCGGAAGAACGTGTGGACCTCCAGCTAAGAATAGATTGTGAAGAAGAAGAAAGAGTTTTGGATATAGAAGAAGAACAAGAATTAATATAGTTTGAGAGAAAAACAGAGGATATAATAAGAGAGGATAAAAAAGAACGTAAATTAATGGAAATACGGATGAACCGAAAAAGTGAAGAATCCCGAATACAGCGGAAAATAGAAACAGAGGAAAGAAGAATGCTGAGAGGAGGTAAAACAAGCGAAAGAATAATACTGTGAAAAGAGAAGCACGAGAATTCAGAATAAGGATAGAAATGGAAGATGAAGAAAGGAGAATAAAGATAAAGCTGGAAGATGAAGAAAGAAGAACTCGACGGGAAAAGGAAATAGCGAAAACAGAAAAAGAAGCCGAGGAAAGGAGAATGAAGAGGGAAAAAGAATCGAAAGAGAGGAGAATAAAGATTAAAATAGAATTGGATGAAAGAAGAATACAGAGGAAAAAAGAACGTGCTCAAGCGGAAAGAGAAGAGAGAGAAGAAAAGGAAAGATTGCTCGCACTCGAAAGTGCACCTATCGAGAATCTCATAGAGGCTGAGGAAGTTGTAGCCCGGCCTGGACCTAAGAAAGGACCATCGAGGGAAACCCAGCCAAATGGGGTAACGATGGAAGAAGTAGGAAGTAGGAATGAGGTACCAGCAGGAATACCTAAGGAAGAACCTACGAGGCAAACCCAGCCAAATGGGGTTTTTAGAAAAGATGTAGAAGGTAGGATAGAGGTACGAGCAGGTGTACCTGAAGAACTACCTACTAAGAGAAGTGAGTCAAATGAGTTGACAAGAAAGGAGGAAAGAGGT
The DNA here is from genome assembly GCA_963969495.1 of Ceratothoa steindachneri. NCBI lineage: Eukaryota > Metazoa > Arthropoda > Malacostraca > Isopoda > Cymothoidae > Ceratothoa > Ceratothoa steindachneri. Next base: position 107,257,557 of record OZ018328.1, read on the forward strand.
GCTATTGCGATACACCCAGGTAAGAGTAATCAAAAGGTAGACACGGATGAGTATCCCCTACCCCTAGTAGTCTCCTCCCCGAACGGAACGTCCACGGAGTTACTGCTAAATCGCCAAGTCGTAGTGAGCGCCACGCCCATTAACGACCTCGCAGGAGAAAATTTTCTCGATCCCCAAAGATCGAACCCAGACACGATCTTCCCGTGTACCTGGTTAAAGGAGAGCTATGGGACTCAAGTTCTCATCAATTATGCCCCGCTGCAACAGGCCGCTCTAGCCATAATGTTCAATTTAAGGGTAGTCAAGTACCATAAGAAGGGTAATTCGAGAAGGTTGAAATACCGCTACCATTTAGTAACATACTGGGGTAGACTCAATAACCCGAACGGCCAACTCAGGCGCGGTAAAGTATTGGTCTTAGAGCACCATTTTAGGATCAGCTACATCAAAGGAGCCGATAAAGTACAGCTGCTCTATAGGCGGAGACGAAAAACCATTTAGGGTTATTTCAGTACCTAATGAGCGTGAAACCATGCTTTCATTTGTTGTACGTGTTAATATTTATCGGTAGGATTTAAGTTCTCAAAAACTTAGAAATGTACGGAAGTAGCTTGTTTTGTTGTTTTTTTTTGTGGGTAATCGACGAATTAAGGTTTTTTAATTTTATGTAAAATTGTAAATCGAGTATGTCTAGTTCGACACATTGCCGGTGTAAACGCGCGCGAGGGCGTACATGTGTAAGGAAACTTGATGTATGAGAGGGCTCAAGAAATACAACTTTGCTAATCTCGACTAGGTTGAGTAAGTTGTTTTAAGTTCCCGGGAGCATCCCCCCTCCCCATTAAATTCTTCGATGGGAGGTGTTGTCAGAGAATGGTTACTACCCCTCTCCCCCGTTCACTCTTGGTGCAGTCCCAAGGCGGTTACCGCAAAGACATCCGGCCCAGGCATCGGCGAGTCAACAACGTAACCGCAGTGTGGCACAACTTGGTGCCATGAAAGACCCTAAAAGTCAAAATGAAAGATCTCCCCCAGGAGAGTGAGATCCAGTTTCACATCAAATAAGAAATTGGAGACGTGTTTGTCCCAATCTCGAAGGCTAACGAGGAGCCAATGTTTGACTTCGTGGGAAAGACCGTTTGGAAAAAGAACTCTCCTGGAGCCGTCCTCAAGCCCCTCTTTCCCTTACCACTCCCCCAGTGGGGGTACGAGGTATAAATGAGGAACTCTGAGGAAAATCGGGGTAGTATACGTCAGTCTCTAGGTGACGAAGTCTTCGGATCAAACCAAACTACTGAGACTAGAGAGGTAGTGTACTTGGCTCGCCAGACCAAGAAGTACCCTGCAAGAGAGGCAGGGCTACCTACCTTAAGGGGCTAAGAAGAAGCTCATCCTCGAGCTAAGTCCCTGGTTATCAAACCAAACGATAAGTGAACTTTGGTAAGTTCGACTTACTCTCGCCAGAGAAACTCCTCATATCCTGGTGCACCTTAAACACCAGGGGTATTCCTCGTCCTTGAGGAATTAAGAAAAGAAGAAGGTAGTATACGTCAGTCTCTAGGTGACGAAGTCCTCGGATCCAAAACTGAGCTACCGAGACTGGAGAGGTAGTGTACTTGGCTCGCCAGACCAAGAAGTACCCTGCAAGAGAGGCAGGGCTACCTACCTTAAGGGTCTAAGAAGAAGCTCATCCTCGAGCTAAGTCCCTGGTTATCAAACCAAACGATAAGTTAACTTTGGTAAGTTCAACTTACTCTCACCAGAGAGACTCCTCATATCCTGGTGCACCTTAAACACCAGGAGTATTCCTCGTCCTTGAGGAATTAAGAAAAGAAGAAGGAAAAGGCTCCCCCTCGAGCTCGTTATTCGGTGGCCACACCAAACTTTAAGTAATTATTTCCACCAGAGAAACCCCCCTCCGTTATCCTCGCCCTTGAAGAAGACCCTCCCCGAGTTCAGTCCTTGTCCATAAGGAAATAAGTAACGAAGGAGAAAAGCTCCTCCTCGAGCTCGTTACTCGGTGATCACACCGCACTCCAAGTTAACTTGATTTAAGAACCAAGTTCGACGCAATCTCGCCAGAGAGACCACGACTGCTTAGGTGTTGCATAAAGCACCGTATTGGTTCTCGTCCTTGAAGAACCCTTCCCCCCCGGAAGAACGTGTGGACCCCCCAGCTGCTACCCTCGCTGCTACCGTGGAATTTCGCCCATCTACAACTGGACACACGGAACGCGTCGTGAGTCAATAACATTTCTGAGGCCCTTTAAACTCCACCTGAGTCCGTAAGCCTAATTCTAATATTATTGTTGTGTGCAGAGAAACGTTAACCAAATTTTGTGGGTAAACTAATTTAATTAATTTTTGTTTAGGATAATATACAGAGTATTGCTATAGTTATTGTATAAAGGTTGTGTATTCAATGGTTAAAGGTAAAATATAAGTTTATTTTGGGATTAATGTTCGTTTCTCTTATATATATCCTTACGTGTTGCAGAACGGCTCTGTTCTTTAAGATATTCTTATAATATCAATATATTAGAGACACTTAGCACTCTTAGAGATAGAACAAAAAGGAGCGGAATTCTACGACATTACCAAACTTGTAAAAATATTAACCAAGTAAAAACCTAAAAAAGTGATGTACGTCTATTCAAACTAACGATCCCAACTTTATACTTTCTCTGGTATTCATAAACGTATTCAATTTCACCCATATCGTGCCATTTGAAACTTGAGCTCCTAAAAGAACTCTCCTTTTAGGTTTTAGGGCTTAATTACCACTCTCATGTGAAGATATTTCCAAAACTTTGTCATAAATGCCATCTTTTGGTTTAGCTTTTTATCAAAGTAAATACGAATCCTGATTTCCAAAATCAGTGTTTCTCTGCGGGTTGGCTATCCGGACGGAGGTGAGTAATGATGATGACGCTAATGAGTGAAGGTGACAGGAACCCTCTTTGGGGAACGCTGCAGCTCGGTGGCTGGTTTCCCGTTCGAGAACGCATTCATAAAATTATTGCGAATGAAATATATTTAGGGAATTGATCTGGAAAATACATTTGGCGTTAAAGAATATATCTAGACACTTAAAAACCGCCTTTAACTCGAGCGTTCGATGGGAATAAACCCGTATTATCCTGCTATCTTTTGGGGGAGACTAGATTCGGAAGTGGAAAGACTTCAGTTCTCAAGCCCATGACGGCGCGTTCAAAACTATGGTCGGACTGAGGATGGAGGTCGTCACACTTCAGAAACTAGTGTCCGAATAATGTTTTCAGTATAATGATGTTTATTCTTAATATACCCTAAGAATATATACGGCGAATGAGAAGAGAATATACTCGTACATGGAGAATATATTCGGCGAATAATTGAACATTCCATGGAGAAATTTATCGACTTCTCAATGTATCGATGCCTGCCTTATGCTCTCTACGCACACACCATCTCGCCATCACCTCGCAAGTGGAGTCGTATTTATGCTTTTCTTTCTGTGTTCTTTGTACACGCCATACACATGCCATCATAACCTAAGCATTTAGAGCTAAAAATGGCTATGGCAATTCTCTTAATTTCAAGGTCTCCTCTCAATTATAAATTAACTTTTATTATCATGTCTGTCCACCTACTTATCATCTAACCTAACATAGCTCGGTTGGATTACACATATTTTCTTTATCGTCATATTGTTTTAAACTAAAGGGAAAAACAATGAGGACATCTCCCGCAAAATGTTTGTAAAGCAAGTGAAGATCGGGCAAGTGAAAATGTGTGGAAGATATAAAGCTGCAGATCTTCATGCTGGGAGTGGGGCTCAGGAAAAGATTACCAAAGTTTAAAGACATATATATATATATATATATATATATATATATATATATATATATATATATATATATATATATATTTGCATGTTTGTATCATAATTTGAAGGTTAAATATACCAAAATTTAGAGCTCAATCCCATTTTATTACTAAATAGCCACTTAATACGGGCAGTCAATATATACAATGATGTCCCTTGTTTTTCAGGACAGCTTCTATTCGTTTTGATATGATGGAGACCAAATTTGTGATGATATATTAACTGATACTGCTCCATTTTTGTTCATTAAACACCAGCAACTGCTCACAAGTGGATGGTGTCTGTTTATCAACTGCTAATTTGATTAAGAAATAATCGTAAAAAGTGATTTAATTTTATATATTTTCTTAGCGTCCTCCCAGAGGGTAAAATCACCCAATAGTGGGCGGAAAGATGGCAGTCGTTGACAAGTAAGGTAATACACATAGGTCATTATAATCTCAAAAGAGATCATAAGATCCGTGATCAATTTTAAAACAGTCAGTATAGAAAAAGATTTAGTTATCTTAATCTTAAATTTTATAAAACACTCATTTACAAACAATTTAGAACTTGCTTTTAAATCGCAACCTGCTAACTATCACAACTTGAGAAATACAGACAACTAGACAGCGCTAGTCAAAATATTTGAGATTTAACATATGAATGGGTTGAACTGCCATCATCCTTCAGAATAGGTTATAATATTTAATGTACGTTTCTAATGATTTTAATGGATACTTTAGTTTTATATTTAATTATTATCTCTAATGGAAGATTTTTTCTCTTCCCCAGTATATTACTAGTTGGTCATCTAGGTTCAATATGGACAGAGAATATGCTGGTGTTTCGGGTTTCAGGTTTCCGGGATATTTCGGATCTTTTTGGCTTAGTGCGCGGTCTCCAATCTTTTTATAAACTAATAATTTCTCCAAAATAACAAATACATATTTTAAACAGCATTAGTGGTAAAATTTATATCAAGTTCAGAGAACGTGCACCGAGCCCAAAGGAAGCCATATTGAAAAATAAACCTCCGGATTCAAGCCAAACTTCTAAACTTGCTGACATTGCGCTAATGCAAGATGATGAAGTATTGGTTCGTTTTAGAAGTCTTAACGAGTTTGAGTGAGCATTCTTCCAACACTTGCCGCTTGAGGAAAGTCAAGGTAACGTAAAGGTAGTAAAATTTGTGCAAGAACATAGCTCGAGTAGCTTGAAAGTCAACTATGGGTTCTCAGGACTGGTTGTACAACGTAAAGAAGCGCCCTTGCGAGGAAACCCGAACTTATTTCATCGGGCGTTCATTTATCATAATTTGACATGGGCGTTTACAACCACGGAGCCAGATAATCATACATAATCACCGCACTGCAACATTGGTATAATTTACCTCATATACACGTTCCTCCTGTCTCTTAACCCCTCAAAAATCAAAACACAAATTTCCCTCTTACCGAAAACACCCCTTCCTATCTCTTCAATAATTCACAATGCTTCCATTAAACTTTTTGTCGTGGCTTGATTTTAAATTTTTCAAATTGGAGTAAAAAGGAAAAACATTTTTTAATACAAATACATCGCACAATCAGGCCCGGGGAGGCACAAGCCTTCATTTGAGGGTATATTTGCAAATCCATCGGCAAACTTCGCCATCAAAGAATCGAAACAAAAAAGTTTTAATAGCCATTAATTCGTTTATTCTTCTTTTAACCCAAAACGAGACTAGGTGTGTGTGTGTGTATGTTAAGGATCAAAAGTGTACTTTTGTAAGTGTGAGGCTCTAGGAAGCAATAAAGGTTATATTTATGATTAAATATTTTCATAGTCAAAAGTTTTTTTCATTTTTAATATATACCCGAAAATCAGTAAAAATGAAAACAAAATTCTGAGTATGGAAATATTTAATTATAAACCTAACCTCCATTGCTTCTTAGAACCTCATTCCATTATTCAACAAGCTTATAAATATCACGCTTGTAAAATTCTTTATGTTTTGATGCAAAATATGAATCTAACTCGTTTTCAACCTCTTCTCATGAAGTCAACTTAAGAACATCCAAATGGTTCTTTAATCCCATAAACAAGTGATAATCAGAAGGAACAAGATCAGGAGAATGTGGAGGATAAAGCAATATTTGCCAAGCGAGCTGCTCCAAGAGATCTTTAGTGATTCGATCGTGATGAAGCATAACTCCCCAACTGTTCACTAAAGGACCTTTGGCCAAGGTACCTTTCAAACGACGAAGTTAATTGTAGTAGAGATTAGCATTAATTGTTTGGTTGTTGTCTAATAGTTTGTATGGACAATTCCTTTAATATTCCACCATACACTCAACATGATCCTTTTTGGATGAAGTCCATAAAAGACTGATCTACGAATGGAGGCGCTTAGAGTTATGAAAAAGGTTCCTCTTCTCGTCACCATAACAAGCCTTCCCAAAAATGGTGCCTGAAGGTGTCGTGGAAGCAATGACTTACAGCAAGCAACATGCTCTTGCAAATTCGCCGTGGACGGTTCATGCGGGACCCATTTTCCAATTACTGGAACTTTGCCATTCCTTTTTTATTGGGCGTAGAACAGTCGTATGAGTTACGCTAAATTGTTCTGCGAGTTTCCTAACAGTTGAAGCAGGATTTGCTGTGACAAGAGATTCCAACTCTTTGGAATCGAATTCTTTTGGACGATTTTTTTTCCGTTCGTCTTTTAGACTTTATACTGAACTCCCCACTTCGGAAACGGGGAAAACCACCTCCCACAACTTCTTTCATTTACTGCATCACCCACATAATTGAGCTGAATTGATTTTTTCGCTTTATTTATATTGACACCTCTATGAACCTTGTAGTGTGAAACATGTTTAATGTGACCTTTAAATGGGAGGACATAGGGTTGAATACAGAATAACATTATGAACAATATTTTTATAATCTGAAAGAAAAACAGGTATGAAATACTCATTGTAGCATTCCTAAACTATAACAAAAATAACTACTTTAATAAATACTATCTTAAACCCACTCTAGAAAATCAAACAGCAACGTACTCTTTTACTGTATGATTACAACCCAGGCCTAAACGCTGCCCAATCGCAACGTCTTATCTACTAAAACTTTGGAGAAGAAACAATAAGTCGTCGCACAGCCTACAATTGATTTAGGAAGTTACAGCGTAGCCAATTCGATATCAAGATCAAAAAGAATTGGTCGATCCTCACTTATTGACAGGGATTGTTTGTGCGTGAGCTAGCTGAAAAGATTTGCGTCAGTCATACAACCATTTTGCATCATTTAAAGGAAATGAGCAAAGTCAGTAAACTAGACGAATGGATTCCACGTAAACTGACCGACTTGGACCGTCAGTGCCCCATAGACGCCTGTATGACACTACTGTCCAAAGAACGTCGTTTTGATTGGCTGAACAAGGTGTTTACTGCAGATGAAAGATGGTGGCTACATTCGAACATGGCACGCAAAATACGCTGGGCAGACAAAGATGTTTCTGCACAACTTCAGGCAAAGGCTAACTAACATCAAAAGATGTGAAGGGGGTGATTTACTGGGAAATGTTGGAACGCAATCAGTCTATCGATGCTTAATTATACGTTCAACAACTGCAACAGGTGGCAGATGCAATTGCGCAGAAACAACCACAATTGAGTAATGTCATGATTCTTCATACCCGTGCAAAAACTCTTTGAGCTGGGGTGTGAATTTTTCTCTCCCTCAGATACTCGTCAGACCTGGCGTAAGCATACTACCATCTATTCCGCGCACTAAAAACTTCTTGAATAGCAAAACATTATCAAATGATGACGAACTGAAAACTGCAGTTAGAGAATTCTATGATAGCAAACCAGTTAAATTTTATAAGAAAGTCATCCATGATCTATCCCATCGTTGGAAGCAAGTGATAGAAAATAACGGTAATTACATTTTTAATTGATGCTTCTTTTGCTGCATTGCTTCTTTGTAAATCATTTCAATAAGAGTTGTGCGAGAAATTTGTTTCCAAACTATTAAAAACAAAAACAAAATTCAACAAAACGTCCCCCCCCAAGCAACAAAAGCCAAAACACCCCCGAAGAAACAAAAAAAAGGGAATGGACACACCAGTGTCGGGGGAAAGACACCTCCTCCGAGCGCCGGAGCAGGCATCCAACACTAAGAGAGTCAACTAAAATGGAGGAGGCCCTCTTCCTCTAAAATGTCATGTAGTCCACTATCATTATTGCACAAACCGGTATTTAGTAAAAGGGCCAAGCGGTAGCGACCACGCTTGTCCCAGTACCAGTACAGGTAACGTGCGCGAAGATCGCCCATACTGAGACATTCAACATTAATGCACTGGAAATTCTTTGGGACACCACAGTCATCGCGTTGAGGTTCAGGTGAGCGCTCCATCAAATGGTGGTTCATATGGCGAGTGTATCCAATTCGAAAGCGACAGAAATAAGGCTGAAGCTGCCGATACATTGCGTGCACGCAACTTTAGATTCCAATTAGCTGTCTCTCATCTTCTTTGCAACTAGCTCGGCCATGAATGAAGACGCAACGCCTGTTTAATACCACCCTGACGTTAAACAGACGGGATACGGCGTGGAAGCTAACCTCTCTCTTCGGACTTGGAGCCATTCACCTACATTGGCACGGTTCCAGCGAGATAATAAATGTGTTAAAAAAGTAGATGCCCATACTCCCAACGCTGTAGAAGCTTTCGATGTAGGGGGTTTGCAACAGAGAGTCAAAGGTGTACCCTCCAGAGTGGCTTCCTGATCAGAACCATAGGCAAGAGAGCTAAACCCAGAGGCAACGTCGAGATTGGCCGCGGGTCTGATGAGAGCCTTTGGCGACTGAGGTATACGCCGGGCCCGCGCGTAAAAGCACATGCTTCAATGTGCATGGATCAGAACAAGTATCAACTCCCCAGCATCGACAAAAGGTTATCAATAGGGGATGTGCGGAAAGAACCGGAGACCGATGTGGTTGATCGTGACCACCTTCCTCCCTTCATGTTCAGCTGCGGATATATAATACTCATATCCGTATTCGAGGGTTGAGAGTATAAAAAAGTGAGCGATAGAATAACAAAGCGTTATTCCTATCAGAACCCACAGTGCTGAACGCTTTGGAACGATAATTTCCATGGTGATTGTAAATGAGGAACTATGGCTCCGAATATTGGGCAACCGAATGAGGCATCAGTCAAAAACAAGACCAAAGAAACTCAGTAAATCCACCACTTTTAGGCGAGCCTCGATTAGTAACAAGTCCTGATCGGGGTGAAGCCATGGATAGGGACAAAAGTGAAATACCTTAGTCATGGAAAAGGAAAACTGAAACCTGTGAGCTTCGGCAGGCATATCTAGATGTTTTTGGAGTTGACACTCCAAAGTTCGCATCTGGGCCGAACCAGAAGAGATTCAAAGGTTGTCCACGCATGCGTAGCGAGAACATTTTCCTGCAGCACCGAAGTGATACCGTTGATAATAAGGGCAAGGGTTGTGACACTTAGGACACTTCCATCGGGACACCCTCTTCCTGCTACATTGGGCCCGAGAGAGCTCACCCCCCCACCCGTACGCACAATCGACGATCTCGCAAAAATTCAGATATAAGATTGGGAGGCGTCCCCTCGCCCCGATCGTGTAGAGGGTTTCTATGATACCGTATCACCATGCAGTATCATAGACCTTCTTCAGATTGAAAAACATCGTAGTGCAGTGTTATATACAAAGGGCCCCCCGAATAGTACTTAACAGCTAGAGCAGAACATACGACGTGTAGTGGAACTTGCGGAAGCAGCACTGTACAGAAGGCATGTGATATGTGCAGTCCAGAAAAAGTTTATATCTCCTCCAAGATGTTGGGTATTTCATTTGGGAATTCAAAGGGCCTATGTACCGTCAAATATGCCATTAGAGACGGCATACCAGCATCCATTTGGAAAATGAGCGCACGTGCTACTGACTCTGATCAAAGTGAGGAACGTGGGGATCTACGTGGTTTCTGCCCACGGCATAGGGGAAGATTCCACCTCTTACCTCTCTAAGGGGTTATGGTGGTTTACCTACCACAATGAGAGAAGCGTTCACTCTCTTGGTGTACCCTGAGAGAGGAAAAGGAGACCCACCGCTAGAAAAGAGTCGCTGGAGGAAACTCTACAGAAGGGGGTAAGTGGAAAACTCCGGAGCTAGTAAACAAATGAGAAGGAGTAAACATCTTCTCTGCTTATAGATATTTGAATGGACCTCTGAGAAAGCACATAAAAGGTTATCTCCTTAAAAGATATGTACCTTCCTGAGGACTTCTCCAGAATTGGTAAATGGGAAACCCACTAGACTGATCTCCACAGGAGATCAGTCTAGGGGATCCTCTTCCGTTTCCCAGACGATACAACTATGACGAATAGCATACGCCATCTCCGCCATTCATTTAGAACTTCAGGCCAAATTCTACATATTGCCTGGTAGGTGGTAGCTCAGAATGTTGGCTCAGGCTTAGTAACAGGTCTCAGAAAGTTCGACGTCACTACGCTCGACATCACGTATAGGAGGAATCCAGGAACGAAGTCTAGTTAAGGCAATAGAAGTTGGGGCCAATGAAAGTGGTGCAGAAATAGACAGTCGTAGTGGAAAGTGCGCATAAAAGGACCGGGAGAATGCCCCAGCTTCTCCATATCTGGACCCAGAGTAGATGTTCCATCTGTGGTGATCTATCTTTGTAGACATTGAGGCCGGAATGACGTGCTGCTCCTCCAGGTACATGTTAGGGGACCTCCCGCAGCAAACTGGCAACGGGAGGTCGTGTTTATAGTAGGGGGTTGAACCAGAGCTACACCACCCACCTTCTTGTGGATAGACAAAGAGTTTAGATAATAGTTGTAGAAAAAAGAATGCTAAAAACGAGTGCACAAACTTCCCCAGGCCCCGTCAAAATGTTAAAGTCAACTTATTGAGGGTGCCTTCCCTAATTTAACTTGGGCCAGAAGGCCATGCAGCTCCTCCAGGTTCCTATTCTAACACGATACACAATTTTACATCCTGTGACTGTAGTGTAGCTAGTCGTAGAAAAGAAAATATGTTATGAGAGAAGGAGTTGGAACCATATCAGCTTCACCAGGCCAGTCAAAGTGTTGATGTTAAAACAGTGATCGGGGCTTTCTCTAGTTTGCACTCGGTCTGGGAAAGCGTTCAGCTCCTCCAGGTAGCATGTGTAGCACACAACACAGGGTAGCCTAATGTAAGAGCATGGTTGAAAACATCTGAGAGAAGAAGCCTAGCCTGCTTCAGAAACCTGCCTCTTTGCAAGAGACTTAAAGATTCTTGTTGGAGTCATCTTCCATGGAGGAACGCCTGTGAAAGAAATCTTTCCGATTTATTTCACCCCAGAAAAAATAAACGTCACTGTCTGCCTGGAGATGCCAGTGCTCTTCAGTAAAGAGTGCAATGGACACTAGGGGGGAAACTGTTGATGTAGGAATCCAGCGGAAGCAAAGAAACGTTTTTGCAGAAAGTACAACACGCCTGTCCTATAGAGAAGAAGAATTGCATTTTGCGCCGATGCTGGCTCGTGTACGGAGAATAAACCCTCTGTGTCGGTTGCTAGACGTAAAGCATGTTCAGAATTATGATAGATCGAAGCAAGAACATGTCGATCGTGATGCGAAGCTGTACATCACATAGGCAAAGTTGAGTCTGGACAGGACCAAGGCGTTGTAGATTCGAATTAATGCGCGTCGGACAGCGCTTACTTCACCGCGTGAGAGAAAACATATAAGGTTAAGAATGAACTAGTTGGCAGATATAAAGTGAGAGAAGCGAGTCTCCCATGAGAGCTTATCTTCAAGATGTAGCCGGGAAATTAAATGGTCGTTTTATTGTGTTGTTTTCGGTGACAAAGAAAGAGGTAACAGTAGGACATGTGGGAGAGAAGGAAAAACGTTCACTCAACGGCGGCATTGAAATCTCTATTTAGCCTTTTCTTTTCTTTCGACGACAAGTCTTTTAAGGTTTCACAGGTCATAAAAGTGATTTTCCAACTAAACTGGCTTTGAATTTCATTTTTTAAATTATTAGTTTTCGTTTGAACCACACTAAACATGTTACAAAGTTGGATCTTTTGAATTTTAACCTATTTAAATTTCATTTGGTAGTAAAACTACTATTTTATAAAACCCCCTTAAGCTACAGTAACCTCACAGTTTAGATTACATTGAATTACATTCATTTTCGCCAGCCCCGAGAATGGCATCGGTACCTACCGGTTGCCCTGTTTGCCTGTCGAGAAATCCCTCACAGAACTTTAAGATTTGCCCTCTTCGAACTTTTGTATGGCCAAAACGTCAGAGGCCCGATGAGGATATTAAATGAACTATTTGCCAATCCACGTCTGGATGAGGAGATCAAATCCTCGTATTCTTATTTGTTAGACCTAAGGAACCACTTGGAAGAATGCGCCGATATCGCATACACAAATACGGACCTAAACCTGGAGAAGTATAGGACCTATTTTAACGTTAGGAAAAAAGAAAGGCAATTCAGGCCCGCTGACGAGGTGTTGCTCCTCCTACACACGGAGACAAATATGTTCCTGTAGCAATGGAAAGGCCCCTTCCCACCTTAGAAGCACGCGACCAGGTGGATTACTTAGTACAGACCCCCTCAGGTAAAAAACTGTTTCATGTGGATATGCCTAAGCGCTACCACCACCGCGCCTGCATTAATAATACCATTATGCTTGACTAAGAGGCAGTAATGGAGGCCTCTTATGCTTTTGAGCCCCTTAACTTAATACAAACCGTATGCGTCGAGTCTTAAAATGACTACCCTCTCTTTTGCAGTCTCCTTCTTTTCTTATGTTCTTATGTTCGCTCTTCGGTTCCTGTGAAAACTCTGCTCTGGAACTCGACTTAGATCCCCAGCTGGAACCTTATCAGAAGACGCAATTGGCTCTTTTACTGACCAAATTCCAGGATGTAATCTCCGAGAAGCCTGGCTGCTCTATTAATTTCGAGCATGATATAGCCCTAAATACCCAGGAGCCTGTCTGATCTAAACCATACCCCTTGACCGTTTATTTGCGCTCTTCTTTTAACTCCGAAGTCGAAAACCTGCTGAAATTGGAAATCATTGAACTCTCCAATTCAGAAAATTGCTCTCTCATTGTTATGGTCAAGAAGCCAGATCAGTCTTTTCAAATGTGCGTAGACTTTGAAACACTGAACGCCGTAACAGTCCTCGATGCTGAAGAGGCTAAGTTTATTTCGGAGATAGACTTGTGTAATGCCTACTATCAAATCCCCCTTAAGGATAGTGCCCGGAAATACACCGCATTCCCCATAGAAAAGGGCCTTTGCAATTTTGGCGTCTTCCTTTTGGATTAGTTACTGTCTGTAGTAACTATAATCGCATTATGCGCCGGATATTGGATGGGTTGAATAACGTTTCGTTTTATTTTAAAAAGGTTTACATGGCCCCTCACAAATGGTACCAACATCTAGTTTCCCTTCGCTCACTCCTCAGTAGGCTTCGTAAACACTGCCTAACTATAGGCACCACCAAGTGCCATTTTGTCTACAGCACCATTAAATATCTTGGTTTCCATATTGGCGAAAATCAAATGACACCCGAGCAAGGAAAGGTGAAGGCCATCGCCGGCATGTCCATTCCGCGTACTAAGAAACAATTACGCTCCTTTCTGGGATTGACGTCCTTTCACAGGAATTTTATTCCAAATTTTGCCGCTTTAGCGTTTCCCCTTAGTACCCTATTAAAGAAACATTTCCCAGACCCCCTCGTCTGGAACCCCAATGCAACCGCCCCCTTCCAACAGCTGACCAAAAATTAACGTCAGCTCCTATACTGCGTGTAGTGAAGGCATCGGTTGAGTTTTGCTTCAGTATGAAGAAGGTGGCAATAGTTATCCTATTACTTACGCCAGCCTGGAAGCTCTCGTCACGGGAAAGGAACTACGCGGTCATAGAACTTGAAGCTCTCGCGATCGTGTAGAGTGTGCAGAAATTCAAAATTTACTTGCTAGGTAAAGAATTTGTGATCCAAACCGATCATCGCCCCTTTGCGTATTTAAAAAAATGTAAAAGCCAGAACGGATGGCTTATGCGATGGATCCTACTTCTAATGGAATACCAGTTCCGAATTTTGTACATTCAAGGGGCAGAAAACTGTATTGCAGACAGTCTAAGTAGGAATCCGGTAGAGGATCCTCCCCCTGCAAGGTAAATCTTGTTAAAACCTCTACTCCCGTGTATATAATCGTGTTTGTGTACTTGCCCTTTTTAATAATCTTAGACTCTGTCCTATCTGTGTACATTTTATGCTCCTTAGTCCCCTTGTAAAAATTGCCTTATTTTTTTGTACTTATTTGTTCCTTGTGTATTTTATATTCGCGTTGTCTTTTGTGTTTTTTTTTTGTCTTGAATGTAGTTCCACTACCCTTGACAAGACTGAATCTTTATTTAAATTTAATTTTTTGTGACATGCATTTAACTATTTCCTGTATTTATTTATTTTTTTGTTCGCTGGTTAACGCCGATATCTCTTTTTAAATGTACCCTACGTTCAGAATTAAACGAAATCTATTCTTTCATTTGGTGACCGCTGTGTCGGCTAAAATTTAAATGTCTGCTATTATTGTACACCTGTAAACCCAGGTCAAAATTTTCCCATATATGACCCCTCCCATGGTTAGGGATGTTTTTTTTCCTTCCTTAGGCATCAGGAAAATGTCATCTTCAGAGAGGGAGGCTTGTTAGGGGATGCTCTTCGAGAGACCAGCGTGAGAGGAAGCCCCTCGAAATACTCTTTTTCAGCCCCTTCGGGCCCCAGACCACGTGCTCTTTGGCGTGTGAATTCTGGAATCGACAATGAGGAAGTTGTCTCGAACTGAGCCGCTGACCCGGCCTTATTTACTTAAACGGGGCACACATCGCTCCGCCTCCTCCACGATAACGCCGAAACCTCACCTCCATGCCTCACAGACATTTCTTTCTACCGCGAACGCGCTCGTACTAGCTCAGCCCTATATTCTTAGGCAAACTTCGACTTTCAATCCAACCCCTTATCTCGAAATAAGTTTGCACAGACTGGCGTGGTAAATTCTCTTGGGACGGCTATTCCTTGAAGCTGTCTAACGGACAAGCCACCGGGCTATTTAACCCTGCGTCAGCCATTCTTCGAGGAGATGAGAGCATACCAGTCCTTCCGTTCAGACCGTGTGTCTGTTTCCCGCGAAACTTCGCAACCCCTGTTCGAGTCGTACCTCGTCGTTAAGATCTCACCAGCAGATCGCCCTCAGGGGAAGGCTTATCGAGTCATATTCTTCCCGGAGATCTGTGCAACCCCCCTCGTCTCCCCCCTTTCTCACTTCAAGACTCCCGTCGCCCGTGTCTGAGACTCCCTGATGTGTTGCAGAACAGTCTCTCGTGTTTAAGATCACACCTCTCTGTAGCAGAGAAAATCTTATTTTTCTGCAAGAAGAACTCCCAAACCCCCATTTACGAGTCCTCCTCGTCAACACCCTCCGAAGTGTCTCCTCGAAGACTCGTGCCATTGGTCTTCTCCCTCAGAACAACTCTAAGCTCCAAAGTAAAGCCATTTTGCTTTGTAATCCCATGATTACACCCCCCGTTATTCGTCACCTGGTTTCTTTAGCATCCCCTTTTAATTGACTCCCCGCTAAAACTTAAATAACTTCCATTATTCGGATTAACGATAATTTTGCACTCACCGCTTAGCTCTATCACATTGTAAATTGACTATCCTAATAAAGCATAAGTTGTTTCCCTTTTGTATATATATTTCCCTGTTTATTATTTATATTAAAATTATATTTTGGGGACTTGATCTGAGGGCGATCTGCTGGTGAGATCTTAACGACGAGGTACGACTCGAACAGGGGTTGCGAAGTTTCGCGGGAAACAGACACACGGTCTGAACGGAAGGACTGGTATGCTCTCATCTCCTCGAAGAATGGCTGACGCAGGGTTAAATAGCCCGGTGGCTTGTCCGTTAGACAGCTTCAAGGAATAGCCGTCCCAAGAGAATTTACCACGCCAGTCTGTGCAAACTTATACCCTTGAACTGCAACTTGGCAAGCCAGTTGATAAACCCCGGCCAATTGTAAACACACTCACTCAAGGAGGCGCCCTTCCACTCCTTCCATTGCTCCGAAGCTTATCGCAGGCGGCCTCGTGTCGGCTATCTGCTCGTGCAAGTATACGCGCCCTTACACTGAAAGGGTCTATACAGGCATACCTCGACAGTTTCTGAATTTCAAAATGTTTTAGGTAGAATGGAATAAAACTTTGCAAGCGCATATTTTTTTCTTTTCGGTTGGAATCATTTCATTTTATATGGATGATTCTCATTCTGATCCTTTATTTTCGCCAAGTTCTGGACAAGTCCCTCCTTTTAACAAAACTCCCACCCTCCCCTTCGATTCACGGATAACTAAAATAAACTCCCACAGAAATTCAAAAGCTGAAAGAACACTAACAAACTTACTTTTGTGACAACACGTTTCGCTATTCACACTATACGAACAATTTATCGCAGTGTGCACATAAGTCCCATTCATCCCATATCTACACACACGAAACAAAATACCACCGATTGAATTACACCTAAACATGATAGGAAACCATCTGCTCAGCAGAGTACTAAATCAACTCATCCTAGCTACTACCTTCCCACAAAAAAAAAAAAACACCCAAGGTCACAAAAGAATCCCAGGCACAATACTACCAACACCAATACAATGACGTTTTTCTCATCCCCTATCACAACCTAATAAAACACATCTACACTGCTTTCACCGATAGGTACTTAGGTTATATTTCAAACTAACAACCTTCTACACCGGACCACTCACATCAGGCTAAGTTCTATCTCCTCAAGTACTAGCACATACTAACTTCTCCCCATACCAATATACATCTAATATATATTTCCGAAAGTCTGTTTGTTTTTTATGTATATATATGGCCGCTATAGAAGGCCACTTTGAGCGACCTTGAAAGCCAATAAAGGTCACCATTATAGGTAACTTGACCCAGGGAGTAACAAGGTACTCAGATCTAGCAAAGGTGACGCCACCTGGTTGTTAGGTTTAAAAATTTTAACCTTTCTAGTTTGGGGGAGGGACAAATAATCGCGGCTATGAGTTGCAATTTAAACATCAATATTGCCCGTGGAAAAATTATGGTTTGCCAGACCATTTATTCCACTGCAATGTCTAAAACATGCGATAATACCTATTATCAGCATGCCCGAGACTCGAATAATTTAGATATTTAGTTAAAACTCGCGCCCATCTTCTTGAGGCGTGCTTTAAAGTATGTGACTGCCACCCGCCTACTCACGTTTGCTTACCCGCCAGCCTGCCCGTCCACGCGCTTGCTCGCCCTGCCATACTACTGTAATGTGAAAATCGTTATCTCTATCTTTCATGATACACTACTCCATTATTCCAAATTAAAATAAACCTTAAATTTTATAACTACCAAATTTTAATGCGTAATTTAACTCAAGCAGGGAATTAAAATTGTTCAAGATAGTTTTTTAGGCCCGGACAATGCCTGCTATCTTTACTAGACTAGCAAAGATACCCGCGAGATATATTATTATATTTATATATCTTCGATCTGTTTGACCGGGAACGTGAGATGGGTTTAGACCGTCGCGAGAGACCTACGAGTATTATCATCTCTTTATCTCTCTCACTCTATCTCTTTCTCTCTCTTTCTCCCTCTCTCTCTCTCTTTTTTTTTTTCTCTCTCTCTTTCTCTCTCTCTCTCTCTCTCTCTCTCTCTCTCTCTCTATATATATATATATATATATATATATATATATATATATATATATATTTATAATTTCTAATAAGTTTGTCTGTTCGACTGAGGCACCGTGAGCTATAAAGTATGCCTTTATAGAGTTTTGGAAATGAGCTTCAGTTTATCTAGTTTTGAGATGCCAACGGTGTCCGTGTAAGTTTTGTAATGTGAATTTTAAAAATCGTAGTGTGAGACTCCATTATCGGCATGTTTAAAATTAGAGGAACCCCGTTTTTATCATCGTCAACTCTATGCGATTGCTCTAGAAGTGAAGCAAAAATGTTTGTATATTCTCCACATGGAAAAACTAAGAATATTATGTACTAAGAAGTTCTGTAGTGCTGTTGAAAAACATTGTTTAGTTCATAGAATGAGAATAGTGTTAGTGAAGAATAGAAAAATATCTACTTTGTCTTTATTTGCGAACGCACTTTTTACCCGTGCAACGCTGAGTATCTCTGCTAGTAAATAATATATTAAATAATGGTGCCTGTAGTCTGATGATTTCCAAAGGCTTGAAGAATAATAAGCGTTCTTCATTCATGAATATAACACAAACACAAGCAAAACGAGTAAATCAGCAACTTCTGTTGACTCGTCTATTTGAAGAGAGAAGAGTTCATTTTAACTCGTCTTACCCGCTTTTTCACAAAATATTTACATTTCCTGAATGTGACTTGAAACCTTGTCATTAAAAAGTGGTACATTAGTTTTTTTACATATCTTTATTATGCGCCATAGACTCCAGCAATTTTTGTGCACAGAAAATCCCGTTTTCTTCATTTGTATGTGCTTCAACTTCTTTTTCTAATCAACAACCGATGTTATAATGAAACAACTTTGTTAAAACTTCTGATACAAATGAAGGAATTATAGTTTTCCTATGATTCGATTCAAAACGCGGTTGTTTAAATTCTTCACTTAAAAAAATAAATAAATGAGTTGTCACCAAATGTCTTTTTAATTTAAATGAAGGGTGGTGGGCAACCTTGTCAAATTGTAAGCACATAGGTTTGTACGGGCGCATTTTTTGTATGGTTTTGCTCATGTTCAGAATTACCAAACTTATTCAACACGAAATAATGATTAAGCAAGCGAATTGTAATAGTGTGAAATATAAATGTACAATTACGATTTATGAATTAAATGTTTATGAATAAATAATTGAAATGTTATGTAATAAACAGGTACGCGAGAAAATGGTTTATTGAAACCAAGCCGTCTCTATTCCCACTTTGTTAGTGACCGATTAAAAGGTTAGCCAAGGGCAAGGCGTTCCCACCACTGATGGATAAAAGCTAAGGCTATTTATACATTACAAACATACATTTTTCTTATATTTTCTTTTCTTTACCTATTTTGCTTTGATGTTGGTTTTGAAGAAGTTACTGTGCGGATAAGCCCAGTTACATTCCTTTCTGTCTCGGTGCTTGGGTGTTAATATTAATTTTAATATTTACCATGTTTTAAAACCTGATCATCATTTGTTTTGGCCGAAGCTGAAAGAACTTTAAAAACCGGTAAGAAGGAGTTGCCAAATGTCACCAGTGAAATAGTTTATATATTCTTCTACTTAGGGACCCTTTTCTTCAATCAAGAAATACGGTTTAAAAAGATATTACAACACAAGGATATTATAAAGATATTTTCTATTTCTGAGTATTCTTAGAATATATATGTACATGTGTTCTTGTGGCGTTAGAACCACGTTAGAGAATCGAATATAACTCAAAAGTACCTAAAATTGAGCATTTTGTAGTTTAGAAAATTTTATAATGGGTTCAAACGTTGAACCGTAGAAAACATCTGAGGGAGGGGAGCCTGAAGAGTGCTCTCAAAAGAGCGTTGGTCCCCCGAGGTATTATCACTCCTGTAAAGTCTTAAGAAGGACGCCGAGTTATAAGACCAATTTTTTTTTCCATTGGACGGTTGGTCTTTTAAAAGAACTGAATTTTCTATGCTAACCGGTGAGATCTAAGTCTAAAAACAAGCGCTCAAAGGACTACTACCCAAATCGTTTAAATAATCGAGGAGAGCTCATGCCATGTTTGCTAATGATAAAATCATCACTTCCTAAATTTTGAAGGGATAGCTGTGGGAGGAGAGATAGAGAAAGATTGCCAGTCCCCTGCCCTCCCACTCTGGCCATCCTGAGATGATCGGAGGGGGAGGGAAGGGAACCTGGCACCCTATGCCACCCACCGCCCCTCCAGAGCCCTGTCGGAACTACTGGAGGATCGAGAATGAGTCCAGGAGATAGAGAGGGCGAGAGAGAGAGTAAAAGGTAGAGATAGAAAAGGTTGAAGTAGCGTAGTAGACTTAAAATTTGACTTAGTTGGTCAGTGAACCTACAACTTTACGTGAGCTCCAAACCACGGTGTGTAATATATCTTTTTACTATTCATTCTTACTATGTATAGTGCCCCTGTCTCATTATGCAGTGTTTAGCCCTTTAGGTGTGAAGGATAGAAGAAAAGTGTAGGGAGAAGTAGAAAGAAGTAGTAGGGGTGCAATTGAATACTAGGGTACATGGAGGTCATGCTAATCTATTTCATTTTAGAATGTCTTAGTTTGGAAATTCGATAGTTTCAGTTAGTAGATGCCTGAGCCTCAGGCCCATCCCTCTTTGTTGTTCTGTTATGAGGCGTTCAAACCGTTATTGTTGTTTTTCTTTATTTTTACTACTGATAAAAATTTATCCTAACTATTTTTCTTGTTTATTTTAGAATTTTACTGTCTGATAAAAAGTAATTAATTTGCTACTTACTCTCTTTTAACTTTCCAAATTAATACGTTAAAATTTCATCCTCTTTTTGGTCGATCCTCGTTGTATATGTGTAGAAGAGACTATGTATTCCCCCCTTCTCTTTTGGGGTTATCAAATTCGTGATTTCCTCTTCTATTTCTTGTTGAGTTTTCTCAATCAGTTCCTTGGTTCTTTCCTCTATTATCTTGTTAAGTGGTTTCATCTTCACTTCTCTATGTAAGTCTCTTTGTCTTCTTCCGTCTTTCCTTCTCGTGCCAGTGATTACTGATACTGCCTTGTTTTAAGTACTCTGCAATTCAATAATTCTACTCTTGGAAATGGTGTACATGGGATCACTGGATATACCATTACTGACTGGATGATCGCTTGGTATTTGAGCAGGTATAGTAGACTTATTCCACTTTTTTCCTTTTTCAAATCGTTCTTTAACGTGCTTTGAATATCCTTCTCCGGTAATCGTTAGTCTTAGTACTTTAGTTCCATTGGTGTAGTCGTGTCTCTCTCCTTCGGCAATTATGTTGAGTTTCCTCCTGTAGATTGGCACTATTTTAAACTTATTTCTGTTCGTACTTATTTTCCATTTTCGGTCGTAAACATTAATCCTGTTTATTTCCTCTGCTGTTAATCTTGTCTGCATGTCAGTGTTCCTGTATGGGTAGACGATGATTTGTGTGACGTCGTCTGCGAATTGTATTTTAAGGCACCCATACTTAAATGTTGGTGGGATGTCTGAGGTATACACAGAGTATAGTGAAGGACTCAGGCACCCTTCCTGCAGTAAGCTAGACTCCATCTTGAATTCATCTCCTTGATGATTCCCTATCTCGATGAAGGCACGTTGTTCCGTCACGTAGTTGCAGATTAGTATTTCTATTTTGTTGTTCATACGTAATTGTATTATTTTGTATTGCATTCTCTTAGCCCAAACTCTGTCCAATGCTTTTAAAACGTCCCTGCAGACGATGTCAACGCTAGCCTTTTCCTTTTTTGCTTTGGTTATTTTCTCAGTAATGACCGTGGGGGCCATTTCTGTGTTCCTTTTTTTCCTAAATCCAAATTGAAATTTGTTTAGGAGATTGTTTTCTTCCCTGTGCTCACTAACCGATGGTTTATTATTTTCTCAAACACCTTCTCAATGAAGCCAAGTAGAGAGATTGGTCTATAACTCTCCACTCGTCTTGTTAGTTTTCCTGCTTTGGAGATAAAGATCCTCTTTGCGACCTTTAGTTTATTCGGTAAGCAGCCGGTGTTAAGGCTAGCGTTTAATACAAAGGCAATTCCCTGCAATATTTTTCTTATGCTTCTTCGTAGTACTTCTTGGTGAGTTCTGATCTTCCTGGTGCCTTCTGTTTAAATTGCGAACTAGTGGTTTTGACTTCTTGAACAGTGATTTTTGCGTTGGTACCCTCAAAGATGTCTCTCTCGGCATCCACAGATGGGTGAGGATGTGTTCTATCTCCTTCCTCGTTAAGTGCTTCAATGGTGTTGCGTTCAAAATCGATGTCAAATTCTTAATTGTCTTCCTCGCTTATGTTAAATATCCTCTTTTAGTAGCCGCTGAATATCCGTCATATCATGCCCTCGTCTTCTATTATTCCCTTGGTTGTATTTTATTGCCATTTTCCTTGCTCCTGCTTTGCCTTTCATTTGGTTTACCTTCCAAAATTCCTTTACGAATGCATCATTGTCAGTTTTCTGGATTGTTAAATTTCAGTGTTCCATTTGTTTTTCTATTAACTCCGGATTTAGTTCTCTCTTTATCCTTCTCATTTCGGTGTGTAGGCCCCTCATTATACCTTTCCTTCTTATTTCCTTTGAGATTTCCTTTAGTCGTCTGTACTTCTGTACCATTTCGGGAGTCCATGCCAATGTCTTAATTGTCGTGTAGCGGCTATTTCTTCTGCTGCTTGCATCGAGCTCCTTATATTTTCTAATTCAGAATCTATCTCTTCTATCGTTGCTCCTTCTAGTGGTTTTGGTTACCTTTTGTATCTTTCCTAGTCTGCTCTATGGAAGGCTTTTCTTACATTTCCTGGGATTTGTATCGGTTGTTGGTTAATGGTGATTAGAGGTGTCGTGTGATCTGTACAGGGTATATCTTCCGGCCTTATATAATAGTTATAAGGGAGATGGTTATTACCTAGCTAGGCAGATATCCGGCTTTGTGTCTATGCTCCCAGTCTCAAAGTTTGGGTATTCGGGGCCCAGTCGTTGGCAGATGCCTCTTGCGCTGATCACTTAAAGGTGTCTTCCTATTCCGTCCTTGTGAGCCACTGTGAGCGTTGAGGTCACCCATGGATATTACTGGGTTTATGCTATTGAAGATATTGATGAAATTGTTAATAGGAAAATGATCTCTCCTAGGTGGCTGGTATCCTGTTACGATTATGATGTTCTTTAGTTCCATTCAAACTTTAATTGCGCTCTAAGATTCGTGAAAATCTTCGCGAGTTATGAATTTGATGCCTTTCTTGATTGCAATAGTAGCTCTGTCGTGTGTTTGCCCCGTGGGGTTTACGGCTATGACGTAATAGTTCCATATCTTTATTTCTTCATTCTTCATTTTCTAGATTGACTCCGTGTACCTAAATTATGATAATTTCTGGATCTAATCTTCTAAATTGTTTCCATACATCTATTTTTTATTTCTCCATCCGTTGATGTTTATCTGTAATATGTTTAGGTCCGTCTTGTCCATCGTGAGTGGGTGATTCTTAAAGTGTTGCCCGTCCATTTGATCGTTTAATCCGTCCATGGAAATAAGTGGTATTTATTTTCGTTTCCTTGATTGTTTCCTAGTCCCTTTGGTTTGTGTGATTTTTTCTGTTGTATTGTGAGCCCGGCTGGGTGAGGTCTTTCGTGTGGATTGGTTTTTCTCGTTCCCCTCTTACTCGTTGGTTCCTTTTCAGCTGATTCAGAACTTCCTTCTTTTGTCGCTTTCCTCATCAGATTCCGTCGCGCTCTCTCCTTCCTAAAGGTTCACTTAAGCATCTTTCTATGTCACCTGAATATTTAATATTGGTGACGAATTGATTTCATGTGCACCGATTATCAGTTTCAATCCGTTAGCTTTCAATGACGCGTTTAATGTCTTCTCGTATGTTCTGGGTTGTAGTGCGTGGATCACGCATGTATATATTTTCCAAAAAATGCCTGCTGAGATGTTGGGTAATGCAGTAGCTGTTTGTCCTTGCGTCCTTACTGCTGCTGCATAAGAGTTGTTGCTTCTAAAGACCTTCTTTTCTCGAAGTTTTCTCTCCTTTCTTTTAATCATCTCTTTTCTTTTAGGGCATTGCATTGCCATCGTACGGTGGCTTCCTCCGCAATTTACACATCACTTCGTAGCGTTGTTACAGTTACTAAACTCATGTCCCTTTGTGGCGCACTCGAAGCACATGATTTATCCTTTTTTAGGGCAGTTGACCGAAGTATGGTCTTAATTGGCGTAGCAATTAAAAGACATTTTAATATTCACAAATGTGCCCCTTTGTATGTTAGACGGGGGAATCAGTATTCTGAAGGATAAGAGCCACTTTTCTTGGGTTTTTGCTACCATCTCTGTAGTCTCGCATATTACTTTAAATACCTGAGTGTGATCCTTGAATTTATCACATCTTGTATTTTGATCCATCTTTGTTTGTCCATGACTTCTTCCTTAATTTCTTTACATGAGGGAGCCCGCACCCATGCTTTCACTTTTCGACAGACAAAGCTCCTGTTTGCGGTGATTTGTGGCCGGATTTTGGGGCTCGAGGTTGAGGTTTTCAAAGTTATGCTCGTTGCCATGGAGAACAGCTGTTAAACGTCTTTTCCTTTGGGGCATATCACAGTGAATTCATTTGGAGTTTCGATACATTTGATCAGTGGGATCAAGAGGTCCGAGAAAATTGTTTGTACTACTTGCTGCGGTGTCCTTTTCTTCACATTCGGTAGAAGCCGTAGATGTAGTATTTTTAGTTCCACGAGGTAGTCCATTTTTTTAACTAGTGTTCCCCACTAATGTCAGGCTCTTAGTAGTTTACTCAGGAAGTTTTATTTAAACTTCAATTGCGAGTTATGAATTTAATGCCTTTCTTAATTGAAATAGTTGCTCCGTCGTGTGCTTACCCCGTGGGGTTTACGGCTATGACGTATTAGTTCCATATTTTTATTTCTTCATTTTCTATATAACCTAATTCTATCTCGCATAACTCCAAGTTTCGCACTCTCCTTGGTCACCCTACCTAGCTGAGCCTAGCCCTATCAGCAGTCCACAGTTAGTTTCGGGCTCGAGGCCGAGAATTGACTCCCCTTTTCTGGCCGCCTAACGGGGTCTCCATCATTGGTTCACTATACCCTAGTACCTACTTCTTCACAGACTTTGCCAGTGACCAAGTTATATAGCGCTAGTTAGAAATAAATATAAGTTAAAAGATGGTTAAAAAAGGTCCAATAGCAAGAGAAAAACCAGCCCCTTCGGGAAGGCTACCTTGCTCACAAGGAACAGGAGGAATTTTCAATCAAACCTGTTAGCGCATATATTTCTTCTAGTATAGCTTATTGTGTGCTAGTAGAGAGTATTCTTCAGAAAATATTCCGAAAATTGATCTTACGTGAAAAAAAATCGCCAGAAAACTTTACCAGAGCGTAGCCGCAGAAAGTAATCAGATGATCCGAGCCGTCCTTCCTAATTTTTTAGGGGGGGGGGAAGGTGCGGGAGATAAAGAATGATTACCAACCCCATCTCCTCCCCACTTCGGTCATCCCGAGATGATCGGAGGGGAAGGGAAGGGAACCCAGCCCTCAGGCCTCCCCTCTACCCTCCAGAGTCCTGTCAGGACTACTAGAGTAGCGAGAGGGAGACCAGGAGAAATAGAGGGAGATGAAGAGTAGAAGGTAGAGATAGCAAAGTTTGAAATAGCGTAATAGACTTGAAAGATAACCTAAGTTGGTCGGTGGATGTACAGCTTTACGTAGATTCCGAACCTTGATGTCTGGCTCCGTGAACGTGACTCTACACATATAGCTTCGTTGCAACTATGCCGTTCTACTTAGAAAAGGCATAATTGAAAACTCTGGGGAAAGGAGGTCTGAGGCTTACCCCGCTGCGAAACCCAGAGGAAGAAGAAACCTGGTTTGGGATTCAGTTACAAACGCGGGGAGGCATAACAACCTACCCTGCGGCCACCGTCCAAGACCACAGGGGGAGACACTTCCGTCTCTGTGAAATGTCGGACGTAACTGTTAAATAACCAAAACCCAATAGAGGGGACGGCACCCCGACTGGAGTCAGTTGATTCTGGCTTCAGTCATCATTAAGTCCGCCATGTTTGTACACCCTCTGAGGAGCCCAACCAGGTCCATAAAATCATCCATCACCCTTCACCACATCCGAGTCATGTTCACGGGGTCCTCATCGGCGGGGCGGGGGTACGCCCAAACCAAAAGTAAAAAAACGTCAAGTAAAAAGTATTAGTATAAAATGGCAAACACCTTATACTAACACACACCACCGAATCAACACCCTCTACAATCAACCACCACACACTATTGAACCTAGCCTCCACTCACGACACCCCGATCACCAACATTATTAAACTTCGCACAGGCCACAAGCTCGTCTTCTGTTCACAGGAGGACGCGCTAACCTTCCATGAGAAGAACACCATCATACTCAACACACACAACCTGTACTTCAATAGGTCGGAGAACTGGGCAGTAATCACACTGTCCAGCGACAACACAAATAACATACTGCTAGACCAAGGTATCAAGGTCTGCGGCACCCTCACAAACCCTCAATACATCGAAGAACAACACAATATTAGACCCACACAATGCCACCGGTGCTACAAGACCAGACACAACACCAGCACATGCTCTGCAGACCTAATCTGCTCAAAGTGCAGTGTAGTGGGGCACCACTATACGTCCTGGACCTCCACCACAGCCCTCTGGGCAAACTGTGGCGGCGACCACGTCGCCGTCAACCTCAGGTGCCCTTACCTAAGTAAGGCCCGACATGACGCCGTGGAGACCATTCGGCACCTACAACTAAATACACACACAACCATACACTCCGCCCCCGCCCCCCTCCCCTCACCAGAACATTCGCCGCTGCTGCCGGCGCTACGCTGCTTGCTCCCCCTGCCCTACCCCAAACGCACCCACCCAGCCCTGCAGCAACCACACCTCACCCACACACCCCATCCCCCCTTACCCCAGCTCACAACACTCAGAGACCCCCACTACTACCAACACCCACACACCACACAAACCCCCCCCCCACTCTACACGCCCACCCCCACCCCACTCTACACCCAACCCCACTCTACACTCCCACCCCCACCCGACTCTACACGCCCATCCCCATTCTACTCTACACACCCACCCCCACCCCACACCACACAAGCGACAACACAAAAACTAAACTACACCTGGCCACCCTGCTCTCAGCGGTGGCTAAAGACATGTCGAGGGGCGACCCTCGACTATACGCCAAGATTTTAAACACACTATTCGCCTCCAATGGCATAGAGCAGATCACCTTCCCTGAGAAGGTGTTCCTCTAATAGACAAACACACATCCAGACCCACACTCCTCCCCATCCCGTCGGGTACATACCCCTGCCCGCAGGGAACCACTGCCCCCCCACTTTCATCACGCTTCCCCCGCCGCTTGTCCTGTCCCTGCACCTTCCTTAGCCACTGCTTCCACCTCCCTCCCAACCACCTATCCCGCTCGCACCTCTTCCACCTCTCTATCAAAACCCCGCCTACATTCCACTGCCACCCCCCCTCCCACCCATCTCGGCCCCCTCTCCCACAGCTCCCACCGTCACCCCAACCCCCAATCTCACACAGTCCACCACACCCCGTGCCAATCCAAAAAAAACACCCCAAAGCCCCATCCATGCACACAGGCACGGGACAAACAACCCCCCCCTCTCCTGTCGTCTCAACTCCTCCTTCACTCCCTACTACTCCCCCTCCCACTCCTTCTCACTCCACCCTTTCTCACTCTGCTCCTTCTCACCCCACTCCTCCTCCTTCCGCTCCTTCACCTGCGACTTCTTCCCCCTCACCCCCCCCTCCTTCCACTCCTCCTCTGACTCCTTCCCCCTCAATCCCCCCTCCTTCCAGCCCTCCGCCGACCCAACCTCCTCTCCCCCCCGACACCCCTCCTCTCATAATCTGTACCTCTCCAACTATTTCTAGCCCTTCATCCTCCAGCTCTACGCCACCCACCTCCGCCACAAACTCCCCCACCAAGACACCCCCCCTCCAAAGCCACCACCTCGACATCCACAGAACACACTCCTCCATCCACTACGGCTTCCCCACCCCACAACACTGCCGTGACCAACACGAAAAAAACATCTACACGAGTCAAGATACTCGCTCCTCATGCCTCTTGGGCAATACCCAAGGAAAGGGGGACGATGCTAGGCAAGTCAGCCTCCCGCGCACTCCGCCCACGACAATAGGCCGACTTAGCCTAATACAGCTAAACGTACGCAGCTGGCACGGTATTCACTATACGGTCGCCAACTGGGTACTCAACACACAAAGAGCAGACATAATACTCCTGAAATCCACCAGTCTACACCCTCCCAACAACAGACTCCGCATTGCAGGCTACCATACCTACCTATCCCCACAGGCGCGGCACCTAGGATCTGCGATCCTAGTTAAGCGCAATATACACCACTCCCTCGTCAGCACACATGACACCTCCTTTCTAGCCTGCAAAATTGACACAAGCTCTGGCCCTATAATAGTGGCCACCCACTACAGACCACCACGAATACAGCTAAACTTAGAAGTCCCACTCCGGGCCCTATCAAACCACAACCTACCCATCTTCTTCGCGGGGACCTCAACGCTTTCCACCCGACACTCATTTCTAACAACACGAACGATGCGGGTATTTACTTGGCTGGTGCCTTGCGGCGTTACCGCTGCGAGCACATCGGCCCGGCCTTCCCCACGTTCTTCGGTCCGCACGGAGGCACCACATTCCCGGATGTGGTCTTCCGCAACGACCATGCCACACGATTCTACACTCACATAGCACCCGGTCCCCACGTACTATCTGACCACATATCGATATGCCTTCTCATATCCACATCTACCATACTCATCCCCACATCACCTCTATATGACTACAAAAACACAAACTGGGCAGAATTTCAGAGTCACATATCCACAAACACACCACATAACCTCGACCTGGAGGACACCAATCCAGGACTAATAGACCACCACTGGTGTTCACTTTTAGACACCATCACCACCGCACGTAACCTACACTCACCACATACAAACTACACCTGCATAAAACACTTCACATTCTTAATACACACACAGAGACTTATCACACAGTACAATAACCACTACACTAGAGGCCCACGACAACACAACATAAACCAACTACGTGCCCGCACCTTCAGTGCGTGCAGCTAGATAGGAACCGGCAGTGGCGTGAGGTCGTCCGCATTGCGGACGACACTCGTTGCATGGACCCTTCCTTCTTTTGGAGGCACGTAAAAAGGATGCTGGGTACTGAACTATCCAAACCAATTACACTCAAAATAAACAACCACACACTCAAAGACACTAACGACATCCTCGACGCATTCAGGTCCCATTGGGATACAGTACACACGCACAACCCACCAAAACCAAATGCGCAGGAGCACTTCCAGGAAATCCAGGAGTGGTATCGGGCTCACGCTCACGAGCTAAGGCCTGTCCCCCTGATAGGAATGGAGGTGCTCGATTACGCGTCCACACTAACCCCTCCAATCATCGTCTAGGAGACAAAACACTACATAAAAACGACACCCAAAACGAGCCCCCGGCCCCTCCGGTCTACCAGCCACACTCATACACGTCATGTTGAGCTTTTGCTTTTGCTACAATGTGACCGGTCTATTTGAGGCAATCGGAATCGCATGTAACCCCAATGAGTAGCGCCTCTTCATTGACAGCTCGTCCAGAAGCGTCAAAACAGTGCTGTTTCATAACTGAAACATGTATCCATCTCTTCTCCTTACTCACTCGGTCCAGCTCAAAGAGAAATACAGCAGTGTCAAGATATTTCTAAATGCATTTAAATATGAAGAGTACGGTTGCGAGGTTATCGGAGACTTCAAAATAGTGGCATTCTTGATGGGTCTCCGAGGCAGCTTTACCAAGTTTCCTTGTTATCTTTGCCTTTGGGACAGCGGGGACACCGTGGTACACTACCATCAGCGGGATTGGCCACAACGGACCGAGTTTAGTGTGGGGAGAAAGAACGTCAAATGGGAGCCTTTGTTGGACCCCCCAAAAGTACGGTTTCCTCTTTTGCACTTAAAATTGGGCCTTATGAAACAATTCGTCAAGCTGTAAATAAGGAGTCTGCAACTTTCAAGTATCTCAAAGATTTCTTTCCTAAGCTATCTGTGGCAAAGGTGGAAACTGGGGTTCTTCGTCGGTCCACAAATAAAAAAGATCATGGAGTGCAAGGAGTTTCCCGAGAAGCTCACTAGGACGAAAAAAAAACAGCGTAGGCAGCTTTATCGCAGTAGTTCTGGGCTTCCTAAGTAATCACAAAGCAGAAAACTATGTAAAGCTTGTTGAGAACTTGGTGAGAAACTACGGCAAGAAAGTTCCTGAAAGTCCATATTCTTGACGCTCATCTTGATAAATTTAAGGAGAACATGACGAGCACTTTCACCAAAATCTACTGGACTTTGAACGCCGCTATCAATGATCGTATAGTGAAAATCTGATGGGCGACTATATTTGGGGGCTGATTCGTGTAAGTAATTTACAGTATAAGTGTAAATCACGGAAAACTACTCATTTCTAATATTTTAATTGTCTCACTTATGTGATTCTAGAATAAATGAATGCTATTTTTGTATAATGTCGTTTTGATTCTAGTTTATGCAAATGAAACTTCCAATTCACCACTTCCTTCCAGAGGAAATAGGTAAATTTCATATAAATATCATTATCCTGGACACAAAAGCAAAGTTTGAAATAAATAAGTGTTTTTTCAGGTATTCTAGACACAAGCAAATAGAAAATAAAGGTTGCTACCCAAAGACAAAAGTCGTGTTACGCAGTGATCATTCCTGCCTCCTTGTGACTCGCTCTCTCTTGACCGGTTTCTGGTCGGCCTCCTTTTCCGTGATATCCTCGAAGAATTAGTTTACCAGTTTACTGGCATACAGTACCCTTTTAACAAATTTAATGATAGGTTTTGTGTTGTGGTTACATGCGCGGAGCCCGCGCAATTTGTCACTGAGCGGAATTAGCCACATTAACAACAAGGGTATATCTGAAAAACAAGAGGCCATTTTTTCCTTCTGTATAACTTTCTACAATTAGGTGCGCATATGATGAGAAAGCGCTTGAAGCTGGTGGGCTCAAAGACCACCATTAATCGCTCGATTAGCGGCCACGTGGTCCCCGACGTTGTGTTCACCCGTTCTTTTTGACTTTTCGTTATTGGTGGACGCGATCTTCAACCTCCTTCCGTCCACAATTCGGGCTCCGAGGTCAGACATGACTTCTTCGGCCTTATCTCTTATCTTACCAAAATGACTAAGGAGACATTTTGCTTTTCTTACTCTTGCGTATTTATTGAGCGATCCCTGCCCTCGTTAGGGCCGAAGCCAATGGTAAAAGTGAGGCCGATTGTATTTAGGGGTTGGTGGCTACCAAGTCTTGATCCGCCCTCTGGAGGGCTCTCCGTCCTAGGTTGGGGTCGTTTTATGATCAAGTGTTACAAACTTGAATAAAATAGCAAAATAAGTTGCATTCAAGATTTAATGTCCGGGAAACCAACAAGAAGATTTAAACAAGAAAAATGAGGCTGAAACGTTAGTGAAAGATCTTCATTACTTCCCACATCCAAATTTATTGAAGCTTACACTTTCGAGAGATATAAAAAAAATCTAGGTGTCAGTTATCTTGAGAGTTGTTATCCGTCCATCCACTAACCAGACTTTCGAGAATAATGTGGTTGGGAGGAACTCATATTACTGCATTTAATCCACTTTAGTTTATATCAACTTCCTATATAATAATGGAATCACTGCCCTTTGTATAAGTGACAAGTAATCTAAATTATTAAGACTGTGCGCAGGATTATTATTAAAATGTGCACTAAAAGAGGCCTATTTTCATTAAATAAACTGAATCTGGGATATTTGTTAAAAACCAAGAGGTTTGGGCAAGAAATGAAGCAAAAACGGCGGTAAACCGACAAAAATATGTCAGACAAGTATGGTGGATGAAGCAGAAGTTCCAAATTTAGATTATTCTGTGCATCTCTCACCTCAGGTGCGATGTGCAGTCGAGAATTGGCCAACAGAAAAAAAAACCTCTGCCTTTGACTCTCGCTGGATGCTTTTCTACAAGTTCATCTTAAATTCTTCGCAATTGCGCAGCGTATAACTGACCCATTTTTGTCTTTGGAGAATCAAATTCTCAAGGAAAAATTCTTTGATAAGGATGCACTTGAGAGAGAATTCAACATTTGTTTGATTCAAAACCTAAGGATTTTAATTTAAGAGTCATGTGTTAACTTTAATTTTTTTGGAAAAAAGTCTGAAACGAATGAAATCTATTTTGTAGAATACATTATATTCTTTGAACTGTGTTTTCATTTATACATCTTGATTAAAAAACCCGAACAAACTTAATTATACATCTGATAGAACCGGATAAGCTGGGTGGAATTTCCCCAAAAGTACTCCAAATAACCAAATTTGGTTGTACATGGTTAAAAATGCAAGAAGTTGACAAGTGCAGCGTGTGAAACCTTAGTGCAGCTGATATCTAGAGGATTGCGTGTCCTCAAATCCCCAAAAGCCGTAGTTTACCATTCCGGCCCCAATCCCTGCAGAAACATCTGGGGCCATATATCTTCCACACATTTTCACTTTATCTTCCTTCGCTCCTTTCTTTACAGATTTCTCCTTGCTGACATTCTGCGTAATACGACCTCGTTGATTTTGCACTTCAAATTCGAGGGGAAAAAAATTTAGCCAGCATATTTTGTCTACTGGGAGTTATTTTAAGCGGATGAAATGCATTGTATTGGTCAAAATATTTTACTCGATTCCTTATCTACCCATAATCAGTCATATTTTTTTCCAATAAACTCTAAATGATTTATTTCATACAGAAGAATTCTTTAGAATCCCGCGGAATCTGCCTTCCTCTGAATTTCTAAAGCCGTTGCTTTCCTCAGGAAATAATTAGGCACTAATGATATCGGGACATGAGTAAAACTGTGACACACCTCCCATTCTATTCCTCCGGCTACCAATGCTCCATTATTTTACTCAATAACACCTCCTCCCCGCCCACACTCCATTGAGGATTTATGAATTAGTCGACACAATTATTATTAGGAATTATTTTTCGGCTTTTTAGCATTCGGCTCTATTCCCCGGAACGGACCCTCACTCTTTAATTACA
This sequence comes from Ceratothoa steindachneri, assembly GCA_963969495.1. Lineage (NCBI taxonomy): Eukaryota > Metazoa > Arthropoda > Malacostraca > Isopoda > Cymothoidae > Ceratothoa > Ceratothoa steindachneri. The sequence goes on from OZ018328.1 coordinate 107,290,485, forward strand.
TTTCCTTTCGCAGGAATTTATTTTATTGGGTAAAACCTTCCATAAACATACGTACGCTATAGATAAATACATACGATGTATCCATTTCAATTTATGTTTGTTTTATTACAAAAAATATTCCAAAACCACAGGAAGACGTCAAGATTTTTTTAACGGATCATAGTGATACGAGTTATGTGATGTTAAAATTAGTAAGAAGTAGATCACACGAGTAGTCAAAAAAGACCTCCAACGTTATTGAGTAGTATGGTAGAGAGATTTGGGAGGTTACTAGAGCTATATACCTTTAATACATCTTCACCTCCCCTAATTTCACCACTTCGCATGGAAGTAGATCTTCCTATGGGATATCATTTTTTTTGCTTACCAGATGGGGGCTTAAGTTCACAAATTGGTGTAGGTGCCTTATTACGAGCATCTCTTATCTTTTAAAATGTATTTAACTTCCTGAAAACGTTGAAATTTACGTAAACTTTTCCGTGTTTCTTCACTGGACCACACACATTTGAGAGCACGGAGAGAATAAACGTACTTAAAAGGAAGAAAGAAGAAGATTGGAGAGAGGTAGGGAAGATAAGGAAGAGGCAAAGATAGTAATCCCGTATTCATTTATTCTCTTTAAGCGGAAACACAATGTATCGAAGGCAAAGTTGTTGAGGTTTAAAACTTTGCTGCGGCCATTTGTCAAAGCTGGACCAAAGTTTGAGGCTGGAAGGCGGTCAGTTGTAAGTCGAAGATTCAATTCAAAATGAGGAGGGCGAAACTTTCGCCGTCTCACCGACTGATTCTCTAAATTGGTCAAGGTAACAAGAATCCAGGTCACAACTCACGGACTACAGGGGGTGGGAGGTGGTTAAAAGTTCATGGATGAGGATATGAACAATTATTTGTATTTATTTGAAAATTAAATGAAAACCAACAAGGAATTTTCTTTAGAAAGTATTCGAAAAAAATGGCCTACTAATAATTATGTGTAAGTTAAGAAATGAGCAAAAGATACAAACGAAAGGTATGTAATGCGGCGGAATAAGGTGAAGACAAAAAAAAAGAGTCAATCATAACCATGGGTTAAATCCGAAGGCCATATTGATGTAATGAGCAAAGATGTGAACATGACAGGTGAAAATATATGAAAGGGGGTAATGGAAGAAAATAAATCACTTAAACGTATTGCTTCCAACTCCATTTGGAAGCAAACTGTTAAGTGTTTCGTGTTGGATATATCTATTAACGAATAGTATTGTTAAAAATGTTAAAATAATCTGAGGCTAGGTTACACGTTACAGATTATCTCTTAAAATGATGTAAAAGGGTAAGCAATTTGTAAATATTATTAAAAATAAGGAAGCAGTATGCAAAGGTATTCAAACAAAGTCTGCCGACCAAAAGTCGCGTGCTCTCACTTGTTATGATTTAGGACCTTACGACCTTCATAACTCTCAATAATTCTCGTACTAACATTGGGAGGACCTTCGAAATTACATCATTTGAAATAGAATGTAAAACAACATAAGGGTTCAAATTTCATTCGAAACGGGCGAATAGTTATGATATTATTGGCAGATAATTTCGCAGCTAACCGTGAGAAGATTTTGGCAGTTATATCATTCGAAAGAAAATATAAAACAACATAAAGGTTTTAAATTTCTTTAGAATCGGCTGAATAGTTATGATGTTCTTGCCAAAACAAATTAATTCCTAGGCTAACCTTGGGAGGACCTTGGCAATTATAATCATTCAAAATAGAATGTAAAACAACATTAGATTTCAAATTTCGTTAAAATAGGCCAAAGAGTTATGATGTTATTGCCAAACAATTCCCCGGTTAACCTTGAGAGGACCTTGGCAATTATATCATTCGAAAGAGAATGTACAACATAAGGGTTTCGAAATTCGTTAGAATCGGCCGAATAGTTACAATGTTATTACAAAAAAAAAAGCAAAAAGGAAGAAATCTAAAGGCGTCAAGTTACACGATCGTGGTGGCCAATTGACCTCGCTGTTTCGAGAGATGATTCGAGTCTAGTCGCCTGCGACTTAAAAGGGAAGTAATTTGGTCACTTTTTTGTTTGGGGTAACAAAGAGTTAAATTAATCAGAAAAAATCACCTAACTACTTATAACCATAATTCCACCGCCAACTCAGACCACAACACCGTGCCGTAACCATAACAGAACCTAAACTAGTAACTTAACCAAACTAATCTATAATACAACACAACTCAAAAATATACGCAACTATATATAAATCTTTCTATCTTCCTCTAACTTCACTTCTTTTTAACATCTTCAAAATTACTCTGCAAGAGATGTCCAAGAGTTTTTATTTGTTTTATATTAAAAATATAAAAATTTCCCACAACCAAAACCACAAATATAAATTTTCATCTTAGTAGCGAAACCATTGACTGGTTATTTATATATTTACGCAACACTCGAATAATGTTGTATCACTGTCGTTAGGATTTGCTGTGCTGTGTTACTAAGTAATAATATTTTTCATCAAATGTTAGGTTGGAAAATTAATTATAGGGATAAAAAAGGCAGAATGCTAATGTGAATATTTTGGAAGATATTGATGACTAAAGATTAATTAAATATTTAAAGTAAATTAAGCTAGAAAAAGGAAAAACTGGAAAATTTGGCAAATCTACTTTTAAATAAACCCGTTTTGAAATTGTTTTGACACCTCTGCTTGAAATACTGCCATAATTTAAAAAAATCACGACTTTTTTAAATGTCTTATCTAGTTTATTTATATATAAATATGTCCCAAACACTCTATCTCTCATTAAATAATAATATAGTAAATTGTCACTGAACGAAATTCAGAGCAGTGTAACATGACTAAATGTGACAACTGTGCATTAGTCAAATCTGTCACTTAGTGTTGATGACTTACTGAAAAATGTGATAGACCCGTTATGTTTAAACGTTATCCCAAGCAGATGTGTTTTATTTTATATTTTAATTATAATTTTATTTCTTATTTAATCTACGGTTCCAATTATTATCTCTCTTTACCCACAGAAATCATAGTTTCATCCATCATTCACGATTCAGAGAAAAACGATTCATTGGCCACATTCGAACTATGAAATTTCTTGCATAGATTATAACTCGAAGCTAAATACGCGACTAAGATATTAAAAAAGATCAGAAGGATTTGTAGAAAAGATTACACCCAAATCCTGAAGGCTGTGAAACATAAATTCGGAGAGGAATAGCCAAGAAATTGCATTCAGAATCAAATGAGATTATGTTTGCTGCGTCACTGCGCCGAAAGAAGAGTTGCTACGAGGTAGCAAAGGAGGTGTCTAATTGTTGTGGTAAAACAGTCATTTGACAAGTTGTGGATCAATTTAGAGTTCAACAAGGCGTGAGTGCTTTGCATGAAATGGCTAAGCCACAGAAAGGTGATCTTATGTTCTCTACCGAAAGGCAAATTCCTAGAATGATCGGGTATAGAAAACAAGTCTAATAAAGTGTCAGATGTCCACAAATATCGAGAAATAGTAAAGAATCTACCATACATGAGTGTTTTCATCAGGTTACCCCTTCTGAAACACATCTGGCTTATGAAACCAAGACGAACCAGTTGGAATGGACTTTATTTCCAGCTCATATCATAGCCCAATTTGTTACCAAGTTTTTGAAAGATCCTGTGTGTTTTGGATGTTGAAGAGGCCACTTTTCATCGTGACATATCCCCAGTCTGAAAGCTCTCACGACCCAACAAGTGTTTATGGATACTAAGTTTTGCTTTTGGGAAACGATGAATGGCCAGGCAAGTCACCCAATATTAATGTCGGTGAGTGTTTCAAAAATCATAAAAGATTAGTAGCGTCCTTAATGTTCGAAGAAGCAATAATAATTAATTTGTAATTTTTAGTCGCGTGCAACACACTACATCTCACTATGTCGGTCGGTTCCTGTTTTTCTTTTTGTTGTTTTGTAATAACATTGTAACTATTGAACCGATTCTAACGAAATTTGAAAGCTTTATGTTGTTTTGCACTCTCTTTCGAATGATATAATTGCCAAAGTCCTCCCAAGATTAGCCAGGGAACTATTTGTTTTGGCAATAACATCATAACTATTCGGCCTATTCTAACGAAATTTGAAACCCTTATGTTGTTTTACATTATCGTTCGAATTATATAAATGCCAAAATCCTCCCAAGGTTAGCTGGGGAATTATTTGACAATAATTTCATGACTATTCCGCTGATTTTAAGGAAATTTGAAACTCTAATGTTGTTTTACTTTCTATTTCGAATGATATAATTCCCAAGGTCATCTAAAGGTTAGTTCCTAATTATTGAAAGTTTTGAAGGTCGTAGGTTCATAAATTAGAATAAGTGAGAGCACGCGACTTTTTGGTCAGCAGACCTTGTATTATTTATTCCTTTACTTTTCTTCTGAAAGGATTAATCAATAATTTTATAATACCACATACATTCATTAACATACTCGTATCTTAAGAAATTAATCGCTGATTTTCTCTCGACTGCCAATTCCAACTTACAGCCATAGCCAAGTTTTGAGACTAATATATATTGTTATTTTTTTCATTCGTTTTTAAAATTGGTGTGATACGAATAATTGTCGTTCGTGGATTACTAAACCGATGAAAGAGCCACATGCTCGATCGCAAAACGGCATCTGAAGTTCTGTGTCCACTTTAGGAGTCAAGAGACACTTTTATGTGGAATTCTTTAACGTAGGAACCTGCAACACTCTCAGAGAACCCACAATCTTCATCAGAAAAGCGGTTGTTTCAGTGTCAAGAATGATCGAGACGACTGAACCATTGATCTGATTGCAACCATCGTCAGCCTTTGTGACCGTTGACTAAATCGATTAGGCTTGTCTGCTCACTCAGCCGCCGTTGGGGATTTTCCGCAGTGTCCATCTAATTAGATCTAACTGGATCCAAAATCGCACTCGGACTCTGTTCCTGTAGGAAGCGAGTTTCAGTTCTTGGATCTTTGCTATTCAATCAAAAGGGGAAAATGATGATAAATATGGGGTAAAAGAATGATTTTGTTTAATTATAATATATATTTCATAATATTCTTTGTAAAACTAAATGATTGAATCTGTTTCAATTCCATAATATTTTATTCGCGTGCGACTCTATATCTCACTATGTCGATCGGTCGGTAGGTTCCCGTTTTGCTATTTTTTGTTTTGATAATAGCATTGTAACTATTCAGCTGATTCTAACGAAATATGAAACACTTATGTTGTTTTACATTTTCTTTCCTTTCTCCAATGATATAACTGCAAAGGTCCTCCTAAGGTTAGGCCGGGAATTATTGAAGGTTTTGAAGGTCGTAAGGTTATAAATCAGAATAATTCAGAGCACGCGACTTTGGTCAGCAGACCTTGTTTTCAAATAGTGTAGCTATTCCTGCCCTGCACCAAAGCAGCGTGGAATGCAAGAAATGAGCACCATCTTCAAGATCATTAATGACTTTAAAAAGCACAGTTGCAATCCTGTGAAGAAGTATCTGAATCTCTGCAAACTTCAAATGAACGTTAAGATCGCCTCCTTTTAAGGGCCAAGCTCAAGGATCTTGTTGCTTCAAGTGCTAAGTTTGCTCACGATTGAAAAGAGGCAGGTGTAAACGTTTCAGCGCGCACAGTGAGCCAGAGACTTTTCAATAAAGGCCTCAAGTCGAGATGGGCAGCTATGAAGCCTCATCTCATTACAAACAACACCACGGATAGGCTCAACTTTTGTAGGTAATATAAAGAATGACTCTTGAAGACTGAGGTAAAGTGATAATCTCTGATGAAGCTCTCTTCCGCTTGTTTGGAGCTTTTGGAAGGGAGCGCTTTAACAAGTCGTGTCGTGTCCACGTTGAAGTATCCGGACACACTCTCTATATGTGGCTGCCTCACATTTAAGTGAACTGGCTCACCATTAATTTTGCCCAAGAACACTGCCATGAACTCAAAATGATTCCAAAATGTGCTACATCCTACTTTTCTCCAGCAGTTTAGGACCACTTTAGGGCTGATAAATATATTTTTTAGCATGATGGCGCACATTGTCGCAAACTATAAGCAATAACAAAGTTCTTAGCTGAAAATATAATCGAACCTTTGGGTCCTTGGTCCGGGAATTTGCTAGATTTGAACCCAATAGAGAATTTGTGGGCAATAATCAAACTGGTGGTTGATAAACATAAACCATTCAATTGTTAGCAGTTAAGGGCGGTTATTGGACAAAAATGGCCTAATATCAGTTAGGATATCATCACAGATTTGGATTAAAAAATGCCAAAACGAATTGAAGAACTCCTGAAGCACAAGCGACATCATTGAAAATATTGACTGCGCGCATCAATTGACTGTATTTATTAATAAAATAGTTTGGGGCTTTAAACTTTGAATATTTCACCTTTAAATTATTTTACAGACATACTAAAACAACAGGCAACGTTTGATTAGTTCTATTAATTTTCTTATACGAGGGGCCGTCAATAAGTTTTGCAATTCGGATATAAGGAAACGAGATATGAGGAAAAGTGTTTTATTATTTTTCAATATAACTACCCTCTACTTCAATGCACTTGCGCCACTTGTCCCTGAGGATTCGAATTCCCGATAACCAGAAATCTCCCGCCTGCTGTTCAATCCACTCCTGGACGGCGAGCTGGACATCTTCGTCGTCCCCAAACGGGCGTCCACGTAATGCAGCCTTGAGCTGGCGGAATAAAAAGTAGTCGCTGTGGGCCAGATCTGGACTGTAGGTAGTATAGTTGTGCTCCTCGAATCCGCACTCACACAGAGCAGCTTGGGCAACTCTGGCCTTGTGGACAGGGGCATTGTCGTGGAGGAGCAGGACACCGCGTGTCAACTTGCCGCGCCGCTTCTGATGGATGCACTTCTTCAACCCAGCCAGTTCCTCGGCGTAATGTTGGCCTGTGATGGTCTTTCTACGAGGTGCATCGTCCACCATCAACACTCCCTCAGAATCCCAGAAGATGGTGGCCATGATCTTCCCGGCTGAGGGTTTGGTTCGGAACCTGATGGGGGTCGGAGAGCCCCTGTGCTTCCAGGCCATGCTTTCGAGCTTGGTCTCGGGATCCCAGTGATGGACCCAGGTTTCATCACCTGCCACTATGCGTGACTCGAATCCCGCCGAGTCTTAGTTGTACAGGAGCAGCAACTCCTCCTATCTTTGACGACGTTGAAGTCGATCATGGGGCCTGAGATTTCTAGAGACCCAATGGGCAGATACCTTGGTCATGGTCAAATTGTCGTGGATGATGTTAAAAACACTTCCATGTAATATTACAAGTTCTTGCTCGATTTCTTCGACTTTCACCCGTCGATTTTCGAGGATCATCCTCTCCACACGGGCCACATTGTATTCGTTGGTCACGTCTGACGGGCGTCCTGGACGGGGGTCATCTTCAAGGGTCTCACGACTATAGCGGAACTCCCTATTACAGCGAGCAATGATTGCATAGGAAGGGGCGGTTTCGGTGTACACTGCAACCATGCATTCATGGATCTCTTTTGCATTCTTGCCTTCCTTGGTCAAAAATTTAAACACTGTGTGGTGCTCAACCTTCTCCATTGTTAAACAATCTATAACTGACAATCTGCGATCAGTTACTGCTTCTTAAATAGACGAGGCAGGAGCGTGTGGCTGCAGGTCCTGACTTGTCATTACTTGTCCTACTACCCCCACAAACAGCCATCCCCCTCTTCCTCTGTTTTGCCCTACCGATTCGCAAAACTTATTGGCCGCCCCTCGTACATATGAAAAATATAGTAGTTTTGTTCAATTAGGCCTTGTGGTTAACAGAACATTGGAACCACCAGGGATAAATAATCCAATGGTTTGATATCCTCTCCTAATTCTCTATTGATCCTTAGTTTCTTCTTAAGTAGTTCTGCGAAGAGAACATTAAAAGAAAAATAAAGATGTAAAGTGCGTCTGATCTTGAATGCATTTAAATTAGACTTGCCTGAATCATAGATACACATGTGTATAAATGTGTATCCATAGTCCTAGAGAGCTTGTGTAATAACATTCGGTACATATATAGGAGGGAATTTTGAAACTATAGAGGAAATGCAGATTTACAACCTTTTAATTCATAACACAGGAAGATAAACTCCAAATACAAAGTTATGATGTGGGTAACGTGAAGCGATTTAACGTGTTGGCATGGAAGATGCAAAGAAAAACATTGAATTCTTGATGGAGTTGTTGCAAGAGGGGATATAAAAGAGATAAGGGAGGTAGATAAAATTGAGAGAAAGAGATTGAAGTGGTAGATATAATTTGGGCATAAAGAGATAGAAGGGGTGGATAAAATTGCGAGAAAAAGATATAGATGAGATAAATATAATTTAGGCAAAAAGCAAGAGAAATGGTAAAGAAATTTAGGGGTAAAGAGATGATAAAGGAAGATAAAGAAGGTAGATCAAATGTGTGAAAAACATAAAGGGAGATAAAATGGAGGATGAAGAGATATAGCAGGTAAATAAAATTGTGGGGAGAGAAATAGGAGGTAAATATAATTGTTGGAAATATTTATAGAAGATATAAATAAAGTTCGGTAAGAAAGAAATACGAGAGGTAGATAAAACTGCTAAAAAAAACCTATAGAACAGGTATCTAAAATTTTGGAACGAGAAAAGGTTGATAAAAGTGGGGGAGAGGTAAGAGGTAGATTAGCTAGATAAAATTGAGGGTGAGAGGTAGATTAGCTAGATAAACTTGGAGTTAAGAGATAGATAAAAAAAGGTAGATGAAATTTGCAGGGAAAGTGATATAGGAGGTAAACTAATTTATTGGGGGGGGGATTATTATAGATAAAATTGGGGGAAAAGATGAAGGACCGAAGCAATTTTGATCCTTAAAGCAGAGGGAATTCGCCCAAACTTATGGGATTGTTTTATTATAGGAAATAACCTGTTATAAGAATTAGGAAGAAAATTGAAGAGGGAAGAATAAGATGAAGGAGCAAACAAAAATAGGGAAGTAAGAAGGATAAAAAGTAAAACTGAAAGTGAAAACTGAGCAAGAACTTTAAATTTCCACTAAGCAAAGTTCGCCCTTGAGAAGGCAGATATTCAAATATACGAACACATGGACGTTTAGGAGTGCGGTTGAGAGACTCCAAAAATTCAAAGGCGATGGGGATAAGAATTAATCTTATGCAACCCACTAATACCACTGTGATGTAAGCTGAACGTCGTAGAAGTCGACTAAATATATCTTGTATTTTGGAAAGAAGGGTGTGGCACAAGTTTGGAAGATAAATATCCTCTATAATGATCCTATTAATGTGTGAAATAACAATTACAATGATCGGGGGACTTGCCACTCACGACATTTAAGAGGCGGGCGATTTCATTCATACCTTAATCGAATTTTTAGATTCTATTTTTTTTCCATCCATTGGCAGAAAAAGAAGAAAAGACGAGGAAGAAAATGAAGGAGAAGAAGAAGAATAATAATAAGAAGAAGAAATGGAACTAGTAAAATAGGAAGCAAACGAAGTAAACAATTAAAAGAAAATCAAAGACGAAGAAGAAAAGGAGGAAATAGAAGAAAAGAAGAAGAGGAAGAAGAAGAAGTAGACGATGACGTAGAAGGAGTAGAGGACGACGAAGAAGTAGACGAGGACATAGAAGAGGTAGAGGATGAAATATAAGAAAAAAACGTAAAGGAGGACGAAGAAGAAATGGAAAGTGAATGAGAACAGAACGAAGTAGACGACCAAAGAAGTTAACGAAGTAGGTACGAAGAAGAAACGAAGAACAAAAAACAGATGAAGAAAAGGAAAAGGAAAGTATAGAAAGAAGAAGGAGAAAAAAACCTCCCGAATAAAAGGAAGAAAAAAGAATGAAACGAAGTAGCGGGAAAAGAAGAAAGGGAGGGAGAAGCAGAAGAAGAATAAAACAAAGTAAAAAAACAAGAAAACTGAGAAAAACAAGATGAACAAGAATAAAACGATGAATGAGAATAAGATGAAGAAAAACTAAAACTATGAATAAAATCAAGTAGAAGAAGAATAAGAGTAAGGAAACAAAGAAGAAATAAAAGAAGAGAAAGGAGATGAAGGAAAAAAGGAATAGGAAAAAGAATAATAATTAGGAGAACATAGGAACAAAAGGAAGAGGAAGTTGAAAACGAAGAAGAAAAATAAACTGAAAAGGAAGATGAAAATGAATTAGAAGAGGAAAATGGATAAAACGAATAATAGGAGGAATAATGAGAATAAATGAGGAATAAGAAAACGAAGTAGACGAAGAAGATGAATATGTAAATGATGAAAAATAAGAAAAAAAGGTAGAGGAAGAAAAAACTAAGTAGAGAAGGAAGAAGAAAACGAAAAGATGCAGAAGAAAAAGAAGGAGGAGAAAGAGAAGAAGAAGAAGAAGATATATAGGAAGAGGAAGAGTAAGGAGGCAGGGAGGCAGGGAGAAGAGGGAGAGGAAGAAGAAGACGAGAAAGAGGAAGAAGAGGAAGAAAAAAAAGAAGAGGAAGAAAAATAAGAAGGGAAAGAAGAAGAAGAAGAAGAAGAAGAACAACAACAACAACAACAACAACTAAAAATTAGAACCAGAAAACTTTTTGGTCCACTCCAGGCCATGATAAAGGGTATTTTTCATTAAGACGGATTGAAGTTAGCAGTAAATAAAACAGTGTTATTGGTGAAATTTTATTGATTTCACTTTGGGATCATGTTATTTGAGTCATGGCAATTATGTGGGAGAGGTCAATTACCACAACATATCAAATATTGATGTTGATGAATGCAGACTGTGGTGGCTGGTACTAACACATATGTTGTTCTTGTGTGTTGCAAGATCCCTGCCTGATTGTCGAATCTAAGATATATGCACCCTAGTGCTGATCGTCAATAAGGCAAAGCGTCACATGCTCATAGACCCAGCCCAGCCCTCTATATGCAAGCAATCAAAACCACCCCAAGAACTAACTGGTACCTTTGTATACTTTGCCAGGCAGAGACATGAAATTTTGCAGCGCCCAATAAGATCTACCATGAAACCGAGTGGTGTTGGCATGTGACTTCGCCACATGCCAATGGAACTCAACTCGAACAAACTGGATCATGGCGATGGCATAGAAGCTACCTTGAGAAGACACAGTGTTCAGTAGCACAAAAAAATGTCGTTGTAAATTTAACAAAAAAATGTTTGATCAGCAGAGAAGAGTAGAATCTTCTTTAGAACAATCTAGTACCGGTATTCCAGCCGTGCGCACGCGATCAGCAGCTGCCCAAATGCATCCACAGGCAATCGATCATATCTGTTTCTTCTGAAATAAGCCAGCTGGCACTGCAGATTTGCACCAGGCAGCAAAAAGGAAATTAACGAGAACGTTCAGAGATGTGCCACTGAATTGGGGGACACTGAACTGCTGAACAAGCTGCCTGCAGGAGACATACTTGCCATCGAGGCAAAGTACCATCGCAACTGTTTCCGTACATTATATTACAAAATCAAACCAGCCGCACTAAATGACGATGAAGCGGATCGTCTGCATGCCATAGCCTTTGCTGAGCTAATGATATTCATGGAGGATTTATATATAAATAAAGAGAATTCTCCTGTATTTAAATCTCAGACTTACCTAACCTCTACGATACGAGACTAGAGTATCTGGGTGCCACGGTACCCTATAAGGTACACACAACCAAACTGAAGGACAGACTCATTTCTGTGCTTCCTAATCTGAGAGCCCATACTCAGGGCCGGGACACGCTTCTCTTGTTTGAGAAAGATATAGGTAGCGCCCTGACGAAGGCCTGTGGTCATGACAGTGATGCCATGTACCTAGTAAGAGCAGCACAGTTAGTCCGTAAAGAGATGTTTGAGACCAGATTCACCTTAGACAGTGCGTTCCAAGGTGAGTACCAGAAAGTTTCTGTGACGTCATCACTCGTTGCTTTGGTAAACATGATTATCCTCGATGGGGCAAACATAAAGCCTCATACTCAGTCTGGCAACACAAGAACCACAAGTGGTGCTCTTACAATATCGCAACTATTGCTGTTCAAAGTGTTAAGAATGCACGCAGTGTAGAGTCAACCTCAGTGGGCCACAGCCGTGACAGAGAAACCCCACTTCCAATCTACTTCTCATTCAAGATTCACGCTGTAACCCGGAGCAGAAGCCTGATTGACACACTGTTTATCCTAGAGATGTGTGTGTCATATGATAGATTACTACAGCTTACAGCAGACATTGTGAATGGTGTTTGCCAGTGCTTCAACATGGAAGACGTTGTTTGCCCACCCAAGCTGCGCCGGGGGTTGTTCACTACTGGGGCTGTTGATAATATCGACCAAAGGATTGTTTTTATGGCACTAGCATATCCCTAATGCAACATCCATCACATACAAATAGCATCATCGACCGTGGGTAGTGGTGGTTGGGCAAGACATCTCTTCCGCCAAGTCTGTAACACCTATGCCATCAGTGTATATAAGCGTGCCACCTGCTGCAATGAAGACTCAGCACTTCACGGCACCGGCTGTACAACATCCTGCAAGACCTCCCGACCTCTGGCTGCTTAAGCTGCCGTGCAAGAAGAGTATCGGTGGCTGAGGATGGTAAAAGCAGCTCTAGTGAAGCAATTCATTGATGAATGGGTGTCATGGTCTGCCTACCATGCCGATGTCCAACAAGGGGCGATCTCATCTCCAACGATCAATGCACTATTGACTCTGTTCGTTGACAGCGCCCACTCGGTGGCAATGATAAGACATTCCATGTCGATTCTGAAGGCAGCTACTCAGCACCTGAACCCTGGACAAGTACCTGTACTTGATGCTGATCAGCAAACTGGCCAGCCACACATGGAGAGGATCACTTTGTGATCATGTTTGGTAGTCTGCATATCGACATGAGTGTGTTGAAGGTAGGTTCCATGATAGACATGTAATAGCCAGTGTTGTACCTATGATGTACCAGTGCATGTAGTAGTAACAACAACAATGTTTAAGCTCCACCCGCATTAGTAAGTGGAGGAAAACTGCGTCTTGCAGTCAAAGTAGATTTAATACACTGCCTAAAATCAGACCAACCAAGCCGAAACCACAAACGCACCTGCGTTTGATGCCACAATCCTTGACGGAGCAGCCATTGTTCAAATTCTCAATCCTCTCTGTGAGCATAGTCTTTGTACTTTACATCTCCACTCAACTGGAAAAAGTCCACAGACTGGACCTCGTCTGGGATGTATATCTACCTGACAGCCTGAAAAGTACGACCAGACAGAAGAAGGCCAAGGGGGTCAGAAAAAAAGTGGCTCCATCTACAGTCATGCTTAAAACTCGAAGGACTCCCTTCGTGTTGATGAAAACAAGACTGAGCTCTTTGTTTTCCTGTCACGAGAGGTCATGCGTCTCCCAATAACTGATGGCAAGGAAGTGTATGTAAAATAGGAACAGAAGTCCTATGCTCTCCTGACGAGTCCAGCTTAATTAGCCTCGCCACATGATCAGACGAGGAGGAGGATACACACATTTCTTCTACATGTGGCCGATTCTGTGCAAAGGGGGATGAGGAAGTTGGCTATACGCATTGTAGATACTGATGTTGTGTTACGGGCTGTGGCTTCATTCAGCAACATCAATCCTGACGAACTGTAGATAGATCCAGCTTCCGGTATATAGCTGTTTACCAAATTGCTGCCTCTATGAACCCAAGACAATGTACTACTCTCCCCATCTTTCAAGCCCTCACAGGGTGCAACACCGCGTCTTCTTTCGCTGGAAGCGGAAAGAAGACTGTCTGGGAGATTTGGAGTGCTCACAGAGGTCACTGATGCCTTTAAAGAACTCTTACGCATGCCCAGTGATGTCAGTGAGGAGTAAATGTCCCTGCTGGAACGCTTTATTGTGGTAATGAATGACTCCACCAATGATATCATTGCAGTAAACGATGCTGAGAAACAGCTCTTCGCACACGAGTCTAGGGCTCTAGAAAACATTTCCCCAACGAAGGCAGCACTCCAGCAGTACATCAAGCATGCATATCTCCAGAGCAACTGCTGGAACCAAACTGTGGTCCTGAATCCTGAGTTACCAAGCCCATCTGACTGGGGATGGACAAAGGAGGCCTCTGAGTGGCAGCCTCTTTGGAAGACACTCCCTGGGGCATCACAATCTTTCCACGAACTTATCTACTGCAGGCGCAAGAAGGGATGTATCGGCAGATGCAAATGCACTAAAGCTGCATTCAAGTGCGAGGCATTATGTGCATGTTCGGGAAACCGTTAGGTGTAATCAGACACCTTTACATTTATTAGTCTATTTCTATAATGCGTGTGCGTTACATGTACTGGTATGTACTATACATGTATCTGAGCTCATTCACCTTACTGTACTTTTAGACTTACAGACTTCTTTTAGTGGAAATTTGAAATTAAAGTTAGACAGATTATCTTACAACCCGATTGAATGCAAGCTATTTTGGAGCACAATAACCTAAATGTGTATTTCAATAAATTTATTTTATGACGTCACTTACCTCATTTCAAGCCTGTGATTTGTATAAGGGGACCAACGCATGTCAACGTAACTTCTAGTTTTAGTTTTCTTTAGAAAACGATCCGCAGTTCTTTTCTTAATTCTTTCACGATTTCAAATCTGCCTTTAATTTTTTGCTAGGATGAAAATTGACGGAGAAGTAGCAGATTAAAAAAAAAATGGGGAAAAATTTTAATAGATGAGAATCTATCAAAGTAATCGAAAAATCACCAGGAGAAAATGTGTGTTACTTTTGTATTTACATTTTCTTAGCTGGTTTCGTGATATTCTGGCTCTAAAAAAAAATGGTTGTCGTAAATCATCAAATCTGACTTGCCTCCCGATCTTAAAATGAACCTTATGGTATGTATGTCCTAACACTGGTAAAAATTTATGCTTTAGCCATATTTTTGCACAATTGTAATTTTTTTTGTATTGGTACTGTAAAGTCTGTCGTTTATATGGCTAAGTAGACAGTAGTAGTTTTGGATTCAAGAGTGTTTACAAGGAAAGTGATGAAAATAGTTAAATCAGTCACAAATAAAATATTTTTTGTTTTTTATCTCATTATTATGAACCCATTCGCGGCTTTGTAGCTTATTATTTCACCATTAAAATATATTCTTAAAAAATTACATAAGAATTAAAACTACAATCGCTGGGAGAGAATTGTATTTTGAAGTGAATTTATAAGTGAAGAAATTTGCCATGTTTGTTAACAGGAATATCTTTTGTTTAAGCTTAAGAACCATTAGTTTGTTATCACAATCAGGTGGTCGTTGGAAGAGTAATTAATATTGTTACAACCCTCAATATTTGTAAACAGGATGCATTCAATCTTTCACAGAGTGTTAATTTGGCGCCTTAAATCTGTTATTATACTGTAAGTTACGAAGTTCTTGAATAGCTTTGGCCGCACGATGTTGTAAAACATACTCAAACTGCAGTAGAACGATTGCCTAAAATAGAGATAAATATACATTTCTACGGTGTAGGGAAATCGATATCCCACCATAAAAACAGAGGCCCTGTTCGGTAACCGCAACGTCCTGCCATTTGGCGGCGTAACCCGATTACTTAACTTCCCATCTCCCCTCGCCTAGCGGATCACCAGAAAAGCCCCCCTACAACCACGAGATGCTTGAATAATCAGATTTCGGGTCCGGCGAGCCTAACATTGGTTAAACCGGCAATATTTTCCCTAAGAGTTGGGATTTAATTTCACTTCATAGACGAAATTAGAGGAGCGTCAACCAAAAGCCAGAAGATGTCTTTGGCGCTAAGTTAGAGGAGAGAGGCTTAATTCCTAAGACCTCATCCCCCCCTCCTTCCTCTACCCCCAGTGGGGTGGTGAAGTATATAGGCGGATAACTGTAGAAGAACGTGGAAGATCGAGTTAGCGATCGAGACGACTAAGTCCGGCTAGAGTGAACGGCAACCAAAAGAAAGGAACCGAGAAGAAGCTTATCCTGAGCCTGTTCCTGGTGGTAACACCGAAAATTAGCATATTGTCTCAAGAAGATCGAGTTAGCGATCGAGACGACGAAGTCCGGCTAGAGTGCCCGACAACCCAAAGAAAGGGACAGAGAAGAAGCTCACCCTGAGCCAGATCCTGGTGGTCACACCGAAAATTAGCATCTTGTCTCAAGAAGATCGAGTTAGCTATCGAGACGACGAAGTCCGGCCAGAGTGCCCGGTAAACCGACGAAAGGAACACAGAAGAAACTCATGCTGAGCCAGTTCCTGGTGGTCACACCGAAATTTAGTTTAGCTTGTATTGAGAAACAAGCTCAATCATCTCTCGTCGGAGAAAACCCCTATCCCCGTTTATAGCGAAACCCAGAGATAGTCCTCGCCATTAAGGAATACCCTAAAGTGAACTCCCTCAAACACTCCTCATTCGCCAAACAATTCACTCGTTTGCTCATCGCTCGTCAGTGCGAATCATTCCAAGATTAACCAGAAGATTGGAAGAAGCCCACTTTCACGGTCTGGTTGTGGAAGTCATCTGACTAAGACAACGTGCTTAACGCCATCCGTCGCCTGCACCAAAATCATCAAAAGCTTCAAGCTTGTCCCCGCGCCAGCCAAACAGCTGGAGTGTCTGTGAATGAGTCCACACGTCTGGCCGCAAAAACATTCTTGCGTCTACATCAAAATTTAGGCCAAGGTCAGTCTCCAGACGGATTCACGTGTGGTTGTTTTTAAAGGTAAAGAAATTCCATTATTTGTTGAAGGGCAATTAGCGTCCAATATTAAAGTGAACTTTGGGTCAACCATTACTTTATATTCATTTGTTTAAATTAGTAAGTCTCACTTAAACTCGTATAATTCATAGCTGTATAGTTTGTTTTGTTAGATTTCTTTTTTTACCATGTTGTTTTAATTAAAGATCTATTTTCTTAGAAGTATTTAATTCAATCCTCGAAACGCTGAGCATGGTACTAGAAATCCTCAAAGATTAAAATAACGTAATAATAATAATAATATAGCACTCTTAGAGAAAACGTAATCAAGGAGTTTTTGAAATACATAACAAACCTATACGTACGTACACCACCACTCGGTCCTTGCAATACCACGACATACGGTTATATAAAAAACAAGCTGCCTTTCTCTTCCTTAAACAGGAAGAGCTTGATTACACAGACACCCCTTTTTTAATCCCCTTTATAGAGTTTGTTTTTAACACCCTGAACACCCTTTTCTTCATCTTCATCTTCATCTTCTTCTTCTTATAAAGAAATTATTAGAAATAACTTTGATAAAAAAAATTAAATATACTTAAGTGACAACTGAACTAAAAAAAAAATCTTATTCAAACCTTCAAAAAATTTCGTTCTTAAAATATAGGGTTATGGATAAAATAGTTCGATGAATCCGACATTTGGCGTTGTCCGTTTCTCAACTTGAACGCAGAGTTTCGAAATTTATTTTTTGCTTGCAACTCGCATTTCTACATCGCGCTCCTCTGTGACACACTCTAGTAAGTGATTTCCTAAAGTATGCGGTTAGTATAGAAATAAGTAGCCACCTTCTTATTGCATCGAGAAGGCCGGCGCCGGGGAGAGGGGGCGCTCTTCACCCACGCCAAGCAAGTGACTGTACTCAACAGACCAATCTAAATGCCCTAAAAGAACTGTATCAAATGGGTATTTTAACCTTCACTTTTGCTGTCGCAGTACACTAGATCGTTTTCATCCACACATTTGGGCACGCTATATCTTAGCGATATAGTAAGGGAAACTGTACTGTACGCAGTGATGATAGACGGTTAGTATAGCAATGCGTAGCCAGCCACCTTCACACTGCATCTTGCACCTTTGGGGGATACTTCATCCACGCCAAAGCAAGTGACTGTATCCAATAGACCAGGCAAGAACTGTTTATAGACCATTATCTACATGTGCAAAAAAATAATAAACTGATTTACTTTTAAGAATGGGATCCCAATTTACCCATTGCACGCTTTTCTTTAAATAGGAAAAACTGAGCCCTATATTAATCAAATGGGTCATTTTAAAATTAAGCGAATAAAATAGATGCACCTAGTGTAAAGTACTCACTCTTCAGAGATTGCGAATGGCCGAAGCCGTCATTATTCAAGATAAGAAGCCGATGATTAACAAGCAGCTTCGGCCAGATACCATATTTTCGAGGACTCGATGTCTCTGGGGCGACCGCCGCTAATACCAGCTAACTCTAAGTCGGTGAACGGGACTTCTCCTTTATTTGTGATTGTCTTGGATTTTGTTGACTCACTACGGGATCTTCTTTTTTATTTTGCCCCACTACGGGATCTTTTTATTTTGTTCCTTTTTTCTTTATTTTTCGATGATTTTTATTATATTTCTCTTTTATCTCTCAGTTTGTTTAGCTATTTATTTTATACGGTTTCCGGGAGGGAGGTATCTTTTGCACCTACCTCTGTCTGTCTCTGAAACAAGAGCCGCTAGTTTTCATGGGGAGAATTTCCTCTAACCTTGCCCAGATGTCCCGTCTTGTTCTGTTAAAAAAAATTGTTGATTGGTTCCAGTCGATATGTTTCTTTTTGAGGCCGCATTAAACGGTATAGCAGGGTACAACAGTTTAGATCTGAATAAATTGGTATAAATTTTTTTTTTGTTTGATATGTTTAATTTTATTTATCAGTGGAGTTTGTCCCGCTCGGTTCTTGCATATTCGGTCCGGAGCCGATGTGTCCGCTCATGCCTGTGCTGGCAAGTTTGAACCCGAGGACGGAAACATTCGCCGGGTACTCAATTTCATTATCGTATAAATTTACGAGGAACGGTCGGATGTTTCACTATTGCGGCTGCCGTGAATTTCAACACGGGGTTTGGATCTTTCAGCGCTTTTTGATTCTGGAGATTTTTTTCAGGCTAGGCGGGCGTGTCTCTGGCCATCATCCATGCGGAGCTTATCCTTCGAATCACGACCTGGGTGGCATCGTCTGCGTATTGTATATTTACGGTCCTTTCGTCTATAGTTTAAGGAATATCTCTCATGAAAATGGTATTGAGAGTGGTTCTAAGGCATCCTCCTTGAGGAGCACCGGACAGGGGCTCAAAGGCCTCCCCTATATACCTCTCAAAGGGTATGCCTGCTTGCCTGTTAACCGAGTAGCTACAAAGGATTTTTTCGTTTTGGGCTGATGGACGGGACATCCCTAAGTGTTACAAGGAGTAACAAGGAAAAAGAGTACCCTAGAAGACCTTACGGTCCATTCAATGAGGGTACCTTTGGACTAGCAGTCGAGCAAACACATCTCTGCTCAAATGCTTTACGTTCTTAAACGGCCATTTTTCAAGAACCTGTCTAGTCTTGACTTGAAGTGGTCAACAGATTCACTGTTGCCAACTTCCAATGGAAGTGCGTTCCAACTACCGCAGATACAGATTGCGGTTGTAACGCTTCAGTTCAACTTTAAAGCCGTGATTTCTTGTTCTGCTTTCAAGTGTAAAAATATCCCGGTAGTCAACATTGTCGAACCATCGAAGTATTTTGAAAACTTCGATGAGCTGACCACGCATTCTACGGGTTTCCAACGAGAACAAATCTAATTCCCTTAATCTATCTTCCTGACTTTTATGTCTGATAGAGGGAATCAGTTTGGTTGCCCTGGTTTGCACGCATTCCAATCTCGCGATGTCCTTTCGAAATGAAGGACTTCAAAATTGTACGGCATACTCCAGGTGCGGTCGGACAAAGTAAGCTGTACAAACACAGTACAATCTCCTTGTTCCGATATCCAAACTGGCGCTTTATGTAGCCTAGCATCCTTTGGGCTTTTTTCTCAGCCTCAAAGCACTGTTTCGAGAACTTGAGGTCACTAGTGATTGGTACACGCAAGTCCTTCTTAATGTCGGTGGATTCAATAGCAGTGCCCTTAATGATATACTGAGATTGGAGGTTTCGGTGGCCGATATGCATCATTTTGCATTTGCTGACGTTAAAAGGCATTTGCCACGTGTCCGACCACTCCCCAATCACCCGAAGATCTTTCTGCAGGCGAGCAGTATTTCCATCGTTTGCAACGTTCATAACAAGCTTGGTATCATCGGCAAATTTAGAAATCTTGGCAACCATGTCACCGTCCATATCGTTGGCGTAGATGATGAATAGTAGTGGTTCCAGGACAGAACCTTGAGGCACCCCGCTAGTAACGGGCACCCACTCAGAAGCCTGTCCATTCTCACCACCCGTTGCCGTCTGCCACTTCGTCAGTTCTCTATCCAACCGGCTACTTTTCCGTCTATGCCCAGTGCTCGCAGCTTTGGAGGATAGGATCACCTGCTGGATCTGAAGCGAAGCAGTTGTCTAATTATTCCATTATCTTAACCACACCCATTTGTCTTGGATATTTTTCAATTTTTCCAGCGTTTTGGCTAAGTCAACGCTGTTAATATATTAATAATAACAGTTTTCTGTGACGGTTAGCGAGACGACATAAAGGCATGTCTTTGAAATCAGCTTTTTTAGGCTGATGGATGGGCCATCCCTAAGTGTTGTTTTCCAGTTTTAGAGGATAGGATCACCTGCTGGACCTGAAGCAAAGCAGTTGTCTAATTATGCTGATTATCTTAACCGCATCAATTTGTCTGGGATATTTTTCCATATATATATATATATATATATATATATTTATATATATATATATTATGTTGAGGAATAAGTTCTTGCGCTTTCTTTAATGTTGTGTTGATTTAAGTTTTGATTTAAGTTGAGTAATAGGTCATTAGGGGTAATTTAAAAGTTGTGTTAATTTAATTTTTGTTTTGTACCCTCAAAATGGAATGTCAAGTTGAAAGTAAGGCGCATTTTCGACACTTGTTATTCCTTTTCAATCGAAACAGGAACAATGCAAACTCAGCCAAAGCTCGTCGCGACATTTGTGCTGTGTACGGAGAAAATGCCTTATCAGAAAGGACAGCTCAATGGTGGTTTTCACGTTTCAAAAACGGTCATTTCAATCTTAATGACGAAGAACGTTCTGGTCGCCCCATTAAGTTGGATGAAGATCGATTGAACGACCTTCTTCATGAAAATCCTCGTCATTCGACTAGATAATTGGCTGTACAATTGGTGTGTGATCAGAAGACTGTAGTGAATCACCTTCATTCGATGGGGAAGTTTAAAAACTCGGTGCATGGGTTCCGCACGCTTTGAGCGAAAGCAACAAACTTCAAAGCTCCACGATTGCCGTAGGTGTGCTTGCTCGTCACAAGGCTACTCGGGGGATATGAGGACAGATTTCTTCACCGTATCCTCACTGGCGACGAAAAGTGGTGTGTTTATGTCTACATGAACCATCGAAAACAATGGCTTAGCCCCAATAAAAAACCACTTTCGCGATTAAAGAAAGGATTTCATCCACGAAAGACGATGTTGTGTGTGTGGTGGGATTGTGGAGGCATCATTCTTTATGAGCTCCTTGCGAACAACGAGATTGTCAATGCAGAACTCTACGTTCAACAAATGTATCTACTCACCGAAGCTATTCGTGAAATGCGACCTCATCGACGTTATGGAGTCCTTCTGCAACACGGCAATGCTTGTCCTCATATTGCCAATATGACAAAAGACACTATCCAAACGCTTAGTTAGGAAATTCTGCCGCATCCTGCATATTCGCTAGACTTGGCTTCATCGGATTTTCATCTGTTCCGATCGTTCTCCAACAATTTGCGCGGCGTTTCGTTCAATACTGATGTGGAATTAAGAACCTGGTTAGACGAATTCTTCGAGTCAAAATCCAGAGATTTTTATTGCAGCGACATCGAAAAACTAGTTGAACGTTAGGAAAAAGTCGTAAATAACCACGGAGAATACATTATTGATTAAATTGCATATTCTTATCAATTAAAAATGAAGTTTTTCTAAAATTGTTAATGGTAATGAATAAATTTGATAAAAACGCAAGAACTTATTCCCCAACCCAATATATATATATATATATATATATATATATATATATATATATATATATATATATATATATATATATATATATATATATATATATATATATATATATATATATATTAGATAAAATTGCGGCAATTACAGTCTGTTAATGATACCATGCTGTGAATGTTTTGAGAGCCAATTTTTTATCCATTTAAGAATTTGTCCCTATTACTTGTTTTTTGAAAGTCTAAGTAAACAATAATCATTGCCGTATTCTTATCGTTCATCGAAATCATTCTTTAAAATAAAATGGATTAGTTAAGCATGAGCGTCTTCGTCGAAATCCATTTTTTGTGCCCGAAATTAGATTATATTTTGCTCGAGATTATATAATTGTGGATTCATGGGTTTACCAAGAAATGACGTTAAACCCCTATGAAAAGAGTTCCTCGGATTGGCTTTCTCTTCCTTTTGAAGATTGGTATGACGTCAACTCTTTTGAACTCTTCTGGGACTTCCCAGTCCCTAATTGACCGGCTAAATATCATACATAGCGGTTTTATTAATTCTTCCATCAACACCTTTCGGTAAGTTTGGTCAACGCAATTTAGGTTCTGCCTCGTGGAGAAAGTCATGACAAGTTCACAATTGTAAAATCTCTTACAAAATGGTGTTTTAAAATCTTTATTATGAATTCGGGGACAAGAAGAAGGAGGCAATTTTTCATTTGATACTGAAATTTATATAAGCACATCTGTTTGCCACTCTTTCTGCTTTCATCAGAATATAATAAAGCACAAAGCCCCCTTAACCACTCCTTGCCCATCTCTCAATGCTTTAAGGACTCTACTTAGAACCCAACTTCCTTGTCCTACCCTTTATATTCTCCTTTTACCCTTTATAATCTCCTATTACATCCACACCTACCAACCCCTCCTCCTTCATCAGCAAGGGGGTCATGCCGCCTATTTCTTTCAGGCCTCGTTTCATACTCCTCTTTCCAAGCACGTTGCTCTCAGCTTAACTTTGATACGAGCCAACGACACGGTTCAACAGGGACAGAAATTCAGCATTTCAAAATTACATTTCGCAATGTTTTATTCCCCCGCCCCCCTGTTTTTAGTAAAAAGAGGGGAAGAGATGTACAGGTTATAAAAAAAAGCTAAGAATTATCACACCCACGAGGGCGAGGGTAAGAAAGGGCAATTCTCTGCAATAATAGAATTATTAACAAGGAGAGAAACTTGAAGAAATGTAGAGAGAAAGTGAAAAAGAAAAGAAGATATTAGAGAAAAGTGTGAAAAAATAGAGATAATAGTAGGATAAAATTGTAAAAATAAAATCCCTAATCGCTAAGAAATTCGCTTTAAGTTAACCAACTACTGATATTTTCTTAGGATTGTTTCCAGTAAACGGTGTACACAAAGCGTCAAAGTGTTTATTTGAAAGTAATTTTGTAATCTAAATATTTACTTGCTTGCGTAATTTCACTTAGCCTTGCTGTTTCTTTCAATTATGTTTACTTTTAGAAAGGGCAGATTATTAATATCTTATGCTTAGCTGAGGCTATCAGCCGAGTCGGCAGGTTGCGGATCGCCCGGTGCCCCTCAGATATGGGGGTGTAGCTGCGAAATAAGCAGTTTCTATTATTGTAGATTCTATTGTAATAGATTCTGAGGAATAAGCAGTCCCGGACAGCCAACAACAGTGAGTGAGGGTGTGGTTGGATATGCGGTGATATCCACATACCTTTAAATACCACTTTACCTGTTATTTGCCCACTGTGACATGGCGAGTCTGAACTGCCATCAAATAAGCTCTATCCCCTGGTGGAAGAAGTAGGATAGGGCCTTTGCTCTAAGGTCTTCCGCTGTTCGTCTTCTTCCCCTCCCTGCTGTCATGGTGCTATACAGCTTCCTTCCCTACAATCTCCTGTTTTTTTTCTTCAAAGTGGTTTTATCAGGCTGAAGAAGAAGATATGCACTGTCTGGTGGATTTCTCAGGAGGTTGTTCTTTTCTGGCGTTTTCTCTTTATTTTTCTTCCTTTCCGCTTTTGCTTGAAAATCTATCTTTACTGTTTTCTCCTGGATGTGGTGTTTTCTGAGTTTTTTTTTGCTTTACCTAGATGTGATGGCTCCTTCTGGGTTGACTTTTCATTTCAATTGTTTGATTTTTGTAGTTTATGGAGTATTTCTATTTACTATATATATATATATATATATATATATATATATATATATATATTTAATGACTTTGCTCTGTTTTCATGTGGAGCGTAGTCCGGGCCCACGCCGGCACCTCCCTATTCGTTGCCGTGTTCTTTATTCAAACATCCGTGGGCTATACAAAAACTTAAATGACCTTTCGTGGCTGCCGCTAACTACGATGTTGTCTTCTGCTCAGACACTCTTGTCTCTAATTTTAGACTTATCTCTGAGCTACAAATACCCGACTTGGAGCAAAACTATACTTATGAGACGAGATTGCATTCCCAGTGCCCGTGGAATGGCACTGTATATCAGATCAGGCTATAGTGCACAACACTTGACCAAGTTTGTTTGCCAGTGTCATGAGATGCAGCTTGTTAAAGTCTCCAGTCAATATAATAATCATTATATATTTAGTCTTTATTGGAATCATACTGCAAATAATGATTTATATGACTGCCTTTTAACTGGCATGGCGTTAATACAATCGGTAGATGTTAAAGCTTCCTTTATCTTTGCTGGAGATCTGAATGCACATCACCAAAAATGGTTGGATTCTGCATCTCCAATAAATAGAAATGCTCTTGCTGATTTAGATTTCTCGAACTTGTCTGGTTGTGAACAACTAATTCGTGGACCTACACACAGGGGTAAAGTCTGGTTTAATGATGACTTTAAGTGAGCCTTTGGGGAAAAACAAGCAGCTTATGATCTTTGGAAACGAACAGGTGGCAATGTGTACAAACAGTCAAGTAACAATGATAAGTTACATTAATTGCTTAAATCAGAGTTCAAATTATGCCAATCAATCTTATAAGATTATTCATAATCCTAGAGTTTTCCTTGATATATAGCATTTCCTAGTATTTTTAAAGGCAAAACAAAGAAAATATAGAAAATTAATATATTAAAGTTATCATTATAGTTATTATTATCAGCAACAATGAGAGCAGTTTAAATAGTAAGTCAAAGCTTGTAATTTGGCAGTTCTCCTTTTACTTAATCAAAGTTATAAATAAATATATGAGGTTTGAAGAAACATGAATATTATATTTACAAATATACAGTTTATACAATACATACAAATAAAAAAATCTTAATAATACTTATCACACGTTGAGAGAGAGGTCTAAGGTACATAGGCGCCAAACTTGATAACTATCAGAGACTTACGTTGCAGTAGTAGTTCACTGAATAATCACACAAAACAATAGAGAGCATTAATTGACTAATTACACAAAATCTAGAGCAAATCAATTCCAGTAGGAGCGCGTTAAGTGGTTGGAGGTGAACTGCCTAAAATTGGGGAAATTTAAACTTAAATAAGTATTGGTAGCAAGATAGTTGGTTGTGTGGGAGGAGGTTAGTTGGTTGTATTATGGGTAATCACTAAAGGAGTTGGAGATTGTTGTTTCGATATTACTTAAATATATACATTACAAATAAATACATATTATATTACAAATAAACACTACAAATACATTACAAATAGATACACAATTACATAAATATATACATTACAAATAAATATATATTACATTACAAATAAACATTACAAATACATTACAAATAGATACTCAATTACATAAATATATACATTACAAATAAATATATATTTCAATTACATAAATTTACATAATGAAACCTTTTAACTAGTATTATACATAACACTCTATTCTTTAAGAAGTGTGCCACAGTTATAGCACCTAAATTGGCCGTAATATTTAGATTGCTCCTGAAATCTGGTAGTTTTCCATCTTGTTGGTGTAAGGCCAACATTACTCCCATTCTTAAGGGAGCTTCAGCTTCAACTTCTTCTGAGTACCGCCCCATATCTATTCCACCTATTCTATCCAAGATCTTTGAGTGTGTTTTGGCTAAGCTGCTAGCCAAATACTGTGAAAACTTTAATTTATTACCTGATTCTGAATTTGGATTCCGTAAGGGTCTGGGAACTTGTGATGCACTGTTAACTACTCTGTCTCATGATCTGCATTCTTTTCTGGAACGTAGTTTGAATCTCGAGTTGTTACTATTGATCTGAGTTCTGCTTTTGACGTGGTAAACCATAAGGCTCTGATCTATAAGTTGAAACTTCTTGGTATTGGTGGAAATCGTCTTAAAATCTTTAAGGACTTCTTAAATAATAGATCTAAGTGTGTAATTGTTGATGGTATCTCTACTGCTTCAGTGCCTGTTGTTCACGGGGCAGTCTCCTTGGTCCTTTATTTATTTATTATTTTTACTTCCGATATGGGCACTCATCTTGAAAATAACCTTGAATCTTATACCGATGATACTACACTTTACTCCTCAGTTAACTCTCCTAGTAACAGAGGTGAAGTTGCTGCGTCCTTGAACCGAGATTTGGCTAGGATCACTTATTGGTGTCAACTTTGGGACATGAAACTTAATGCTAGCAAAACGTATTCTATTACTATCAGCAGATCCCGTATATTGAATCCACAGGGATGACCCTGTTTGTATATTTATGGTTAACAGATTGAGGAAGTTTCTAGTTTGCGTTTGCTGAGGGTATCTTTTGACTCTAAGCTGACTTTTGAGAAGCACATCCGTTTCTTATCTTCCTTTATCTTCCTCAATTGCCCAGAAGACGGGCTTACTTCGGAAATGCTTAAAAACCTTTGGTCTTGACTCCACAGTAAGTAAATCTTTTTATGCTTTCGTCTTGCCTTATTTTGAGTACTGTGCTCCTGTTTGGATGTCTGCCAACTCCCATTTAACATTGCTGGATAGAGCTTTGAATTCTATTCAGTTCAGCTCTCCTGAGCTTTCCCTTGATTTGTACCATCGGCGGCAATTTGGCACACTTATTGTTTTATTTAAAGTTTTTAATAACAATCGGTATCCGTTACATAGCGTCTTACCTGGACCTTTCAATCCTGTCCGTGCGGTAAGGTTTACTAAAGGCAAATGGTATCCTATAAATGCTTGCACTGTGCAATTTTCTCGGGGTTTTGTTCCTGCATTGGTCAAAATTTGGAATCAATTACTCATTTATATTATCTCTTCTCCTAACCTCTCCACATTTAAGTCTCGATTAAATGTTTACATATTACAGTAACTCCTCATTCATTATTTGGACTTACTAGGGGCATGTTTTCTTTTGTTGCCTCTGACTTTCTCCAGTGACCCTGGTATTTTGTGCGAATTCAATTCTGTTGTATCTGCACCCTGTAGGAAGGCTTTGGTAGCTTGATGAAAATAAAAATAATAATCCTTAGAGGATTTTTTCTCATCTCCAGCGAGTAGCAGAGGTCAAAGTAGTTTGACCAAGAAATAAATAAATGCCCAACTCCTCAAGAAAATACAGCCTGTTCTTTCGCCTCTCATTATCGCTACCAGATGAAGAATTTCATAGCATCTTCCGAAAAATTACTAAAATCCATTAATGCATGGCGTTAAAAAACCGCACAGTCAGAAACTTCGGTAGTATGAAGGCATTATATGGTAGAATTATCTAATTTTACTTGCGTTAACCTTAAGATAATTTATAACAATTAACACTAATAAAAAACTCAATTTTATAGATACCATTTGCATTTTGTTTATTATTTCCTAGACGGAATTATATTCAAAGTCTCGATGTGAAGTAAATCTGCAAGGTCATTGGACATATTTCATTGACGGAATCTTTGGAGAACAGTATCGATGTGCTTTGCCCCCCCTCCCTTGCTCTCTCCTTTCTATTCTAGGTCGACAGGATATGAGAAGTAGAACTTTTCCGTGTCACGAAGAATTGGCGTTTTCACAACTTTAAATAACAGAAAACGATAAATTTTTAGAATCTTAAATTTTCTCTTTCTGTTAAGGTTAAAACGTTAGTTTATACATAAAGTTTATCGAAATTTCTTTTTTTGAGAATGGATGGTAGATCTTAACTCATTTCCTTGAGGAAATGAGTTAAGGGAAAACTCCCTTACTGCCAAACATAAGTTAGGGGGAAGCCTGCTTTCTGTTAAAAGGAGGTCGGAGGGGCTCCTGAGTAAGCATAGTAGGGATCGCCATTTTCTTCATGGAGGTATAGCTGCCTGAGGGTGGCTCAGGAAGTGATAATCGGAAACCCATTTACCAATTGAAAGTGGTGGGTGAGAGGGGAGGCTTCTCAATCATACAGAGACGTTAGTCAGAGGCCTTGCTCTTCCTTTATCCGAGGTGGGCGAGTTTTCATTCGTTGCTTTTATTAAAAAAAACGAGAAAAAAAACAAGTCTTTAACCGTATAGATTTAAAAAAAATATATAGGGAACAATATCTCGCATCCAGCCGGTCTCATGCATTCCATCTCATATTTTCTGACCTTTGATGAACTCCAACTTTGGATGCATTAAATAGTGATGTTTGCCTGTGCGACACCACCCCAACCGGACGTTGCGCAGCAGACGGTCACTCCTATAAGGCTGCATCTCCCAACTGAGTAGTCAAAGAAGCAGGTACGTTATGTTATAATCCCTTACCAGTACTCCACAAGAGGAACAGGATATAAAATTCTGACATTTGGCAGACCCAACGAGTGGACTCGGAACTTTTTGTCGGCCTAGCTAACAAGGCGTTATATCCAGCTCTCTGTAGGCAATACAGCTTTATGCACCCAACAAAGCTAGTATGGGCGAGGGACAAAAGGCATTCCATTACACGTAGGGCAGGGGTTTTTGGAACGTAAACCTCACATTCTATTGATAGCGTCCAAACTCCCAGGTCCTCTCATACCTGGTTTCTTGAAACCAGCGTGCGTTAAAATGCGTTATGTAGATATGTTCTAAGCCATCCATTCTGAAATGACATGAGATAGTTGGTAAGTTCTTTTAAAACTGTATAAAAGTAGAAATAAAAAATTAGGTGCGAATGAGAATCCGAAAGAGGGTACCAGTTTCTCAAGCTAGTAAATATAGTGGTATAGCTACCGCCGCTGTCCTAACATCCATTCGTGTGTTAGGGTAGGTAGGGCATTAAAGCATACAAATAACAACCATAGCACATTTTTTCATGCTGTGCCTAACAGCACAGAGAAAACAGGTGAGAACTGGTTCGGATAGAGAGCGGTCTAAAGAGGATAAAATGTCTCGGAGGAATCAGTCTAGGATTCTCTAAACCTAATTTGAGACTACCCAAGCCACTGAAAACGGGAGGCGTTTCACTCTTCCAGATAGCAGAGGCACGCCTTGCGGGGGCGAGGGGGCAGAATTTTCCTCATTTCCAGCCCCCTCTTCAAAGAGTAGCCTTCAATTTGTCCAAGTGGAGTTACATTACGACCTTCCTGGGCATTGTTTCCAAGAAACCGTCCATCTCAGGGGATCTAAACCACCTCCGATTTCCGTTGTAGAGCCGAGGTACCTCCTTTTACTCTTTCTATTGCTAGGGAAGAAACCCGAGACAGCTAAAGGGAGAAATCTTGTCGGTATGAAAGGAGTCGCTTGTGGGTATCAGCTAGAGAGGAAGAGAATCTCAATGGGAAAACACTTTACCAGAAGAGAGAGGTGAAAAAGAGATCCTTTTCCCTTCGAGCCATGTTAACTTTAGTAACCTTTTTTTTTAAATATCCATGTTCGGTCAAGGAGATCCTTTTTTAGCCGGGTGGCGCATAGGACGTCATTTGTACCTGCTGGGAACACTCGCAGATCGGCGCTCCGCCCGAAGATCGAACTTTCTTCGGAGTGGCACAATAAAAGAGATAAAGAAATGAGGCCAATGGGGTGGGAAGAACGCAGACATGCCAAAATCCACAACCATCAATCGGAACGAAGAGGTATGGGTTAAACTTTACTTTCATCCTCCCCGGGATGAAGCTTTTCGAAACTTCTCCTACAACACTAGTCGCCGGTCGCTCCCGCCCCCCCACCCAAGAGAAGTAGCTCGTAAATAATGGGATGAACAAAAGGAAAAAATGAGAGATGTCGAGAAGTAAAAAAGCCCAAGCAGTTTTGAGAGTAACATTCTATTATCTCCAATAATTGCAGCATTTATTAGCATATTTCAGGATAACTTTCTGTTGTGTTATTTTATATATGGCGTAGGTCTAACAAGGATAGGGTGCAAAACTACCCATAGATATAGACCAAAACAACAAGGGCCACATTCTTCCGAGTTTATTGGATCAGTTTCTAGTACAAAATAAACTTCTTGAGAAATCTCTAAAATAATTGGATCAGTTTTTAATGAAATTCTACACAGATATTGATTTCTAGTCAAAACAAGATAATTTTTTAACTCTGTCGGAAACCTTTTAGGTTTTTATAAAATTTGAACCCTAAACAGTGTTATTTGATGTACAGGGTGATGGAGGTAGATAGAGCGTGAAAAGAAACTAAGAAAGGTTTTATTATGACAAATGGAGATGGGGACAGGGCAGTATCCTAAAGGAGTTCAGACCCGTAACATTTATAATGAGATTTAGGTAGGGCCCTATCCCAGTTATCATATTCTAAGCGTATAAAGAAGGCAGAAAAAATTCCAGAGAATCAAACTTTCACTTTTAAAAGAGAAATTTACTGTAATCCGATGAAATCCCATTCAGTCATTGACAAGGAAGTGGGAAGAAACAGATAAGAAGGAACACAAAATCAAGGAGATAAAGGACTGAACAAGGCTCTTCTAGCCGAAATGCATGGCACGGAAGTGCACTCTTAAAATCTCATAGCCTAAATTCGTGATAGAAGCTATCAGATGTCGTCTCTTCAAAAGAAGGAAATGTCCAGTTTTTTAGAAAAGAGGTTTAAATAAAATTGTATAATTAAAAAAAGATATGCATAGGTATATACCCTGAATGGCCATTCGAGATTATTAATTTTGACTTTAGGTGGGGTGTACAACTCTCCTGAACCTACACCCACCACATCCTATTCTGCAAGGAGGCGTCAGCATTCGAAGAAAAACTGTAACGTTCAAATTCGAGCGTAACGTTGGAGTCAGATTTGTATTCTTTTGCGAACACAACAAACTTAAAACAATTGCTGGAGAAGGAAGAAAAATATCAGCTGAGATTTTTTCCCATTCAAGAACAGGATAATAATAACAATAATAATAAGTAATTAGTATAATAACACCAGGAGTAATAATATGACAATAATTAATAATAATAAAAATAATAATGACAATCAATAATAATAATAATAATAATAATTATAAAAATAATAATAATAATATAAACAACAATAATAATAATAAATAATTAATATAATAACAATATAGACCGATCTAACAACCAAAACTGGTGAGTAAAAATGACCTCATGGAATGTGACGGCAAAACGTGGAGGTGAAAATACTCAATTGATACAATTCTTTTTAGGGGTTTAAGATTGGTCCCCTGGATACAATCACTCGCTAGACGTGGAAGAAGAGCGTCACCCAGGCGTACTTGAGGGAGTGTGAAGGTGGTTACTGATCGCTATTCTTGGAGAATACCATCACTACGTACATTGCACTTTACTATGTTGGTTAATAGTTTAATTTTTCGCTTTTTTATGCGGTCGATCAGACCGTT
Organism: Ceratothoa steindachneri; assembly: GCA_963969495.1. Classification (NCBI taxonomy): domain Eukaryota; kingdom Metazoa; phylum Arthropoda; class Malacostraca; order Isopoda; family Cymothoidae; genus Ceratothoa; species Ceratothoa steindachneri. The sequence goes on from OZ018328.1 coordinate 107,322,138, forward strand.
CGATCTGTTGCATCTCAGTTTGCACAAGTGAGTCCCTCTTTTGAAGAGCAGTGGTTAGATTCCCGATATTTAGTTTGTTACTCTGAATCCTTCATTTATTGTATCCTTTCTGTTCTTTTCTCTGAGATTTCGGGGGCGAGTTATTCTAGAATACTTCAATTCAACTACTAGGATACTAGGCACAAGGGTACTTAAATGCAAAGGTTGAAGTTTATAGTTTATGTTAAGGCCAAATGTGATGAGGAGAGATATTGGACGCAATTTAAACATCGATTCATCTAAACAAGTCCGCACTACACACTTGTGCTAACATATGAATATATTGAGATAAACACACTGAATTCTCTTTGCCAATTCCCGTACGCTTATTTATTCATTGCTCGAGGAATGCCTTTATTCTAAGGGATGACATCAGCCTAGAAGTAAATTAATTTTGCGGCCGAGACAATAGCGAGCGAAGTTTTAATTGCTCCATCCTGGCTTCGACGCGCCTCTTAAACTTCAAAATTACCTTCTCATTTTTATGCAAACTAAGCTCCCGGAGAAATAAATTGCCGAAGTGTGCATTTTTCTAGTGAGTTTTATTAGTAACGGATGTTGCCTCCTCTCGGTACCTCCTTGCCCCGCTGCTGGGACCCTTATTGGACTTGTCAGTAATGATAGGGTGTCTCCAGTGGTTGGAACACAGTTTGCTGTGTAGACTTTAAACGCATGAGGTGGCAGTTTACTTAACGCGCATTCAACTACGTACGCATAAAGTTAAAGAACGTGTGAAAGTCCAAGAGGAAGAGAAGTCTGAGATGGGGGTAAAGAAGTGATATTGGTGATGAGTGTGAAAGTATTAAGATGTAAATATATGAGGTTTGCCAAAGAGATTAGTGGGATCCATGAATGCAGTTAACCATAAATAGCTGAATCTATGATTTGAATCGTGGACGGTTAAGAGGACTTAGTAAAGTCTATTCTACCCGCACAAAAAAACCCCAAAGCTGTTTTAACTTCCAAGAAATAGATATTTTAAAAAGGGTTGGAAACCGCGCGGAACATCGAAGTATCACCTCTCATTCTGTCCCCCACATCAGTTTTCCACATCAAAGTCACTGTTGCGAGTTAGGTGATTCTGACCTGAGAAGTCTCTTTCGAGAGACTTGAATCCTACTAAGACGAAGCATGTCTTCAGCAATCCTAACATAAGGGCTTAGGAAGAATATTTATATTTTCTGCTCCGTTCTTTTTATTCTTTTAGCATCATCTTATTATAGATATATATATATATATATATATATATATATATATATATATATATATATATATATATATATATCGTAGTAATATACAATAGCGTCCAAAACTAGAGAACAAAATACCCAAATCTCTATTTACTTGAAAATACTCGTTTAATTTCTAGGAAAATTGCACAGAATATTTTAAAAAACCCAACTCTGATAATGTTTAAGTTTCATTTCATACAAGAGCTGATTAAAAAGGTTATGAGGAATGTAATTTGTTCTATTCTGCGTCCAGAATAGAGAACGATAGCTATAAATGCAGCCATAACAAGAAAACAAAATCATTATCTCATTGACAATTGACCAAGGTATTATGAAGTAACATTCAGCTGTTTGTTCTGCATGACTTGAATACATTTTTCAGCCGCAGGAATTCATCAATTCGTGGCAATGTTCGGGCGTGTTTTGATTCCATTCTTCTTCCAGTTTTTGCCAGATATCCTCACCATTGGTCGGTTTCCGGGCCATATCCTTCTCATCGAGTATCTTTTATTGTTAATCTATTCGTTTTAAATCAGGGTTCTTCGCAAACCAGTTCATTAAATCGCTATTTTCCGGATCCACGACCTGCTCACTGTCTTTGCTGTGTGGTACGGATCATTTCTTGTAGGCTCACATACTCTCAATTTTCAGAGAGAGGGGATCACATCTTCCTGAAACAGATTCCTGGATACTGCAATAATATATAAGCGGACTGACTTCAGCGATTGAAAACATTCCACACCCACTAATACTGTCACCTCCAAATTTAAACGTCCTCTCGTGAATGCGGGATTTAATATTTTCACCTGTACGACGCCTTGCGTGTTGATTCCCATCGAGCCAAACAAATTAAATTTGCTTCCGTTGCTGACATCACTCATTCCAACTTTTCAGCACTCCATAGGAACTGCTTAGGAGCGAAAGCCTACTTAGCCGCTTTAGTCCTTTTACTCATTAGTGGTTTCTTAGCAGAGGAGTGTGCTTTAATGCTCACCTCTTTAAAATGACGTGAGGCAGTCTGTCGAGGCATTTTCATGTTGAAGTTCTCGGCAATGTGTTTGAAATACCGTCTGCATTTTCAAATTACTTCTTCGTTGTCATCCATTGCAGTTACAATCTACCTCGCGAGGGTCTTATCGAGGCAACCCGTTTTCTGAGTCGAGTTGCAGAAACTTGCATCCTCATGGAGCTTTATTATTCCTGAACTCGTACTTTTTTAACGACTACAATGCTTCGAAATGTCGGACAGTGTTAATCGTTCAATCATCCATTTAACTCCCTGCTTTTTGAAGGATTTATCGAATTTAACCAATCTTGCCATCCTAATAAATGAACAATACGTATTCATCAATAGAAAACTCAGATGCATAGGGTAAAGTGTTGCCATACATGTTCGTAGGACGACTCTCTCCCACTCCTTCTTGAGTTTTTGATGCATCCTTTCTTCAAATATACATTACTTGCCTCATAAACTATTTAATCCGTCCGTCTATGGAATAAAACTTTGGTACCTTCAAAGGTAATTTCAATTTTCATGGAAATTAAGCGAGTACTTTCAGGTGAATATAGATTTTTTTTTTATAGTTTTGGACGGTACTGTATGTATGTTTATCTGCCCCGTACAGTGAATTGGAATGCCCTATTTTTCCCAGGTTTGACTAAAAAACTCATAGTAATAATAATACTGGGCTTCTTTGAAGTTTTTCAGGTCGAGAGCATTGTATAATAAAATTATAGTAATAATTATTATTATACTCCAGATTAAAAAGTATAATTTTCAAATACGAATTAAATGAATGCAGAAAAAAAAATAAATTAAGCACAACAATTATTTGAGAATGAAACATAAATAAACATGGAACAATAAAAACATGAAAGTAGAAGAGGTCGTTATATGAATCATAATGTTTTTAACGCCAAGATTCTTTTATATAATTATAGAACTTAATTGGTGAGTGCCATCAAAAGCATAGCTGCAAGATTTAAAAGTTATTCTAGTCTTTTAGGTATATTTTGAAATGGTAACAAATACCACGATAAAAAGGGAGGCAAAAAACAAAAAAAACGCAAAACAAAACAAAAACCCATTAAGGCTAGAAGAAAAGGAAAAGCATGATCAGCCCCAGGGGGAAGGGATGCCCGCTAGCTCTAGGGCGCAAGCATGTACCCAATGCCCTTTTTTTAGCGTCCGTCTGGCGACTGCTTACAAGGGCATAAGTCATCGAATTTGCATCCAACCCCTCAAAACAATAGAGGCTGGATGAGGATCGCCCGCCCTATTCAAACCTCGACTATGCCACAATTAAGCGAGCGCGGAAGATTCCCGAATACCAAGGACAAGCAGTAACCAGCCAGCTCGTCCTGGTAACTGATATGTACCTGATCTACTTTTCCTTCAAGTCCCCCGAGGCCCGTGTCCCCTTTAGAGGACTTTGCCCGTTTGTGAACTTTGAATCAGGGGATGTTTTCAACGAGTCAATATTCTCTCCCGTGGAAGACCCTACCGTTATGGGGCACGTCCCCTTACTTTCCGCGTTTGCCAAGGGAGAAGGTAGCCTTTTTTTAGGACAATCTCGCTATCCCCGCCACCATGGCGTCGGGGGATCACTAAAACTGCGGGGAAAATGGGGAACGGTCACACCTTTCCCTAATCGGGTCACGTGTTAGGGGGTCCAGGGGGAGCTTCCTTACCCGTAGTCATAGGAGAGTGGGGAGGTCCATCTCGCCCATAAAAACCTCGAGGGAGCCCTTGAAAGGACGGGTTGGGGGACCGTCTATTTTTTAGAGGTGGAGCTGCCCGAGGGCAGATCCAGAAGTGGTAAAGGACACGCCTCTTTACCAATTCAAGTGGTGAAAGAGGAGCCGCTTCCAACAGACAAAAAGACAAAGGCATGGTAACAATGGCCTCGACTATCCCAACACCAAAGTGGGGCGGTTTTAATTTCGATTATATTTTTTAAATCAAGAATGCACACGAAAAGGTGGGGTTTTATCTTGCTTCCAACCGTCTCCACCTTTCCAATCTCGGATCTGCGGACCTTTCAGGGGCTCCAGCTGGGCGCGTTAAACGGTGATATCTGCACCTGTGCAGCAGGACATATCGCCTGGAAATGCTCCGAGGAAAGTCACTCCCCAAAGGCAGCTCGCCATTGAGCAGCCAGAGAGGCGTGTGCAACAAAATGGGTCTTTTACTAGTCGTAGCAGTCATCAATAAGACGGCCTGGGGCTGAAGATCTCCCATGTGACAGATCCATGGACAGGACCCGAGCCTTATACACTCCAGAACGGCCGTAAGGAGGTGAGCAACAAATTAAGCGCAGACAAAGGGTTACTGGGGCAAACGTTCACTTCCGATTTTTCGCAACACAACGCCTAGGATCATTCTAGACCGGTCTCTTATTTATAAAGGTCCCAAGTCTCCTCTTCTGACGTGGCTGGTCAAGCCTTATAGCAGGATAGGGGAAATAACTAAGGCAAACTGTGCAAAAGAGGGGTTCATAAAGGGATCGGGAGAACGTATCAACTTCTCCAGGTCGATTCAGTGAATCAGGCCTTCCTTATGGGCACTTTGGTCAGGAAAACGTACATCTCCAGGTACCAGGTGAGGCAGTCTACACAAAACATCCCCATCGGGGAAAACCCTACTGCAAAAATATTACTGTTGACAGAAAATTAAAGAAATAAATGAATATAATGACAAAGCTAACTTGAAATAAATTACAAAGTCGAGAATAATACACTAATAGTAAATGTTGGTCTAAATGATGGGCTAAATGTTAGTCTAAACTCTAAATATTGGGCTAATTGGTGCTTTAAATGTTTGTCTGAATAATGGTCCAAATGGTGCTCTAAATGCTTGTATAAATGTTAAGGTAAATGTTTGTGTGAATGTTGGTCTTAATATTGCGCTAAATCTCTGTCTGGATGTAGTAGTAAATGTTGGCCTAAATGTTAGGTTAAATGTTTGACTAAACAATGGTTTAAATGTTTGACTGAATATTAGTCAAAATGGTAATATAAATATTTGTCTAAATGTTGGAGTAAATGTTGGTTTAACTCATGGGGTAAATATTTGTCTGAATGTTGGTACCATTTTATTCTAGCATTAGCTATTCTTCCTAATATTTTTCATAGGCATAGTGTTAAGGAGATCGGTCTAGTATTCGTTGGGTTTGATGGATCTTTTTCAGGTTTTAAGAAGGGAAGAAGGGAAGGACTAGCGCCTATCGTCATTCATCCTGGAATGAGTCACTGGCCCAGATGCAGTTGCAAATGTCCAACAGCAGCTATAAGGCAATTCAGTGGATTTTACTTATGATGAGGTTCGAGATTTCGTCATCTCCAGAGACTGTGTTTGGGCTTTCTTCTATGGACGATTGTAATTCGTGCAGAAAAAGAAGGATTGTTGGACGGAAGTATTCTGTTGGCTGAGAAGTCTAAATTTGCCAATTCTGTTAAGGGTTTACTGGTTAAGAAGGTCTTGTTCTGAGTTCCATTAGAGATGGTACTGAGCGAATGTCCTTTTATGTTAGCGACTTCGGGTTGATTACTGATGGTATTGCCGCTAATACAAAGAATAGGGAGGCGAATAGGGCTGCAGTTTCCTGACATCTTCTTTATTTGTCACCAAATCTTTGGGATGGGGGTATCTTGGCTAATCGTCCTTCGACGATGGCAGATGCTCTTTTATATTCTATGTAATTATGCAGCGTTTTAGTTCTTCTGGAGATTCTGTAAGCTTTATCGCGTTTTCTTTTATTCTCTTGGCATTGTTCGATTCACTATGGAGTAGTGCTCTTGCTGGTGTTGTGGTTGTACTTTGGTATGTGTTTTCCAGCTGCTTTATGTAGTTCTGCCGTGAAGTAGCAGACATCTACTTCTGAAGTGGGTTGGAGTTTGACTGTCGTCGGTAATAATTCCATCGTTGCCTGGGAATTGGGGCTATTTGTGCAAGAAACCTACAACATAGGTCTGAGTGAACGCTCCAATCAATTTCTGTGGGGAAATTGAGGGAGCTTAGGCTTAGGTCTAGTTGAGAGTGTGTTGGTTTGTTAGTGATAGTGTGTTGGGGGTGTTTGTATTTAAAATTTTAATGTATTAGCGTTCTATTAGGTCTTTTAGGATGCGTCATTGGGTGTTTGTTTTTGTATCGTTTCAGTTGTCGCTTCTGGCGTTGAAGTCTATGGCAGTTGATCGAAGAGGGCTTTGAAGTCCTGGCCGTTTAGAGGCAGGTTAGTGTATAAGTATACAGAGCACACTGTAATGAGCTCTGGGCAATGTAGCCGAATGGCCATGAAATTTAGAGGAGTGTTTAAGTGGTATTGCGCGTGTGGGATGTTTTGTCGCGTGTAAATGGCGTTGCCTTTGGTCTAGTCGGTTGTAATGAAATGACAGTCATATTTGTTATTCAGATGCTGTTGCGGGTTTGAGTGCATAGTCTCTCTGAGACCAATGCACCATGGGACATTTTTGTGATTATTTTTTATAATGATTCCAAGTTGGCCCAAAGGCCACGAATATTCCATTGCATGATACGAGTTCGGTTGTATTGTTCTTCGGTGTGTAAATATATTTTGGAGGTTTTGGAGGCCCCGTGTTGGGTGGAGCTACCGGAATTTGTATAAGGCTTGGGTATTGTGTGTTTCGACGTGCCCGGTATTATCGAGCTCTGTATGTTCTTGTTCGCGTTGTTAGCTTTCTTAGCGAGAGGTTCCTTATATATCAACTGTGGGTGCTGTAGGTTTGGATTTGTGTTGCGCCAGGTGCTTGGTAGAAGTGTTTCTCGTTGGCTAACGGGCGAAAGTGTTTGTTGTGGACTCTGTATTGACAGTGGAATTATATGTCTAGGGGCATTCTTGTTGGTATCCGATCTTTGTTTATACATGATTCTTCTATATTTGCAGTTGAATTTGTGTACCTTGGTAGAGAAGTTGATAATCTATGTGGTAATATTTCTGAAAAGCAAATGACTTTTTGGGAGTTTATACGTCTGTTTTGTGTTGATGTGTTTGAGTCAGACGGTGCTGTTTCCACAACTTTAGATACCGGGAAATGGGTGTCTGGTATCAAGGGTTGTAGGTTTATGGGTTTCTTGAGGGGAGGCAAGAGTAGCTTGCTCTCGTAGTATATAGTTTCGTTGCTGGATGAGGTGTATATTCGAGGTGCTTTGACTTCTGGATTTAGGAGGGCGAGGAGGAGGAAGTGACGGATTTGGGTGATTTTTGGTGGCTTCTTTATTGTGATTGCGCTTTAAGCATTTCTCTTTCGGGGAACGCATTGGTTGGTGGTTCAGTTTGGACGTAGTGGTATTTTAATTTTGGACTTTCTAGGGGGCGTAAGTTGTTTTTCTCGGGTAATGGAGTTCTGTTGAAGGTTGTTAGATTCAAGGTTGGTTTGGAAGATAATGCGGGGATGGAGCTTTAGTGGTGGAAGCAACACTAGCATAATTTGGCGTACTCAACGTTTCTCCTTCCTCTGCCATATCTTTTAAGACTTGGTGCCTTCAGATGCCAGAACGGACAGTTTTCATGCTTACCTCCTGATGAAGATGAACTGCGCACATGTTTATTTGAATGCGTGGTGGTTATATCCATAGTTAATGCATCTTTCCTTTGTTCTGCATTGTTCACCTTTGTGCTCTTTTTCGCTGCATTTGAAGCATAATTGTTGATCGGTTTTACAATATTTGGCGGGGTGACCAAATATTAGGCACGATAGATATTGAATTGGAGTGCGAAAACTCAAGAGTTCATCATCTAATATGGAGTTATCAGCCTTATAATAATTTTCTGGACGATAAAGATTTGGAAATTGAGATAGTTCCCCACGATCAATATTATCCCTAAAGAGTGAAAGCTTGTACATCAATGTGTAAATAACAAACATATTTCTTGGATAAGATTTTTATCACAGTCTTGCAATTGCAAATCCAGGTCATTGAATATATTGCATAAATCTGTTAAGTAGGCAATGCCACATTTGCAAGCTAAGAGTTGGTCACTCAAATAGGCAGTTCTCTTTCGGGGGCGGCAGTGGTTGGTGGTTCAGTTTGGACGGGGTGGGGTTTTAATTTTGGACTTTCTAGGGGTCGTAAGCTGTTTTCCTTTGATATTGTTTTTTTATTGAAGACTGTTAGATCCAATGTTGGTTTGGAAGATAATTCGGGGGTTGGAGCTTTCGTGATGGAAGCAACGTTAGCATAAGTTTGCACAAAGTAGATTTGTCCAATTGTAAACGAAAATGGTGATATTTATGTGTTCTCTAAGGTCTCTTTAGTGTCCTCGGCAGGACGGCACCATTGAGGTCACCACCTTTGACTATTTTGGCCACGCCTAATGGCCCTTTGTGGCCAAAATTCCTGTCACGCTGGATCCGTGACAGTATACACGGATGGTTCCAAGTCTCAGGAGAGGGTAGGGGCTTCTACATCGTATCCTCTCTGTTTGAAGTCACTGAGACTCTATCAGGCGTTGCATCTGTCTTCACAGCAAAGTTGGTTGCAATAAGAAGCACACTGAGTACTCTCGAAGCATTGTAATCTCCGCACCACCTGGTTTGCGGTATACATGACGCCACGGTTGATGCAAGCCGGCTGAATGTTGAGATTGTCTTCTGTTGGGTTCCTGGACATGTGGGAATTTCGGGTAATGAGGGCGCCAAAGAGTCCACGAAAACTGGGCGCCCAAACCAGCCTTGTGTCTTCCTCACACCCACTACATGGCAGGTATCAGGAGACAGCATTCCGGGCTGCTTAGCGCAGAAAATGGGAAACGACCGAGGAAACGAATGTTACGTAACATTCTGCCGCGACTGTTCCCATGGGCCTACCGCTGAATGCCGCGACGGCTTCAGATCACCCTCTGTCGTCTTCGAATCGGACACACTCATGGCACGCACCGCCATTTGATGGAGCGCTCCCCTGCACCTCAGTGCGACGACTGCTTTGTCTCTCAAACTGTTCGGCACAACCTTGTTAAATGTCCCAGTCTGGGTGATCTTTACGCACGTTACCTGTCCCGGGACCGGGATGAGCGGCGTCGTAATCGGTTAGCCTTCGTAATTGGGACGACTTCATGCGGACAGCCTTGTGGACTATCTGACTTTTTAGAGGAAGATGGCCTCCGCTGTTTTATTTCATTCTTTGGGGTTGGTCGCATGATCCTGCGCCGGGGCGAGGCGGGCCCGCCACCGAATCTGGACCGTGCATCCTTCTTGCTTTTTTTGCTTCTTGTTTTGTTTGTTGGGGGGTTTATTTGTTTTGGTTTTTGTTGTCTTTTGCATTTTTATCGAATCTAGCTTTGTGTTATACTATAGATGATGACTGTGATTTACATATGCCCTAGTAGGCAGTGGCCAGATTAGCGCTGGAAAGAAATAATATCCTCGGCCATTTCATAATATTTTTTTGGCACAGAATTATTACTAAGTGGAATCTCGTCGCTAGCTGGCACTTGTTTGTATGAACAAACAAGTTCACTGTCGCATTTCTGTTATTGGTTTATCATAAGGTAGTGAATATATTTTCTGTTGTAAAATTTATCTAGTAGAGATGGAAAATATGATAAATTTCGCTTCCCTTTATCAGGAGAGATCTTCTTTAAATGATGGGAAAGCCTGAATGGCTTATAACCTCGTTCGAAAATATTTTCTCGCAAGAGAGACACATCGGCTGTTGTTCATTATTACAAGTAATGAATCCAAACTTCAAATATTCAACAATATACTGTCGGAATTTTGTTTTAATGAGTTTTCCGAGATGATTATGGGTAAATTCAAGCGCTGAAAATAAATAAAAGTTAGCAAAAAAAAACCGCCACAAATAAATTTTACGAATAACACCCAAAACCACCCCCAACTCTTCAAAAACTACTGAGATACGGGGGTGCCATTTTATAAAATAATAGTACAGGATTGTAACAAAATTGCTTGTTTAGAAGAAACAATTGGAGGTGATAAATATTAACAAAATATGCCGGGGTAGTGAGTGAAAAATGGAATATCCTGATCTATTTTAACAAAAGTTGTTGTAAATGTTTGTTTAAATTTATTTCAAATGTTGGTCTAACTTCTGGGATGAATATTTGTGTGAATGTTGAACTAAATGTATGTTTGAATGTTGATACAAATGTTGCTCTTAATGTTGATCTAAATGTTTATATGAAAGGTGGTCTAGATGCTCGTCTAAATGTTGATCTAAACGTTGGTCTAAATGTTTGTTTAAATTTTTGAGTAAATAATGGTCTAATTTTGGTTTGAATGTTGGTCTGAATAATGGTCCAAATGTTTGTATAATTGTTCCAATGAATAGAGTTTAAATGTTTGTATAAATGTTGGACAAAATCTTTGTTATAAATGTTTGGATAAATGTTGGTCTGAATGTTGTTTTAATTGTTTGTCTGAATGCAGGCCTAAATAGTGGTCTCAATGTTAGACGAATGTTTGTGTAAATGTTTGTCTCAATGTTAGTCTAAATACTACTCTAAATGTTTGTATAAATGTTAGGCTCAATGATGGTCTTAATGTTGGTCTGTCTGTTGGGTTAAAAAAAATTTCGCAATGTTAATCAAAATATTTTTTTTAGAATTTCTTCTTTTTATAATGTTGGTCTAAATAGTAATCTAAAGTTTTTAAATGTTTCTGTAAATGTTGCACTGAATGGTGATCTAAATGCTTCTCTAGATGATAGAGCAAATGTGGGTCTAAATGTTTATATGAATATTGGTCTAATTGGTGGTCCATTTTTTGTCTGAATGTTGGTCTAAATAGTGGTCTAAATATTGTGTTTAATGGTAGTATTAATGTCTTATAAGTGTTAGAATAATTGTTTGTCTAAATGTTAATGAAATTATTTCTCTGAATGTTGGTCTTAATGTTGGCCTGATTGTTGCTATAAATGTTGGAACAAAGTGTGGCTTAAATTTTGCCTTAATTGTTTGTATAAATGTTCAACTAAATGTCGTTCTAAATGTTGGGCGAAATGTTTGTCTGAATGTCGGACTTAATGGTAGTTAAATATTTGTATAAATGTTGGGCTAAATCAAGGGAGGGCAACCCTTGGCACGCGTGTCAGATGTGGCACGCCGATGACTTATTTCTGGCACGCGAAAGCACAGGTTACCGTTTTTTTTAAAGTGGTTTTTAAGAAGGATGTAGAATGATGAGAAATTCAGATACTTTCCAAACACAAAGAGGTACCATAACAGACCGCCAATGTCTTCAAAGGCTGTTTGTAAAAATTATTGAGGCAAGTGTTGGGCAGTTCTTTGCAAGATTTGCTAGGTTTAGAGAACTGGAAGAGACGGCAAAATTCATTAAGTTTCCAGACAGTATCAAACTGGATGAACTAAACTTGCAAATGTTTTCATTGGATAGACATGGATGATTTGAAATACACTTGATTGAATTTCAAAGTAGCTCAATTTGGAAACAAAAAGTTGGTGATCTTAGAGTTGACTTAGAAAATAGTCAAAAAGGAGTGATTAGAGACGGGAGTAACAGAGAGAAATGCGGAAAACGAAGTATTAAGGATTTAGAATACTATTCTAGAAAATTATCTGTTTAAAGAATCTTGCAACATCATTACTATCCATGTTTTCGTCTACATATGCTTATGAGTCTTTGTTCTCAGGGATGAACTTTGTTGAGTTTTGTAAGAGGAGTAACCGGATGGATGAAACTAGTAGTGCATGCATATCTCTCAAGGTTACTAAATATAAACCCGATATAAAATCTCTCATCAGTGATACAGCAGCAGAAATCCCGCTGAAAAATAATATATAAAGAGAGTCAACAAGCTTTCTGACTCTAGTTTTATCTAATGTTTTCTTTTAAAAGTGGTTGATTGAATGTAGTTTTGAAGGTAAATAAATATATTTTCTTTTTTTATACATCAATTGTAAAGGATTTAAAATAAGCAAAAGATTATCTATTAGTAACCTTTTACTGTGATTTAGTAATACAAAGATATAACTGGGAACAAATAATGACTGATTAATCGAAAAAAATATCAGTGTTAATTTTTTGTGTTGATGTTAATAATAGTCGTTGAATTGTGTGAATAGGTATGGCAGTTACAGTTATACTTAGAGTCTAATGAAAAAATCTACAAAAAGAACCTTTTCGTAAAGCCTGTTATAATCTTTTTCACTGTCAGTTTTACATAATAACTTACAATACTGTGTCTTTACTGCTCTTGGGTGATTCTTTATTATTTAAAAAAGTTCTTCGAATGCTTAGGAGATATCAAATAATATGTTCTCAAAAAAATTTGGTTGGCACGTGAAAAGATTTCGTGTAAGATATTTGGCCGATTTTGGCACGAACTCTCAAAAAGGTTGCCCACCCCTGAGCTAAATAGTGGTCTAAAAGTTTGTGTAAATGTTGGATCAAATGTTGGTCAAGCTCTTGCGGTAAATGTTTGTCTAAATGTTAGTGAATGTTGCTCTAAATATTTGTCTGAATGTTGTCTTAAATGTTGGTATAAATGATGGTGTAATTGTTTATTAAATGTTTGTATAAAGTTTATATAAATGTTAAAGTTAGTGTTGGTCTAAACTTTCGTCTAGGTGTTGAGCTAAATGGTGGTTTAAATGTTTTTCTGACTGTTAGTCTGAATTTTGATCTAAATGCTTACATAAATGTTGAAATAAATGTCGGTCTAACTGTTGGGGAAATGTTTTTCTGATTGTTGATCTAATTGTTTTTCTAAATGTTGAATTAAATATATATATAAATGTTTGTTTGAATGTTGATCTAGGTGTTTTCCTGAATGTTGGTGAAAACAGTGGTCTAAATGTTGGACTAAATGTTGGTTTAAAGTTGAGATAAATGTATGTATGCAGCTATAAATGTTGGGCTAAATGGTGGTCTAATTGTTGCACTAAATTTTAGTTAAATATTTGCCGTCGTTAAAATCATATATCATTTCGGTTCGTATATAATTACAATGTTTCAAGTGAAGCTAATTAATTCAGTGCATTAAAGGCGATTTAATCCTCAATAACAATTCTTACTTGTGAAGTCCAACTTTTATTTGTATCTCTAGTTTGCATAAATAAATAATATAGATAAATTAGTAATTTTATGTAATAAAGCACAAAAGTCAGAGCGTAGGGGTGTGTTGATACATCTTCCTTCTGCTTCCTTAGCACACGCTCACCCTTAACCTCTTCATAATCTGTCAGTTTTTCAATGTCTTCTAGAGAAGAGTCTAACATTGACTACTCCTTTGACAAAATCCATCGTATTGTAGGTCACCTGCACAGGTGAGCTACAGAGATTCAGTACAGCGCTCAATATTTTCCCTTGGGTAAGATCGACGACATTCTCCATAAAACTTCCATCTGACAACCACATGATCTTTGTGAGCTCTCTACCGAGAACTCTAGCTAAGGTGTTACAATGATCAGGATGTCCGTCGGATAATCTGCTTTAATCAGTGGTGCGAACGGCTAGAAGTCGTTTGAAGTCGTTCGATGGTCAAGAATTGGGGCAGAAAATGAGGGGGTTCATCGGAATTCAAGATGGGGAGTCACTCTTCGTGTTGGGAATTTGGAAAAGGTTCTATTTTTTACATATGAAACATAAACACCCACTGCAGTTTCATGCTGCTCAGTGGGCACAAAAGGTACCGGTCGAGCCGGCTTGGCACCATTTTGGTCTACCTATCTCAGCTGGTGGCCAAATATTCCATTGCGTGATGACGTGTAACGGAAACTTGTGGGTAAAAGTATAGCCGTATAAAAATAAAAATTATGCAGTAAAAGGAAGGAGGGGTGGGAGAGGATACTACTTTAATCCCCACCAGAGCCAATTGGCGGGGGACATCTTCCTGTCTCGCCTAGGGTTGAATGGGCGAAAGACAATCAGCGACCAGCCTAAAAAAATACCTACCGAACAAGAAAGATAAGTGAGGAGAGGCTTGTTCTGAGCTGGCCAAAAAATAGATAGAGGAAATGTCTAAGAATTAATATAGTACCAATAGGAATGATAGAAATGGTTGTGAGATTGATGAGGAATGGTGAAACATGGGTCATATCTATGTTGGTATATGCTGGCTGATGACAAAGTGTTAACGACTTATTCAGTGGAATTCTATATTCACAAATTTAAAAAATACTCATTCTATTTATACAAAATTTCAATTTTTAATAGTAGTATTAATAGTACAAATACAAAAAAAAGGTTGAGAAGAGTGGGTAGTTTTAAAGGGATTCATGAGGCATCTGTTTATGTTAATGTGATTGCAGTTAAAGAATTATTACCATTAAAAAATAGGAATCTAAGAACGAGGGCAGCTCCGACAGAGTTTGTGAATAAGCAGCTAGAAGGCAGTGAAACGCAGGTGTTTTGCCTGACTATTCTATAAAGCGTACTAGGGGAGTTAAATCCCTTCGCAGGGTCGTATTTCAAAGTACCAAGAGGGTTCATAAAGTGAGATTAAAATATTTCCTGAGATTATATGCAAATGTTAAAATGGCCAAAGCTTCCTTAAATCAAACGCATTTTTGTGTAATGCTTCTTCATGGAATTAAGATAATGATTAGAAAAGTTAATATGAACAATTGGAAGCTAAATGCCCAAGAAAAGAAAGAAAAGACAAATTATTGTTGGAGTGGCTATTTTACAATCGAACAATAAGTCTCAGATTTTAAATTAGTAGGAAAACATAGTTTTTAACCTAAATATATAAGAAAATCATATAACAAACTATAAGAAGTTTTTAGAAAAAGAGAAAGAAATTTAGATGAAATATAATTTTAGATAAAAACTGTTCAAGAGCTACTGAGCTACTGGACAAAAGAAACCTTCTGAATAAGATTAAACATTCATTGCAGGATCTCAAATTGCTTTCCCAAAGTAATTTTTGTTGTTAACTTGCCTGCTCTCCGCGTAAATGCCCCTCTTCAGGATCTTCTACAAGATTTCTATTGAATTTAAAATCCGACGGTTGGGATACCAGTCGATGATTAAGTCTCTTACAAATCCATTTGTTACAAATCAATTCTTGCTGAACTTGTAGGCATGACTAGAAGCATTATTCTACATGAAGACAAGTGACTTCTTCATCCTCAGATTTTTCTTCAGGAACTCGCAGTGCGAATTCTCATCCAATTTAATGCCATCATCCACTATGTTGGAAAACCATTAAAGATTTTTAAAATCTCTAGACTAGAATTTAACCAAGTAGAACAGAGATGAAGTCGAAATAAGGGTTTATATAGAGGTAAAAGTAGGTTTCTAGACTTATCCCCATTCGATCCCCATGTCCTTTTCAATGTCTAAGTATTCCAAGAGTTAGCCATTTATATGGTAATTTGATTTCAAATTTCTGCATCTTAAGCGCATGACTTTGTATTTGCATCTACAGTGGCGGCAACAAAAAAAGTGACATTGAATATTGGCAATAGAAATCGATACATAAAATCGCTTTCACGATTTTACTTGCCAACAAGCCAATGAAAAGGGGCGGGGCTTATGCCACGAGTGGATGACTCTCCTGAGCTAAGACAACAGAACTGCGCTTTATTGGAACTCACTGTCTCGTTTGAGCTCGTACAGTGAGGTTTTGGTGTACAACGCTCCAGCGTGCTGATTTCCTGCATTCGTGCCTACATTTGACGTGCTATAACTTCTGTGCAAGTGGATACAATGGGGCGGAAAAAGCTTTCTATGACAGAGAAAAGCCGTGCCTTGACCCTATTAGAGCAGGGAAAGTCTTTTATTGATGTAGCAGCAGATTTAGGAACCTCAAGAAATACGATTTATCGCCTAAAACGGGCAGCTGAGTTATTGCCACCAGGTACCATACCAAAGAGGAAGGAGGGCACTGGTGCAGCTAGGAAGACATCTCCAAGGACTGATAATATCCTAAGGCGTGAAGTGATGTCAGACCCTTCTGTAACCTCCGCTTCAATCAAGAAAAAACACCCAGACCTTCTCCAGAACGTCGCCCTCAGGACCATCCGTCATCGCTTACAGAAGGACTTAGGCCTACCGGCTCGCCGCGCTGCCAAGAAGCCACTTCTTACCAAGGCTATGAAGATGAAAAGGCTCAATTTTTGCAAGACCTATAAACATTGGACAGCTGCCCATTGGAAGAAGGTGATGTTCAGTGATGAGAGCACCTTTAGGCTGGTCAGAGGAGAGTCAAAGATCGTGCGTCGTCCCAGCAATGTGTCTCGGTATGACCCAAAATATACCGTGAAAACTATGAAGCACCCTGATAGTGTGATGGTGTGGGGTGCCTTTAGTGGAAACAAGGGCAGAGGAGGTCTGTACTTCCTTCCCAAGAATGTAACCATGAGGGGGACTAACTATCTCGAAGTTTTGAAGCAGCACATGCTGCCATTTTGGGAAATTCATCGGTATGAATTTTTCATGCATGATGGTGCCCCTGCTCACAGGTCCCAGTTAGTAAAAAGGTTCTTCAATGATAATAATATTAGTGTTTTGGAGTGGCCTGGTAATTCCCCGGACCTAAATCCTATTGAGAATGCTTGGAATCTGATGAAATCCAAAGTTCAAGAGACAGCATCCGGCAGCATCAAGGACCTGATAGAATCACTGAAGAAGATCTGGGTTACGATCGACCCCACCTACTTCGCAAACCTCGCTGAATCAATGCCCAATCGACTCAGAATGGTCATCAAGTGCAAGGGCAACATGACCAAGTATTAACTTTCATGAAATATTCATAATAAAATATGTAAGTTACATTTTTCTGTTTCATTTTCCCCGAATTGTCACATGTCACTTTTTTTTGTTGCCGCCACTGTATTAAAATTAATTTGCCATTTATCTGCTCAATCGACAATTTTTTTCTCGCTGTAGTCCCATAACATCCCATTGAGATGCACCACTATTTCATATCTTGGTGTAGTCCGTGAATTTAGAAATTTTGCTAATTAACCCGTCCTCGAGTGCGTTTATATACTCGTATATTATGAACAATAATGGGCACAGAACTGACCCCTGAATAACCCGAGTAGCAAATGAGGCCCAATCCGAGTTCTTCCCATTTATGACTATATGCTGTGACTACATGCTGTATTTTATACATTTAATAAATAATATTTTTTGAAAGTCGAGTTAAATTATCATAGATGCAAATCATTTGGTAAAAGAATTCTAAAAGATTTGTTAAATAAGATTGTCCAGTACTAAAAACCTTTTGATTTTTGGAGATTAGGTTATTAGCCTTGAGGTTGGCTACCATCCTGTCTCTGATTATCAATTTTAAGACTTTAGCCTTCTTGAGCTCTATTGGGAATATGCTGTCACAAATAGAACAATTAAGGATCATAGTCAAGGGTTTTATCAGTTTGTTTTCTAATTGATTAAGATGCGTCGGATATACATGGTCTGACTATGGTGCCTTCGATTGCTTCATTTTATTTATATAAGCAATAATTTTGTATTCTCTTAGTCACATGACTAAAAGAAACCTATTATCGCCTAAATCTATTTCATTAATATGGTTAGCTGCGTCATGTCTTTAATGAAATGCTAATTTAATATTCTAACAGTTTCTTCCATATTATATTAAAGGATATCACTCCATATTTTTTAACGGTCGTATAATCTCTTATATAGTTTTTTACTATTAAAGTAGGCATTGCAACGCTTGGCCTATTTTTTTAATTATCTGCTATATCTCTTTCATAGTCGTTCCTCGTTTTTATAATAGCTCTCTTTAGCAGTCTTATATATATAATATAACTATCTCAGTTTATAATTTCGCCTGTATTCTAAGGAGCTCTCTTTGATTTCTACGGTTTTTATGAATTTTTTGACTATTTCAAAATATATCATTAGCAATACTCGCTCTAACTCTGAATA
This sequence comes from Ceratothoa steindachneri, assembly GCA_963969495.1. Classification (NCBI taxonomy): domain Eukaryota; kingdom Metazoa; phylum Arthropoda; class Malacostraca; order Isopoda; family Cymothoidae; genus Ceratothoa; species Ceratothoa steindachneri. The sequence continues at coordinate 107,340,248 of OZ018328.1, forward strand.
CATATCTTATACTTCTCTATTTAGATAGATGTTATCCCAATCGTATGTCAATATACGATTACGAAACAAATTTAAGTTGCACTTTACGAAAAATATAACAAGCTAGTATTTGACATTTTCGATTATGCTTGCTTCTATTTCGAATCTAATCTTGTTATGGTCGCTATTCCACAGCGGCTCACCAACTTCAACGTTTTGCCTTAAATTTTCATATGTCGTTAGAAATAAATCGAGTATATTATAACCCCCCGTTGCATCCTTGACCGTTCGGAGAAGAAAGTTATCTCGGGTAAAGTTCATTAGCCTTTCCTTCTCCTTGTCTGATGTGTTTTCTATAAGGACAACGTTTAAAAATAAAAAAATCACAAATGATTGTTGTGTTTCTTTTTGTAAAACTATGTAAGGGAATTGATACCCCCCCCCTCTTCCTCACAATTGAGCCTCTGGTCTTTAACCACAACATCCTGGCATTTTGGGTTGCGGCGTAGCCCGACCACTTAACCTTCCCTCTCACCCCTCGTCTCGAAGAGAAGCTGAACTGCCGTCCATCCCAGGCCACATAATGCACTAATTAGTTCATGGCGAACCCCAGTGAGCCTAACATGGGTTAAAACAACAAGATTTTCCCTAAGAGTTGAAATTCAATTTTACCGCATATGCGAAATTAGAGGTGCGTCGTCCTAAAGCTAGAAAGTCCCTTCGGGCTAGCTGAATGATGCTCCCCCCCCCCTCCTTTCCCTCCCCACAGTGGGGTGGCGAAGTATAAAATCAAATAACTTTGGAAAAAACGTGGTAGATTACGTTAGTAAAGAAGACGACTAAGACTGTGGGAGGTCCGACTAACAACAGAAGGGAGTAAGAAGAAGCTCATCCGGAGCCAGTTCCTGGTGGTCACACCGAATTTAGAAGCCTGTCAGAGTTAGATTATAATTATGTTAGTCAAGAAGACTTATAGGCCTGGCAAGAGGCCTGGCTACACACAGAAGGGACTAAGAAGAAGCTCATCCGGAGCCAGTTCCTGGTGGTCAGACCGAATTTAGAAGCCTCTCAGAGGTAGATCCTTAGAGAGACCTAGACAGCGAAGACCGGCATAAGTGCCCGGCAAACCAACAAGAGGATTTAAGAAGAAGCTCATCCTCGAGCCAGTTCCTGCTGGTCACACCGAACTTTAAGTTAACTTGATTTAAGAAGCAAGTTTAACTAACTCTCGTCAGAGAAATCCCCCTATCCTGGTGTATCCCAAGGACAGAGATAGTCCTCGCCCTTGAGGAATACCCCTAAGTGAACTTCCTCAAGCACTCCCCTGGTTCAAATGATTCATGCATTGTCTCATTGCTCGCCAGTGCGAATTATTCCCAGAGTATCCCGAAGAGAAGAAGAAATATTCTTTTCCTGTCCCCTGGTGAGATCATCTCCTCCAGAAGGCGTGCGTCTCTCCATCTGCCACACTCTCCCAAGTCCTCTGTGGCTTTAAAGTATTTCTCCCGTTCGAAGACATCTGTGCGCTGATCCACGCGTCGGCCCGAAAACAACATTCTTGAGGTGACAACTATTGAGTTCAAGGTCAGACTCAAATCCGATTCTCGTGCAATCTCGTAAGGTATTTAAACCCTTGGTATCTGCTTCTTTGAGGTCAGTTACATTTCATATATAAGTGAGCTTAGGGTCAACCATTACTATAAATTCATGTATGTAAATTTAGAAAGCCTCATTTAAATTTGTTTAATTAATTTTTGTTTATTTAGTGTATTAAATTTCATTGGTTAATGTTTTTAATTAAAGTTCTCGTTTTCTTAGAAACATTTTTATTCAATCCTTGAAACGCTGAGGAATGCACTGGGAACCCTCAAAGATTAACGTAATAATAATATTTAGTATAATTAAATAATCATAATTAAAAACACAGCACTTTTAGAGAGAAAAATGTAATCAAGGAGTTAGGAAGTACGTAATCAGCCTATACACCGCCATCACATGGTCTTTCCAATACCACGACATAAATATTTGGTGTCAGTTTTTATGAGTATTGGAAGAACTCAGTAAGAGTTTTTTGTCTTGTGTTACCTTCAGGAATAGTAAATGTGCGCCAAGCGTTCGGGGAAAGTTTAAACATAAAAAAAGTCTGTGTATAAATTTGTGGTTATTTGAGGTTATTCATTAATTTTTTGGTGAAGTGGTATTCCAATCAACAAAGTATTGGGATTAAGGGAAGTTAGGCATCGCGCTACCTGGTTACTAGTTGCATAAGTACCTGAGCGTACAGCGGTGAGTTTGACGGACATACAGAAAATGTATTCGGTCGAAAGATTCTATCAAAAAGCCCAAATTCCTGGACTAGAAGGCGAAGATATCGATACCTATGCCCTGGCAGAACTGAGAATAGAAACCGAAGAAGAAACAAGAGATTGGAAAAAAGAAATCGAAGAAAGAAGAGAGTGGAAAAGAGAAGACGAAGAAAGAAGAATACTGATAGAGTGAGAAATAGAAGAAGAAAGGATACAGAGTTATAGAAAAATAGCAGAAACAAGAATACAGTGCCAAACAGAAGCAGAAGAAAGAAGAATACCGAGGGAAAGTAAAACAAACGAAAGAATAATAAAGTTGAAAAGAGAAGAAGAAGAAAAAAGATTGAGGATAGAAAGAGAAGCTGAAGAAAGAAGAATAAGGATAAATGAGAAGACAAAGAAAGAAGCATACATAGGGAAAGAGAACTAGCGAAAGCGTAAAGAGAAGCCGAGGAAAACAGAATAAAGAGGGAAAGAGAAGCAGAAGAAAGAAGAATAAAGATAGAAGAAAGGAGAATACAGAGGGAAAGAAAACTAGCACAATCAGAAAGAGAAGAGAGAAAAGAAAAAGGAAAAATGCTCGCACATGAAAGGGCATCTAGCAAGGGTCAGGTAGAGGTTGAGGCTCTTTTATGCCAGCCTGGACATATGAAAGTACCTTCGATGAGAACCCAGCCAGATGAGGGTGACAATGGAGGAAGAAGGAAGTGTAAGTGCTGTACACTGAGGTGAAGCGAGTCAGATGGTAGACGCAGATAATGATTATCCCCTAACCTCAGTAGTCTTCCACCAGAACGTAAAGCGCCACGCCCATGAACGATCCCGTAAGGAAATTTTTTCATGACTTTATTAAATCGAACTTAGGCACAATCTCCCAGCGTACCTTAGTAAAGCATAACTATGAGACTCACGTTCCCATCATTTATGCAACATTGCAACAGGCTGCTCTAGCCAGAAGGGTAAGATTAAAATTATTCAGTTACCATAAAAAGGGTAGTACGAGTAGGTTGGAATATCATTACCATTTGGGAACATACTTGGGTAGACCTCATACACCGAATGGCCGATCAAGGCGCGGTAAAGTAATGGTCATCGAGCACCACTTTAATATTTACTATACCAAAGGTGCCGATAAGGTAAAGCCGCTGTATAACCTGAGTCGAAATCCCATCGAGGATTATTTTAGCACCTGTTAAGCTTGAAACCATTATTCATTTTTGTGTGTTCGTATTAGTGTATGTATTTAAGTTTTTAAAGTTTAGAAATGTAAGGAAATACCTGGTTTGATACCACTTTCGAGCTAGGGTCCTTTTTTTTGCTATAATCGATGATTCATGTTTTGTTTGTTTGTATGTAAAATTAGGTGTTGTGTAACATATCCCAAGTTGGCTCGCGGGGCCTATTTCTATCCCGTGCGTTTGTACACGCGCGCGTGTGCGCCCAATTTCAAATAACTTTGATATAGTTAATATTAAAGTAAGGTTTACCCCCATTTAGTCGGGATAATCAGTAGTAGATTAAAAGACATGCAACTTTGCTTTTTTCGACTAAGTTTAGTTATTTGTTTTGTTGTTCACTGGAGTTCCCCCCCCCCTCCTCATTAAGTTCTACGAAGGAAGGTATGTAAGAGTATGTAAGGAAATCGATACTCCTCCCGCTTCACAATTGAACTTCTCGTCTTTAACCACAACGTCCTGGCATTTTGGGTTGCTGGCGTAGCCTGACTACTTAACCTTCCCTCTCGCCCCTCGTCTCGAAGAGAAGCTGAACTGCCGTCCCAGACCACATAATGCAATAATCAGCTCATGGTGGACGCTAGTGAGCCGAACATTAGTTAGACAACAAGATTTGTCCTAAGAGTTGATATTTAATTTCACCGCATATGCGAAATCAGAGGAGCGTCGTACTAAAGCTAGAAGGTCCCTTAGGACTAGCTGAATGACGCTCTGAGAAAAACCGTTAGAGGAGGAGACGTGATTCAGCCTGTCCACGCACTCCCCTTCCTTCCCCTCCCCCCAGTGGGGTGGCGAAGTATAAAGTCAAATAACTTTGGAAAAACGTGGTAGATTACGTTAGTCAAGAAGACGACTAAGACGGAAAGAGGTCCGGCTACCACCAGAAGGGACTAAGAAGAAGCTCATTCCGAGCCAGTTCCTGGTGGTCACACCGAATTTAGAAGCCTGTTCGAGGTAGATTACGGGGGTTAAGAAAAGACTAAGACGGCGGGAGGTCCGTCTACCAACCGAAGGGACTAAGAAGAAGCTAATCCGAAGCCAGTTCCTGGTGGTTACACGGAATTTAGAAGCCTCTCAGAGGTAGATCCTTAGAGAGATCTAGACAGCGAAGACCGGCATAAATGCCCGGCAAACCAACGAGAGGAACTAAGAAAAAGCTCACCCTCGAGCCAGTTCCTGCTGGTCACACCGAACTTTAAGTTAACTTGATTTAAGAAGCAAGTTTAACTAACTCTCGTCAGAGAAACCCCCCCTTTCTTGAGTATCCCAAAGCACAGAGATAGTCCTCGCCCTTGAGGAATACCCCTAAGTGAACTTCCTCAAGCACTCCCCTGGTTCAAATGATTCATGCATTGTCTCATTGCTCGCCAGTGCGAATTATTCCCAGAGTATCCCGAAGAGAAGAAGAAATATTCTTTTCCTGTCCCCTGGTGAGATCATCTCCTCCAGAAGGCGTGCGTCTCTCCATCTGCCACACTCTCCCAAGTCCTCTGTGGCTTTAAAGTATTTCTCCCGTTCGAAGACATCTGTGCGCTGATCCACGCGTCGGCCCGAAAACAACATTCTTGAGGTGACAACTATTGAGTTCAAGGTCAGACTCAAATCCGATTCTCGTGCAATCTCGTAAGGTATTTAAACCCTTGGTATCTGCTTCGTTGAGGTCAGTTACATTTCATATATAAGTGAGCTTAGGGTCAACCATTACTATAAATTCATGTATGTAAATTTAGAAAGCCTCATTTAAATTTGTTTAATTAATTTTTGTTTATTTAGTGTATAAAATTTCATTGGTTAATGTTTTTAATTAAAGTTCTCGTTTTCTTAGAAACATTTTAATTCAATCCTCGAAACGCTGAGGAATGCACTCGGAACTCTCAAGGATTCACGTAATAATAATAATGTTTTTAAAATAAAAATGAGATTATTTAGTTTTGGGTGTCTTTATTGTAAAAGGGAGGGGGGAGATAATAGAAATATTTGAAAGACAGGGGTTGTGTAGGGGTAATAGATTTCACGTGTGTAATTCGTGGGTGATTATAGTTGTAGTAAAACAAAAACATATTTCCTATTCCCTAATAGGAAAAGCCCTGCATTTTTATAATTTGAATATTACCACCTCTGCTGCTTCTCATTTTCCATATAATTAATATATAAATATCTGATAACTTATCTAAAAAATTCTTATATTTGTATATATTTATAATCTCATATCCTTGAGAATGGGTTCCTACCCGATACGTCGGTACCAAGAAGTTATAATATAATAATGAACTTCCTAAATTTAGCCTTCTTATTTATCCTAATTATATATTTATATATATGTATATATATATATATATATATATATATATATATATATATATATATATATATATATATATATATATATATATATATATATATATATATATATATATATATATATATATATATATATATATATATATATATATATATATATATATATATATATATATATATATATATATATATATATATATATATATATATATATATATATATATATATATATATATATATATATATATATATATATATATATATATATATATATATATATGAAGTCACTGCAGAGAGGCGGGTATGTTTAAGAATATATATTATATATTCTCAAACCTACCCGCCTATATGCAGTGACGTCACTACATACGGGATACTTCGTCACGTGATATGATCGGCTGGTGCTGTGAGGCGTCAGTTAAATAGTAGCCGTGCTGGTGGTAAGTGTCGTTGGTGGGGTTCGTCGAGGTGTTTTTTTTTCTGGCGACAGTCGAGACAATACTTGATTTAAATGGAGGAGACTGTGTGAGGATCGCCAAATGTATGTTTTGCTATATAGATTGTGGTATAATATTAAATTTTGTAAACTTTACACCATTAGAAATGAGTAGTTATTCGAGATTTACGCTTATTATCTAAGTTTCTATCACGAATCAGGCCCCTAAATATAGTGTCCATCATGCTTTTATTATACGGAGACAGGCATGTGTTCGGGTGAGTTTGTGTGCTGGCCGCGGTGCATTAGAGTACAGAGCGGCTGACAGACAGCCAGTATGGTGGCGTCTGTATAGTTAAGAAGTGTAGTTTGAAAGGGCTGCAGCATATTCGATACGCGAGACAGAAAATGACTGATATAGGCTCATTAGAGGCCACATGATCCGAGAACATGTAAGAAAGGAGTGGGGACTGATGTGATACGAGGCACTTATGAGCGAGACAGAGCTGTCGGGCACCCAGTGGTGAGTCACGTTGACGCGATGGGCCGAGGAGGGGTGCGGTACTGGAGAGCAAAGCGCTGCGGAGCGTGTCGCAGGGTACGTTGCTAAGGGGCATTTCTAAGCACTGGTATCAAAGAAAACCGGAGTACAGAGAATAATAGGGGAAACTATTGTAAAAACCAGGAAAGCTGAAGGAACATCTAATGAAGAGTCATCCAGGAAGTGTCTCCCAAAGTATAACATTTTATCAACAAAAGGCAAACAATCTGCAGGCTGTGAAGTTTTAAAAAACTATACTGGAATCACAACAACTGGCGGTTGCTGTCAAAGCTTCATTTGAAGTAGCATATCCAATAGCAAAAACACAAAAGACTCATACAATTGCTGAACAGTTGATTTTATTATGCTCAATCATAATGGTGGAAAAGATATGTGGATTGGATTAAGCCAAAAAGCTCAATGCTATTTCACTCTCCAACAAAATTCGTTGCACAAATTCTTGAAAAACTTATTTCAGAAGTATTATCCAGTTCCTATCCCAAATTTTCAATGCAGTTTGATGAAAGCACGGATGTTGCATCTTGTGCCAATTTGATTGAGTTCATTAGGTATGTTCATGAGGGTAGTATCAATGAGCAAATGTTAATATGAGAAGAATTGCCCACAACTACAAAAGGTGCAGATATCTTTAACACAGTAGATGAGTTCCTGAGAAAGGCAGGTCTAGATTGGAGCAAGGTTTCCAAGGTATCATTGATGAAGCTCCAAACATGATGGGCCAGGGCAACTATTCCATGGCTTGTGAAGAAAAATAGCCAAAGTATCGAGGTTGTGCACTGTCAATATCGTTATGCCTTGTGTGATAGAACGGGTTGAGGCCGCTTAATTTCAAACACTATCAAATGTTATTTAAAACGACGATGCTACCCACGTGCATCTTCGCTTTGAAGCCTGGCGCCTTATCGCAGCCACCTGAGTCAATGTTTAAACAAGGAGGATTATCTTCCCCCGTTCGCCCCATTCACCGACTCGCCAGATTGAGTTAGGCTCATGGGCAGATAAGGCATTGTTCTCAGGCTCGGCTGCGCATTCTCTCTAAGCTCCCACTCCATTGTCCTCCACGCCAAGGAGATGTCCCGACTATTTATTTGGAAACTTAACCACTAAGATTCAGATTAGAGATCCAGATTTTCTTCACGAGACATCACTACAGTCCAGTCTCAATTGTGCACCAAGGGCTCTCGACCTCGAGATCCACCATCACTTGTCCAGAAGAAGGACAATATCCCTTGAGTGCCAAGGTTCGAGCCTTCGTGACGCCAAGTCCACAAGGCTTCCCGTGTTGTTCAGAAAGAGAACAACGTTAGAACAGCCATTGTTTGTTCGAGCCCGTTGACAAGAAACTCACCCCCCCTGTTGTTCAGAAAGAACAACGTAGAACAGCCATTGTTCGTTTGAGCCCGTTCGCCAAGAAACGGCTCTCACCCTTTCCCCTTGTTGTTCAGAAGAAAACAACATTAGAACAGCCATTGTTCTCGAGCCCATAGACAAGAAACGGTTCTCACCCTCCCCCTGTTGTTCAAAAGAGAACAACGTAGAACAGCCATTGTTCTTCAAGCCGTTTGTCAAGAAACGGTTCTCATTCCCAAGACGCCACGTCAAGATCATTTAATTCACCCCCCTTCGGCTGGAACTCGCCGGCGGACCGAAAATTCCTTTCCGTCGCCTTCCTCTGCATAACAAGTATAATTACGTAAGCTAAACGTTACCTTTAAGTATTTAACCCTTTTGCCAACTCTATCCTGTGCTTTAAATGGTTTAGCGAACCATCTCATCCCTTTAATTTATATTTGTTTTACTTTTTTAAATCTCTTAATCCCCGGTTTAGCCCGATTTCCCACGACCCTTTCCAATTCTCTGTTTATGTCAATATTTTCGGTTTGTGTGTTGTTGTTAGTTTTTATTAATAAAACTCTATTTTATTAATGATAGCAATATTATTATCCTTGAGCTCAGTTCCACTTCTTAAGCATATCGAAGATACATAATATCGGCCAGCCTAGACATCCACGCACTCTAAAGATAATTAAATAAGTTCCCTCAACGAATAGTTATATATGGTATATCATCGAGAGTCCATTCTACGACATATTTATATACTATTTAAATTTGGTATCAACTGTGTAAGGTTTAACGCTATATCTTTGCAAACACTGGTCTCAGTCGAGTAAAGCATAGTGTTATTCGTTATAATAAAAGAGGATAGTAGTTCCCTTGTGTTTAACGATTGCTATCCCCTTTTTTGAAACTTAAGAAGCTGGAGTAGCTCAAGGAACTATTATAATAATTTGTTTGTGTTTTTTTTTTGTGATTTTAGTCAGGGGTTATTTATATCGAGAAACCAGGTACAAATAGGTCAGTGCCCATATTTAGGTAGGATAATTCTATAGAGGCATAATTCTTGTTGCAAGAAATTTTATTTGGTTGACTATTGCGCTCCCAAGTGCAAAGATGACTCAGTTCGAAATCTTTACAGCGCAAGGAGAATCCTTGGGACTTACCGGAAAAGAACTAATTGAGTACGTTCAAGAGGAGCAAAGAACAGAAAGAGAAAGAGAAATCCAACGAGAAGAAAGAGAAATCCAACGAGAAGAAAGAGAAATCTAACGAAAAGAAAGAGAAATCCAACGAGAAGAAAGAGAAAGAGAAATACAACGAGAAGAAAGAGAAAGAGAGGAACGTAAAAGACAAGCTGAGCTTCACCATCAGATTGAATTAGCTCGTGTTGCAGCCGAAATACAGTCAACCAGTTTTCGTTCCAAAGCCCATCCCAATCTCTCTCTAAAGCTCCCCAATTTCAACGATTGAGAGGATTTCGGAGCATTTTTAGCCCACTTCGAAAAGATCCTCGAAATCAATAACATGGATCTGGAGGATGAAGGTGTAGTCAGATTACTTCCCTTGTTAAATTGTAAATTGCGCGAAATTTTTATATCTTTACCATCTGAATGTACAATTAACTACAGCACCTTAAAAGCTGAGTTATTGGCCGCCCATAATATGACTCCCGATTTCTACCACCAAGAATTTCAAGGAGGTCGTATTAAACCCGGACAGACGTTCCGTCAATTCGGATACATTCTTCAGAGGAATTTTAAATTTTGGTTAGAATCCTCAAAGGTTGATCCTAACTACGAGTCCTTAACCGACTTCGAGTTGCAGGATCAATTTTTGGCGTCTCTTCCGACGGAGATCCACGCGTTCGTCAAGGATCGTCGGTGCCAGACCTTTAAAGAATGTACCAAAGAAGCGTATGTCTATGCCGCAAGCCATAATTTATACCTAAAGGAGAATCGAACTTCTCACCAATTTCCCTACAAGGAAAGAAGGAGGATTCGCGCCCCTTCACAGGAAAGCCGACGAAGTTTTCGAGCCCCGTAAAACCCATAAACTTTTTTCCCCAAAACCAACAATGGGACTCCAAACCTCCCGTTAAGATTTCTCCTCTATCTCTCTTCCCGAAGCGACCAATCATATGCTTCACCTGTGGTGTAGAAAACCACATGAGCTGGAATTGCCCCCAAAATTCTAGGCTTAAAAGCAGACCAGCCCACCAAGTTTACCAGATTAATGCCACCCCGGCTTCCCTGGTGGTGCAGACCCAAGCAGAAACTTCTCCCCCTCCGTCAGGCCACCAGGTAAATTTTATTTTTGATAAAAGTTCCTCGGGAACTTTGAAATTTGAGGAGGGCAGCGTGAACGGCTGCCGGGTATCAACTCTCTTCAGGGACACAGGATGTACGTGTTTCATCGTGTCCAACGAAATCCTCCCCACAGTGGACCCTAACCACGAAAAATTTGCGGTGGTACATGACTACCTTGGGCGGGCGAACCAATTCTCCGTCGTTAGATGTTACCTGCAGTGTCAATATTATGATGGCTGGGCTGAAGTCATTTCAGCACCCATACAATTCTGTTCCGTACTTATAGGACAGAGCCCCCAAGTAAATTCCGACCCTGTGTCTCAGGCCACTCTTACTCGAGGTCGAGCTAAGAAGAAAGCCCAGGAGTCCGTCCCCCTCAGAACCCCGATACCGTCCGAATTGTCGGAGATCCTTAACCAGGACTTTAGGACGGCACCAAAGGAGTGTGAAGCACTAACAACCTTAGGCGATAAGGCCCAAGACAAGGACACGGAGACTGTCCGTGGACCCCAAGCCAAGAAAAAAAGTACCCCCAACGCGCCCATGGAGATACCTTCGTAGCACTAGAGGAAACATCGGCGCTTGAATAAGATTACCCCGGGGAGTCCCTTAATGTAATACAGACAGTGTGTATCCAAACTGATGCCGATTACCCTCCTCCTTCCCTACCAGGCGAGTCTTTTGAACCCTCTGAACCTGGATATTGACGCGCTGCTGACACCACATCAAAAGAGTCAGCTACAAGAATTATTTGAATGGAGTCACCATTTAACCACCTTATTAGCTCTTTTTGAGCGACTGCGCGAAAATGGCCTCACCATTGGCCCCAGCAAATACCATTTTGCCCACGAAACCATAAAATACTGGGGTTTCAAAATAGGACAAAGCAAGTTAGGTCCCCAAGAGGACGAGATTAAGGCAATCGCCGACATACCCCTCCCGAATACTAAGAAGCAATTAAGATCTTTCCTAGGATCAGCTTCTTACTATCGGCGATTTGTTCCGAAATTCGCTGCAATTCCGGCACCCCTCAGCTCCCTTTTAAAAACGAATTCACCCGATCGTCTACATTAGAATGATGTCGCTGTTTCCCATTTTAATCAGTTCAAGAGTGAGCTCATTTCTGCCCCCATTTTAAAGTTGCCCAACCCGGAAAAATCCTTTGGGATTAAGACCGACGCGAGCAACGAGGGCATTGGAGGTGTACTCCTTCAATACGAGGATGACGGAACGAGTCATCCAGTTGCATATGCTAGTCGTCAATTATTACCACGCGAAAAGAGAAATGCCACTATAGAGAAGGAAGCTCTTTCAATTATCTGTGTTATAGACAAATTCAAAATGTACTTGATAGGAAAAGAATTTCAGATAGGAACCGTCCACCGTCCGTTAGCCTATATTATGAATGTGCGACACTCCAACGGCCAAATTATGCGCTGGAGTTTACTCTTGCAAGAGTATCAATTTAAAATAAATTATATAAAAGGTTCCGATAACCAGGTCGCTGACGCACTCGGTAGGAATGCGTTACCGAATAGCGTAGAGGATCTCCATGTATGTATATACCGTCTTGTACGACTTAAATTAGATTCTCTTGTAATATAATTAGTTAATGTATACGTCTAAATTTTGTAACGCTCAATGTCTATTTTTTTGTATGTATATATTTGTACCCATTAAATTACGTATAAATTATTTTGTCCCATATTTACTAATTTTATATCATTTGATTGTTCCATGCCCTTTTTTATGATTAATTTTGTATTAAATGTTATTTTCCCTTATAATCAAAAGATCAAAATAATCATATGTATTGAGGTAATACTAGTTAGGTGCAGGAAGGTACGGTTGGTACAAGAAAACGAGTTCCCCACAACGGAACTCTATCGTTGTCCCTTCTCTCTTTTGTTTTTTCGAAGTGACAACTTCCCCTGGAATGGAGGGGTGTGATAGAACGGGTTGAGGCCGCTTAATTTCAACCACTATCACATGTTATTTAAAACGACGATGCTACCCACGTGCATCTTCGCCTTGATACCTGGCGCCTTATCGCAGCCACCTGAGTCAATGTTTAAACAAGGAGGTTTATCTTACCCCGCTCACCCCATGCGACGACATCGGCAGATTGAGTTAGGCTTATGGGCAGATAAGGCATTGTCCTCAGGCTCGGCTGTGCATTCCCTCGAAGCTCCCACCCCATTGTCCTCCACGCCAAGGAGATGTCCCGACTATTTATTTGGAAACTTAACGACTAAGATTCAGATTAGAGATCCAGAATTTCTTCGCGAGACATCACTACGGTCCAGTCTCACCTTGTGCACCAAGGGCCCTCAACCTCCAGATCCACCATCACTTGTCCAGAAGAAGGACAATATCCCTTGAGTGCCAAGGTTCGAGCCTTCGTGACGCCAAGTCCACAAGGCTTCCCCTGTTGTTTAGAAAGAGAACAACGTTAGAACAACCATTGTTCGTTCGAGTCTGTTGACAAGAAACTCACCTCCCCCCTCTGTTGTTCAGAAGAGAACAACGTAGAAAAGCCATTGTTCGTTTGAGGCCGTTCGCCAAGAAACGGCTCTCACCCTTCCCCCTTGTTGTTCAGAAGAGAACAACATTAAAACAGCGATTGTTCTTGAGCCCGTATACAAGAGAAGGTTCTCACCCCTTCCCCCCTGTTGTTCAGAAGAGAACAACGTAGAACAGCCATTGTTCTTCAAGCCGTTCGTCAAGAAACAGTTCTGATTCCCAAGACGCCACGTCAGGATCATTTAGTGTTTACCTTTGAGTATTTAACCCTTTTGCCAACTCTATCCTGTGCTTTAAATGGTTTAGCGAACCATTTCATCCCTTTAATTTATATTTGTTTTTCCTTTTTATATCTCTTAATCCGTGGTTTAGCTCGATTTCCCAAGACCTTTTTTAATTCTCTGTTTATGTCAATATTTTCCGTTTTGTGCGTTGTTGATAGTTTTTATTAATAAAACTCTATTTTATTAATGATAGCAATATTTTTATCCTTGAGCTCAGTTCCACTTCTTAAGCATATCGAAGATACAGAATATCGGCCAGCCTAGACATCCACATACTCTAAAGATAATTAAATAAGTTCCCTCAACGAATAGTTATATATGGTATATCGTCGAGAGTCCATTCTACGACTCCTTGACTTCACGCGACCTGCCCGAGTCCATCAAGGTTGTTTTGGGTGGCGTGATCAAGATTTCCAACTTCGTCAAATCCTAAAATTTGAACAGTTGCATATTTAAAGAGCTGTGTAAAGAAATGGGAGTTAATTATGAAAATATATTGCTGGCTGTTAAGTGGGGAAGTTGTTCGTGTTGCTAAGATTCGTTAATTATTTCATATATTTCTGCAAGAGAAATGATCATCCTTCGCGCATCTGTTTGAAGATGAGTAATTATGGTTCAAACGTTCGTGCTACGTAGCTGATATCTTTGGAGAGGTGAATACAGGCAATTTAAACCTTCAAGAAAGACAATACACGTCATTGGAACTTCGGGAAAACATCGCTTCATTTTTGTGGGAAATTGCAACTATGGATCAGATACGTTGAAAGGGAATTCTTGCACAATTTCCTACATTGGATGCCTTCCTTGATAACCACCTGAATTCTGAAGATGTCCTCAACCACATGAAGATAGACATTAGAGATCACCTGGCCGGCCTCTTGGAAAGCTTGCAGAAGTTCTTTCCAGATTTGAATAGTACCAACCTTGAATGGGTAAGAAATTCTTTTGATGTGAGTGAAGATATCATTCCTGATGAGGACTGTCGAGCAAAAGAAGAATTTATCACACTCAGGACAAATATTGCATGAAAACTAATGTTTGAGGCCGAGGCTGGTCGAGACACCTCCTCGATCTCTCGTTTGCAGGATATAGCAACACTAGCCTCTCGAGCAGTACAAATTCTCATAGGATTTTCTACCACTTATCTCTACGAGCAAGATTTCTCTACTGTCCTTGGAATGAAGACCAAGAAACGTAACAAACTCAAGGGGTCATCTGATCCCCGTGTAGCCCTTTCTGTGACCAAGTCCAGAATAGAAAAAAATGCACAGGCAATGCAAGCTCAACCCTCACACTGAATAACCAGAGCAAACATAAAGTGATCACTGATTAATGTGTATTATTATTGTTGTATTGAATATTTTGCATTTATCATGAGCAAACATAAAGTGATAACTGATTAATATTTATTATTATTGTTGTATTGAATATTTTGGATTTATCATGGCTGATTTTGATAGAATTAAAAATGGAAATGTTTGCATTTGTGCAGGATCCTTAAATATATACAGCCAATAGTGGGTTATATGACCCGTGCTGTTCATCATGTGACTGCGAAAATAAATAATCCTAATATTATCGAGTATATGTTCAAGGGGGTAATTGATAATTGCAAAATTGCATTTAGGGGTAATCACTTCGAAAAGGTTGAGAACCACTACCCTATATAAAGTAATAGCCAGGCCTCACTTGGAGTAAGCATTTGAGTTTAATACCCCCCCGCCCCTCCTTGCTTAAGGAAATCCAAACTTTGGGAAGAATTCGGCGTAGAGCCAAAAAATTATGCCTGAGCTTTGATATGAATCTTATGAAGAGAGATTAAAAACCATAAAATTGTTATCCTTATAAAATAGACGACTCCGTGGAAAAATTATCACTTTTAAAGTATAAAAATCAGACTAACTCTCGAAAAATGGATTCAAATTGATAAATAGGCGATTCGACACATTGATTGAGCAAAACATTTTACATCTAAAATTGACAAGATCTGGAACCGTTTGCCATCTGAAGTGATGCAAAGTTCCTCTCTTAATATGCTTTAGAATAGACTTGGCAATTAATTACTATTTCAATATTTAGATTTAGATTAGATGAGTTTTATTTGAAATCATCGAACTTTTGGGTCAACCATGGAGTGGCCCACCTGTTGTTTGCTGTTCCGTTTTTTGTAATCTTTTAACTATTAACAGATAAAACATATATTACTTTTGGAACTTTCTTGACTGGAAATGCGCGCCACTCTCCTGAACATTCTCAACCCCTACAATGAAGGCATCCTGCCTCCTGGCGCAGGGGGATAGGCGCATATGCATGCGTAAATATAAGGGGGCCGTAAATTAAATTCGGCTAACCTGGAGTGGACATGCTACTCTTTGCTGCCTTTAATTTTCAATATAACTTCATGACAAGCAGAAGAAGATGTAGAGTTAGAGAAAAATAGAAGATGAGATGAGAGTGTGGATGATGTGGTGGCTGAAGATTTAGCAAAACTAGAAGAAGGTATGGGAGTAAATTGGTTCCAAATTAAAAGGCAGGGACAAATCCACTGATTCTCGGACAAATTTGATGATACCCGGTAAGTGTGTGGTAGATGTTTGCAAAGGAATTGGAGATAATGTATGTGGTGGGATAATTGATAAAAATAGTTAATAAACCGATGATCTACGGCAGGAGAAGAGTGGATGAAAGGGCAATTGATAAAGAGAAATCAGCAAATAAAAAAGTGAAGATAAACATTTTGAATATTTTTTTGAAGGTGAGCTAGAAGTTGAATGGCGATGTGAATGATATGAAGAAGAGATGTAACGTGGTGCAGGAGACCAGCAAATAGGCTTGTTTAACGATAACAAAATTCACCAGAAGTTGCTATGTGCTGAGTGACACTGTCTATAGGCAAGCTTGCATCGAATAGCCAATGAATGCTTGGACACACTTAAGTATTGTCACCGAGTGCCATTACGAATAGAAAGATACCCTTTGATAAAATTCGTGCTCATCAGCAGGGGCATATGCACTGACGTGTCGCTCCAACACACCTTCTAGTCAAATAAGAGCAGAATTTAGTTTTTGCTCAATAAGAATTTCTTTCGAGGAACGAGAAAATGGGGATGAAATGTATAAAATAAACTTGATATTCGCTAGTGAATATGATTTTACAAATGACTAGTGTTTATTTAATCTATATTTTTATTCCTGTTGGTTTGCATTGCTGGGTCTGAAAGGTGTGTTAAGGTAAATATTTTTTACTTAAAACTATGAATCTAAAGCCGACGAGTAAATCTCCGCTAGCAGGTTTGTGCGGTTTGTAATAAAAGTGATGAATTTATAGAAGGATAAAATATTTAACCGTCTAACGAAGAGACTAGCTGAGTTGCTGGAGACGTGGAGGGACCTCAACTACGTGAATTCCAATAAAATGTCGGACGAGTATTAAGTAGAGTTGACAAGGACCATGGAGTAAGGTGATGGAGTTGATTAAAAACACGCACTACCTCTCCACGCTGTTCGCCGTAGTATTGACTTATAAAGGCATATTATATCTTAGGCATTCCGCAGACGCAATGTGGGTTGCATTCTTGTTTTTAAATTAAGACATCACAGTGACTGCCGAGTTTAGTCACTAGATTGAAAAAACTACCCGCCTTTTTTTCATACTTTGGCAGATTTAATTGTATTAAGGCTTGTTCCTTCCGAATTTATTAATCATGTATGCCGTTGCCTTTGGATTTAGCTCCTACGGCACTATGGGGTGAGACCCGTCCTTACTCTTTATGGATGCTTAGTAGAGGATGAAATGTACTCTGTCATTATTCCAGTGTCTTGGATTATATGGTCGGTTAAGATCCTATTATATCATTTTAGCCTTTGGTCGTGTAGCGTTTCTCATGAGTTTGTTGTCTGATGCTGTTTTTCCTATGTTGTGCGTTCTGTGGATGAAGTCTATGAAGACATAAAGATGAAAAGCGCCTGAATGTAGGATTTTACTTCTGTCTTAAATTCTTGGTTCCAATTAAAAATCGATAATGTCACCTTTGCTTGAATGTTTCTTCTCAACCGAAAACATGAATTTACTCACCGTTCGGTTAATTTTATTGTCTATAGAGAGTATATGATGTCTTCTAATTATTCTTTAACCGCGAATTGAAGAAGTATGGCAGACTCAATTCGAACGTTGAAGATGTCATTAGGAATCCATCCGCTATGGTATCGCCTCTAACGTATTATTTACACGTATCCGCAAGACACAACACTTTTGTTAATAAAAACAATCCTAAGGAGGTCAACAAATCTGCTTTAAAGGTCTACGATTAATTATCTTTCTGTGTATATATGTGCGGGAGAGGAGGCTTATCGTGTTTGTAAATGGCCATAGTCAAGTGTGGGCGTTATGTACGCAAAAAGCTCACAACCCACAATTTTGCACATCGGCTGAGATGTCATTTATTTCTTTGTATTATCGCCCAAGGATACACTCATATATTAAATGCGGAGAGAAGGAAGAGGAGTGAGGGAGAGTTAGAAAGGAAGAGTGGGTGAATGCAGAATGGTTAAGTGAAAACTACTAGAGCAGACACACAGCCTTTCTATGAGAAAGGATGTATCGTTTTTGCGTTCAGACTTAGAGAGGTGGAGTTGCGATGGGCGCTTGCTAGCGTGAAATGGAATTAGGGGGGGAGGGAGGGAGTGGAGAACGATGATGGAGCTTGGGGGGGGGGGGAGTTCCTTAGAGGGAAAATAAGAATAACGCAAAAAGTTTCCCCTCTCCCCAACATGTTTTTTTCGGGTTTGAGTGGCGAAATGGAAACCGCAGGATTTTGGAGCGATGCGATTGGACCATTTGAATTTTGGGCAGTTGAATTACGTAAGCCATCTTGAATTATGGCGAGGAGGTTTCGTGTTGTTAAAGAATAATTTAGCCATTTTTAAAAGGCGTGGATGAGGGATGAGAGATTTGGCTAGGAGTTAAGGGACGGTAGCAAAAGGAAGGGGGGGGGGGGTTCAGTGTATCAGGGGCTCAAATATATATATATTTTTTTATTTCACATTTAGAATAGATATGGAGGAGGAGCAGTAATGGATGCCAAGGGGATAATAAGAGGGAGGTATGAGATAGATAGTTTAGATTAGATATTCATATTCGTAATATAAATTACTTAGTCGTTATGATATTAAACAAAAGAAGGATACACTTCAGATGAGACTAATCACACAAATAATAACACTATTAAGTTATATATATATATATATATATATATATATATATATATATATATATATATATATATATATATATATATATATATATATATCAATGAAACCACTTTTTTATCACAAACTGAATTGAAGCGGAACTAGTTTCGGTATGAGGATTTCCATACCATCTTCAGCCATTCTCTGAGAGAAATTGGCAAAGAAAACAAAAATACTAAAATATACAGAAACCGGTAACTGGAATAATCAGGGGGCGTTAGTTTTAGGTGATTAACAATCTTTTTTTAATGAGTTCTGATACACAGTGGCTATATTTGTGTTGACCTTCTGACCGATGAAAGTTTGGGATTTCTTTGATTAATATAGATTCGAAAACTTCATACAGAAACTAGTTCGGCTTCAATAAACTTTGTGCTCAAAAAGTGGTTTCATTGTACTCGCTATTGGGGAAAACAGTGTCTTCATATATATATATATATATATATATATATATATATATTAAGAAATAGAATTCCAAATACTAGTTCTGCTGGTGGTAACAACCACCATATTTAAAATTTCTGCCTTTCAAAATCCTTTTGAAGACGGAAAGAAAGATGCAGAAACCTTGTATTGCAGACAATATAACAATACGCTATATATATATATATATATATATATATATATATATATATATATATATATATATATATATATATATATATAGTTTCTGCAGAAATCCAATAACAGGGATGGGAGTAAAAAAATCTAATGTTCTTTATTAGTGCGACGTTTCGACCAAATGGCCATTCTTAGCTCTATACAAAGAGTTAGAAAGAAAGTTTCAAGGTTAATTTAAGCATTAGATTAAATTCAAATTTAAGTACCTGGCAAGAGAATAACAAGGGTAAGGTTTAAAAGGAAATCAAATACATAAAAGTAAGTATGACGAACGTACCTTGGTTTCGCGATATCCGAAAAGAATATAGGGCTAAGGGAACTTGAGATTAAAATAGTTTCTATTTTTGGAGAGGTTAAAGATTTAGGGAAGTTGAGGATGAAAAGAAATTTATTAGGTAGGGAGGTAGGGAGGGCATCACTTTAGTGTGAAAAGAATCGGATATTCGGAGAGAGATTAGGATTAGGGTTCGAGTTCAAAATCGTAAAGTCAACCAAAGAAGGGATGGTTTGACATTTAATTGAGGGTTCACTTATTGGCGATGGATCCTTTATATTTAATATTTTACGAGTCCTTAAGCTTGTACTCATATGCGAGCAAAATAGGGCTTGTAGAATGCGTAGGCTTCTGCCACTGTATTTATCAAGGAGACACCATGGGCATGAGTAAATCCAGTGCCGGTTTAACTGAGTAGCACACGGGGATGTAAGTAATTAGTAATATTTCAGTTTATGCCCTTAGGCACAGAAGGCCGAGACAAAATAATTACGTTTCCCGATTTTTTTCTATTATTATTATATATGATATTACTATATATAAGAAAAATATAGAAAGCTTCCCTAGAGCATACTGCATAGTATAATACTTCTGGTTGTGCGTTGTACGAATCTTTGCAGGGTTATGTTGAAGCTCTTCGACCGACTTTCACAGGTATTAAAGATAAAGCCAAAGTTCTCACTGATTGCCATCAATACCGCAAGGACGTTTCACGACAAAGACGACGGAATCGCAAATATGACCACTACCATGGTTCTACCTCACATGATAGCAGCATAGAATCCATCCAGCCATCTGAATCATTCAGAACGGGAGCTTTTCTAGTTATTGTGAACAGTTTGGTCGTTGCTCCGTATCGCGGAGATGGGCTTTCTTAACCGTCCGTTTCGTCAGAAAATCGGAAAATTGTTAAATTAACATTGAATTGGAATTTACAAATAGAACAGAACTGTGTACCCCAGCAGAACCTTTCCTTTCATATCTTGTCATTTTAAATCTCTTATAACGTTAAAACCATTAAAAAGGGAAGGGTTTATATTACACAAAATTTACATTGAGTTTTATATACACCGGAAATGAACCACCAATTGGACGCACATAGAAATTAAAACATGCATTCCCAGAACAGTATATGTACGAAGTTAGCAGGAAGGCACACACAAAAAATGTACATTGTGCACTCTATACATCAGGAAAAGTCTTGAAATAATTGAGTGTATTTTGATGTATTTCAGAATCTTGTTTTAAATTACAATTCATTCTTACTTACTCACATTTACTATCACTCTTTCGCTCCTAGTAAACAGTCATTTTCAATCAGTTCCTCTCTCATTCTCACTCTCTCTGTTAATCGCACACACTGTCATTCTCTACCCCCTTCCTTATGTCCACTGTATCGTGAGTTCTTGAAAAATGAGAGCAAACAGAATGAGCGCGTCCAATTTTAAGTAAACTTACTAGATTGTTTGGGTGGAAGCCAAAGAAGATGGCTGATTGTGTTTACGAATGAGGGAGTGCAAACGTTGGAACGGGTTAACGATCTGGCATAAACAAAGGACTATGCACACACATACATGCTTGCTGAGAAGTATGACCTTAACATAAAACAATCGATTATTTATTAAAGGGGAGGAAAAAAATGAGTTGGTGAAAAGTGTTGACAGAAAACAACTGTCAATTTTGGGGTTTGGTAGTTTATATCCACAAAAAGAAAAGTGGAAGTATACATCACTTAGATTAGTCCTCTAAGGGATAATTTTGTTTATTTACCCACATATATTATAATTAATATCAAATATAGATATAAACACTGGAACATATGTTTTATTATTTTGGTATTGGAAAATAGGGAAAAAAATAACAGGGACATGTCCAAAGAAAATATTTTATAAGAGGTTCGTAAAGTAAACAAATGAATTGTGTTGAAGGTAAAGAGCACAAGTAAGTCAACGATGACACAATGGGGTGCTCACAACCAAGAGGTTGCGCATCTATCCGGCTCTAGCTGTGAAAACAAGGGAGCACATTTTGGAGTATGAATCATATGATTGCACGGTAATTCTTTTGTCAGCCGTGTATGTTGTTTTAGGACTTGCTAAGAAGATATGCAAATCATATGTTATCAAAGATGTTGCACTTTGAATAATAAAAACAAGAAATGAATTTAACTGACTTAAATTATAATTGGTATTTCTTTCATTTGCCTCGCATAGTGCTTAAAAAGTAGTAGGATAAGATACGAAAAGTTCCAATAATAGGGTTAATATTGCGTTTCGAGAAGAATAGTTTTTGAAAAGGGACAAAGAATATCCTTTCAATATCAGGTAGTATCATGTTTCTGTAACATTTTGCTTCCAATTCGATCGTTAACAATAATATCTAAGTATTCAGTTGCATTCAAATAAGGAATGTTGTGGCCACATCAATTTAAAAACAGTGAAACATAAATATCATAATGCATTGGGGCTTCTTGAAAAGGTGCTGCGTGTTCTTCATCTTGAATGTTATTTTAATAAAAATAACCATTTTCTGTCATTTTTAAAATTTTGTTGACCCTAAAAACACAGAAAAATCTTCGTCCATGCGACGTGCATTTAATCATCTTCAGTCTACAGATGCAAAATAACAACAATCCCTTTCATGGGAGACACCATATGCTCTTCATTAGTCACCACAAATGGCATTCCATTGAAAACACTATAGGCCCTTTCATTGGTCAGACCACATGCCCCTTTTATTGGAGATAATATAGACCCATTCATTATCCAGACTAAATGACATTACATTAGAAACACCATAGGTCCTTTTATTGACGACACCATAGGGGCTTTCATTGTGCATACCACATGTACTGTATTTTAAATGGAGATAAATAAGAACTTTCATTTTTCAGACCACCTGCCCTTTCTTCTTGGCAACATATTCCTTTTAATTGGCCACACCAAATTCTTTTTCATACGAGACATCATAGGCCTGGGGTTTTTTGGAGAGGTGGGGGGGAGGGGCAGCACATGCACTTTCATTTGAGACATAATACCTACTTTCGTTGGTACCAGTTCAAGCCCTTTCTTTAAAGAAACCATATGCTTTTTCACAGTGGCGAGCGGTGACTTTTGAAGATGAGGAAGCAATTCAAGTTTTACAAAAAATATATGTTAATTGAAGTAAATATGTTGTTCATTAAAAATAAAAAATAATTATACAATTGTAAGTTACTTACTTTTTTAAGTGTTAATTTGTTTGTATGTTATTTTTTTAAAACTTTATCTAAATATTTAAATAGCTTTTGTAAGTATGCACAACCAGCTAGCCAAGATGTTCTATCATATTGGCCTACATTGGATTTGCGAGTGCAACACTTTGTTTTGGATGACAATCTAGTGTTGGCATAGGCCTACCTGTCTAATAAACGTATCTCTTTCATTATAACTCATCGCCCTGAACTTCCTTTTTAAAATTTTTCAATAATGCAATCGCATTTTCTCCCAACTTCATTTGCATCCATTTTGTTTAAAGGGGGGATATCACTTAAAGAGAATGAGTAAACAATAAGCCAAACTTATCTAAACACTTACTCACAGCTACTGGTCTCCAAGATATAAGCAGTGAATCCGGTAGGGCCGCCAGAATCCCGGAAATATTAACAAAATGCCTAATATATAAATAAGAACTTAACCATACTATAGTTTTTGCTATTTAGCTGTTTTCTTTCTCAGAACCAGTATTTAAATATAACCTAATTTTTTTTTTAAGCTTAAGAGCATAATAATAGTTATTTCAATGTGTCTTAGATATTTTGTTGCTTTTTCGTAGATTCTGGCAACCCGGCAGAGTTGTCAAATGCAAGCTGATGACTGCAAAGCTAAATTTGCTTCCTTTTCCGTATACAAATAGGTTATTTTTTCCTAATTCTAACACGGCGTTGAAATATCGAGATAAAAATCAGAAAACTCTAATGACTATATTATTGCTAAGAAAAGCAAAGCATGTTTTAAACTATTCATTCCAAAGCACCAAAGAGTAGAACTTTGATTGAAATTAAGAAAAAAAGAGAGTAGAATTCTCGACGAAAAGGATGCATTTCTTCAATTGCAGTCTGGCTCATCAGGGTCTAACGCCAATTAGATTGAAAGGGAACGGTACCCTATACAAGTATAGGCAAGCATAAATGTGAGAATGAAATTGATTCTGCTGTCATATTAATTGTTGGGGTGTAATTTCTTTTTCTTTTCTTCTTAAATTTGGGAAGCATTGCTTCCCTTACTTTCATTGATTGCAGGCCACTGCTCTTTCACTTGCCACACCTAAGGTCCCTTCATTGGAGACACTAGATACCCTTTCATTGACCAAACCACTCATGTTGATGGTGATTTTCAACATGCTTAGTCTCTGTCCTCCTTTGATTTCTTTTGCTGCACGAGTTGGTTCTCAATAGACGATTTGGGTCTCCATGCACAATTTAGGTCTCTATGCAAGACTTGGGCCTACATGCAAAAACTAGCTCTCGATGCGCGACTTGGGTCTTGAAATCCGCCTTAGGTCTCGTTCCGCGACATGGATCTCGAAGCGCGACTTAGGTTTCATCCGCTACATGGGTCTCGAAGCGCGACTTTGGTATCAATGCATAACTTGGGTTTCAATGGGTGACTTGGGTCTCAATTAGCGACTTGGGTCCCGATGCGCGACTTTGGTTTCAATGCGTGACTTTGGTCTCGATACGCGACTTGAGTCTCGAGCGTGTCTTGGGTCTCGATGCCAGAACTTGAGTCTCGATACGCGATTTGGATCTCGAAGCGCAACTTTGATCTCGAAGCGCGACTTGGGTCTCGTTGCGCGAATTCTTTTTACTCGAAAAATTAATCCTGGACAGCAGGACCTGTGTTTCGAGTAAAATTAATTTAATCGTTTAAAAGAGAAGGTTGAGATCCGCCACACACGACATTGTGCGGAACAGCTTCATCGGGGACTGCTTTGTTGTAGGTCACACTTGTTTGGGGTTGACCTGATTTTGAACGCTGGCAAGATGTATTCGTATGCTCAATATGATAACGCGCCTACTTCACCGTTCAAGTGAAAATAGCTCCTCCCCCTCTTCCTCCGTTCCTAGCCCTTGTAGGCCTATGAGCTCGGTAGCTCATTGAGACCCGGACGCCAAACCCCATTCTAGCTAGAAGCAAAAAGCGGGTGATCACCACTTCGGCAAATACTGGGGCTCCCTCTTCACCCTACTCCCTAATGTAACCAATTCGAGGAGCGCAAAGCGGCCATGCTCCTCCACGGAGTCACTAGACTTGTAATATATAAGGCTCAGGGTTTATTTTCCTTTAATTTAACCGCCGCATCTCCTTGTGTATTCGTTAAATGGCATATGAGGACAATATCGAGAGTGGTAAGTGAAAAGGGCGGTAATAATGTTAAAATCCACCACTCCCACTGAAGAAAAGAAGAAGGGGTGAACCAGCCCCACTCTGCCACGTCCCAAGAGGGACCAAGTGCGCCTGAATGAAAGCTGGTCGGCGATTGGTCTACAAAATTTCTCGTCAATCGAGGAGATAAGCAAGAAGAGGCTTGAAAAGAAGGTGGCGATAGAGAGCTGTAGGGATGCGAAGATGTATAAGAGAAAAACTTCCTTCCAAAAGCGAGAATATAAATAGCCCATTAAATTACCAAGTCACCACGTACTCACCGTAGTGCGACGGCAGAGTGCTAGCCTTTGGATTCAAAGACCCGCGATCGATCCTCAAGTCCACAATTTTTACGAAGAAAATTCACGAAAAAAACAGAGACCACGGAAAACGCTTTAAGGACAACTCAAGATAAATGGATCGCCTCCAGAAGAAAACGGAACTCAAGGAAAATGACTTTAAGGGCTAACTCATCTCAACTCATCACGAATTTATCACGTCATCAAGACAAGGAATCAGCACATCAAGATAAATGCAAGTTATTTTGAAGATACATCAAGAAAGAATTACCAAGATCAAGAATTAACCCAGCCAACTTAAAGAAGAAGGAATCTCAGCCTACAAGAATACTAAGAGTCATATAAATGCAAGACAAATGTTTGAAGGGGACACTTCAGTTAAGAAGTAATAAATAGATATCAGGAAATAAACAAATATAAATATGGCCTCCCCTCCATAACTGGTGACCCTCAAAAGGCCAAACAATCTTCTGATCTTCGTTACAACTGCACCTGCTCTCGTACTAGAGTTTAAGAAAAGGTGCTGCTGGGAACCGGAGACCCGGGAAAGGATATTACTGATTAGCGTCGAAAACTTAGTTCGCTCTCCTCAATCCCACTTAATTAGCTCCACTCATCCCGCAGACTCGGAGGCCGGGGAGGGAGAGCTACTAGTAGTCCTCGATTAAGAAATCCAATAATAGTCTCTCCCCAATCCTCAAATTCGCTCCGCGTTCTAGAAAGGGACCTGTGTAGGGGTGCCAAGATGTACAAGAGAAAAAACTTCCTTACAAAAAGCGAGAATATAAATAGCCTATAAAATTACCAAGTCAGGACGGACTTCGCCGTAGCGTAATGGTAGAGTGCTAGCCTCGGAATTCAAAAGACCCAAGATCGAACTCCAAAGTCCACAATTTTTATGAAGAAAATTCTCGAAGAAAACGGAGAATGCTTCAAGGACTAATTAATCCAGAAGGACCAAGAAATCGACTCAAGAGAAAACCGCGCTCAAAGAAAACGGAATTCAAGGAAATACGAATTTCAAGGGCTAACTCGTCTCAACTCATCTCATCCCATCAAAATCGTCGAGAAGCATCAAAAAGTCATCACGTCATCAGAATTGGAAGGAATCATCACATCGTTGTTAAAAGGAAGATAAATCAAGAAAAGAAGATCAAGAATTAACTCAGCCATCATAAAGGAAGAAAGAATCTCAGCCTACAGAATTACGAAGAGTCAGATAGATGGACTCAATGTTTGAAGGGGCATCTTCAGTCTAGAAATAATGCATAGATACGAATACAGAAAATCAACAAGATGATTGATATTGTTAAATAAATAAAAGTTATAAGAAAGAGCCCCCCCCCCCCATCCATAACTGGTGACCCTCAAAAGGCCGAACAATCGTCTGATCTTCGTTACAACTGCACCTCGTCTCCTACTAGAGTTTAAGAAAAATTGCCGCTGGGAACCGGAGACCCGGGAAAAGATATTACTGATTAGCGTCGAAAACTTAGTTCGCTCTCCTCAATCTCACTTAATTAGCTCCATTCATCCTGCAGACTCGGAGGCTGGGAAGGCAGAGCTACTAGTAATCCTCGATTAAGAAATCCAATACTAGTCTCTTCCCAATCCTCTAATTCGCTCCGCGTTATAGAAAGGGACCTGTATAGGGGTGCGAAGATGTATAAGAGAAAAACTTCCTTTCAAAAGTGAGAATATTTATAGCCCATTAAATTACCAAGTCGCCACGGACTCGCTGTAGCGTGAGGGCAGAGTGCTGGCCTTTGGATTCAAAGACCCGCGATTGATCCTCAACTCCACAATTTTTATGAAGAAAATTCACGAAAAAAACAGAGACCACGGAAAACGCTTAAGGACAACTCAAGATAAATGGATCGCCTCCAGAAGAAAACGGAACTCAAGGAAAATGACTTCAAGGGCTAACTCATCTCAACTCATCAAGAAATCATCACGTCATCAAGAGAAGGAATCATCACATCAAGATAAATGCAAGTTATTATGAAGGTTCATCAAGAAAGAATTACCAAGATCAAGAATTAACCCAGCCAACTTAAAGAAGAAGGAATCTCAGCCTACAAGAATCACTAAGAGTCAGATAAATGCAAGACAAATGTTTGAAGGGACAACTTCAGTCAAGAACAAATAAATAGATTAGAATATAGAAATCTCAAGATGAAGCATGATACAGATAAAAAACAAAAGTTATAATAAATATGGCCCCCTCATAACTACTACCCCCCCCCCCCATAGAGCAAACTGGAGCTGTCTTGAAACAATACACCTAAGTACTCTCAATCTAGTTTGAGACTACTGGGGGAACTTAGGCAGGGAAGTTGCGTTGCACTTCCAGGCTTCATTTGAGTTGTATAACAAGTTTTACCATTCTTACGCCATCAACCCCCACTTACGCGATAAAACCAAAGAAGATGAGGGTGAGGGAAACCTTTCGAGGGTCATTTCCAAAGTTTCAGTTTAATTTTTTTTTAAATAAATAGTATTACTTGGACTTTCTTCAACTGTAAATATTCTTATTTTGAAAGCGATATTATTGTAGGGTATTTGAGTGAAATGTGACATATCTGTAACACTGGCCTCCTGAGCCATAAAAGTGAGATATTTCAATTATCTAAGCTGTGACCTCTTTAAGGCTATAAATAAACAAATATTTCCCCTCAGATTTATTTTTATAAAAGAAATATGCGGCACAAGTAATAACGGGAACTACTTCAAAAAAATGCATTTATAGGCATACATATAGAGGAACATATCTTAGTCCTTGTGAAATTTAAAAAATCAAGTTTTCTTGCGATCTATACAAAGAGGTTTCGCATTTCTGAAAATATAGGTATGGGCTGCTTTTGCATCCTGGCAGCTTACACTGTCCCCTTGTTTCTTCATATATTGGCCACTGGTCTATCATGTTACCTTGAATTTGTTTTTCAGGAAGTGACTTGGTGGCATTACCTACTCTCTTTTTATTTTTATTGTCTGTGTCCACTGACCATGATCACCAACCCCTTCTTGTTTGACTCCAAGGCTTTACCTTTCCTACTTACTATATACATGTTTAAAGCAGCAGAAAGAAAGTTCTCATTCTTGGGTGGTTAAATCTAATGGTTTTGATTGATCCTTCTGAATGGAATATAAATTAGATTGCTCTACAACATACTGCATGAAAGTAAAATCAAAAACCTCCTAAAATATTCGCAAGGTGATGAAATTGCTTCACTTGCAAGCAGATCATCAAGCCACTCAGGTGAAGCTAATGGAGAACTGTCATTTCTTATTGACTTCAAAATATGTCTCCTTTGGTTTAGTTTGCCCCCTTGAAGTACAAGCTTCAGTGACATGATCATCTGAAATGTAGAACATCATTATAGGGATACAAAATTAAGCAATATTATTTAGTTTTGATATAATACATACCTATTTAGGAGAAAATGATTAATGTCTACAACCTAACTTAATTACCATCGTTATCTTCATTTGAATCATCAGAGCCAACTTGCTGGGTAGGAATATATTCATCTTCAGATTCACTATCCTGTAAGAGCTCCTTATCACTTTCTCACATTTCTCCAACAATAATGGGATTTCCATATCTTCCATAGAATTGAGTCGTTTCCATTTCTGAGGAAAGGTACACATCATTAGTAATAGTTTTCATATGCAAGCTGTTTATTTACATTGCAATGCCATTTCAAAATCCCCCTTGAGAAGTAAATTATTAGATGTTTCATTTTTATAAGATCTTAGCTTACAAATAATATAATATGTATTTCTTTCAGGCAGTAAATACTGAATTTATTGTTATACCTATAACAATACTTATCATATATACCTAAATACAAAGATAAAGTTTAAAATTTTTTTTTTTTACCTAACAATAGGTAATTTCGTATGTTTTGAAAATAAATCTCCTAAATTGTTTGACACATTCATATCCACTATTTGTAATTTTAGTTTTGCATATTGACTAGCCCCAACAACAAGCCTTGAACTCTGGCATCATTAGCCAATGTAAAATTCTAACCACTGAGTTACCCAGGTACCATATTTCAATGTAAGTTCTTATTTATAATAATAATTGTAATAAAGGAGATTAGATTATACAATATATTATGTAACTGGAATCTACATAAAAAAATAGCATTGCTTAGTATAGGATTAAAATACATAGTGGAAATCCCTCTAGAGGCTTAGCAGACGACATCTATAGTCGTAAATGATTGAGTAACCAGATATGTTACGTATCGAAAATAGTATATTAATCTTCTATTTACCAACAAAAATAATTTCTGCATATTATTTATTTTAAATCATATATAGTGAACATACCTTTATGTAAGTATGTGAGAAATTTACAGACATATATAGAGTACTGTATGGTTACGCATAAACGTATCTTGAATGCATTCAGAACACTAACAATCTTTCTCTGTCCACGCGCTTCTAGTTTGACTTGGAGTTGGCAATTAGTAAAATAAATTTTTGGAAGTGTTACAGATCGATTTGGACAAATGAGCTAAAAATTATATTTTCCATTGAAAGGTCGCATGTCTTTGAAGTGTTACAAATCTGACACAAATATCCATAAAGGGTTAAATCTAAATGGGTTCTAATGGGAAGAAGGAAGAAATGACAATCCCCGACGCGCAAGGAAAGGCAAAGGACTAAAAGCTAGAAAAGGAGAAGCCTCGAGAGTTAAGGCGATATTTCTCCACTAAAATCTCCAGGTTGTCAGCACCAATGGCGCTTTCTTTTAATGATAGTTATTACAACGAATGGTGTGATGAATTCCTACGCTTTATCTATTTGCTCTCAGACCGAGCGACTGGACCGGAGTTTTACTCTTGCTCTCCCTGACTATTTGGCAAAAATCATGACCACCCTTCTCGTAGCATGGCAAAGATAGGACATGGCGGACTGGAATTTAACCTTGTACACACACAACCCAATGCTTCGATGGTTTCAGGGGATTTTTGTTGCCTCCGAATCGGACACCACACTCATAGGACGCAGTACCATCAGATGAAGGGGCTCCCCCTGAGCCTTTCTATCGAGATTGCTTGGTCATCCAAATGTAGGACAAGTTTGGGTGGAATGTCCTAGTCTGGGAGACCTTTGTGAGCGGTACCTGTCTCAGTACTGCGCCGGGTGGTCTCTTTACCGCTTCTCCCTATTCTTTGTGAGGGACTCCTGGACTCCGGCCTGTGGTGTGATTGTATTCGTGGAGGAGGCGAAACTCCCCCGTAGGATTTAATTATTTTTATTTGTTGGCTGCTTGCTCTCCTGCGGTTTGTATTTGTTGTTTTTTCTTTTTTTATTAATAATTTTGGTTCAGATTGAGATTAAAAATTTGAGGGAGGTAATTTCAGAGGCTTTGTTCTCTTTGACGGCCACCAGCGGGGAGCATAATACTCCCCCCCTAAAAAAAGTGTTTCCTTCAGCCAAATAGTTTCTTTGCCATTGATTCGTCTCAGTCTTGGTTTCCTTTTCATTCTTACTTCCATTTCATTTTCCCCAACGCCTGGGTAGACCCAACGTCCAGGGAAAGAAGGCTCTAGTACATTTGTGTACATGTATTCTCTTTTACACGCTTGTTCTTGGATATTTAGCATATTTAGGACTGATGGAGCGTAGTAGCCTTTTTATTAGCTCCGCCTTGCATCATTGAGCCATTCGCTCGTATCATAACCCTACTGTCCCCATTAATGAAGGTTTATCAAATTCAAGGCAACAACCAACGAGGGAATTTCCCGCAGAACGTTTGAAGGAGATTTACAAAGTCTAGAAGATCCATAACTGCAGATCATCCCATAGTCAATGGGGCCTGGAGGGCACAATATCTTCTACATGCCAACTTAACCTGATTTTTCATGTTACATTTGACTCACTCCAGCGTACCCCTAACCCGAGGGTTTCATCAGTAGTAATGCGGGGGTAAATACCGAGTCTCCCCCCACCCCCTTAACGTGAATGCCGAGTCACCCTCCTCCTCGCTCCCACCCTACCGTTATGGTGAATGGCGAGTCTATCCCCGCTCACCCCCCCAACCCCTCTCAACCCCAAATTTGGTCAGTGACCCTTTTTCGAAGGAATTATAGTCTACACACACAGACACACACACACACACATACACATACATTGGGTTAGGTTAGGAGTAAAATGGCGCTCTCTTACCCCCATCCCACCCATTAGCATTGGTCACTACCATCCTTAGTCACATGCAGGAAAAAACAAGCGATATTTAGTACACACACACACACACACACACACACCCACTTGAGCAAATCAGTAGAGGGTAGATAAAGACTGCATCGAGCTGATTTATCATCTATTATTCTGTCCGTCAACAGTGTAGTTGCCATTCAACTTTTTTCAATTTCTTAATTGATCCGTCTAGTTGCCATCTTTTAAATCATTTGTTGTTAAACATCTTTGTATGTCACACGTTCTAAGATGATCCTCCATCCACACCGTATCACGCCCAGACTTGGTAAATATTTTGTAACCAAAGATGTGTGTGGATCGGATTATAAATTTAGCTTAAACTATTCATCTACGGTTGCTTTCTTCGAACATGTTAGTCGACTTATGCATAAACACCCAATTGATCGGATTGAATTTCTGTAGAGTGGTCAGTTAGTCCAACCGCCTTTCAACTACAATAACAGAAAAGAAGTTATTGGACATCTCCAGTGTTTATGGATTTAGAAGATTTAATCATCGGTGAAAAATTAAAAAACGAGCTAATGGATCAGGTTTTCTTTGTCGGAGGACTATCTGATTGTCACAATACATGAGTAGATAAGTTTTTTCTGCATATTGCATTCTAACATGGTTAATGATTGTGAGAAAGTACAGTAGTGAGCATCGCTATATTTGACACAACCCCCTTGTTATTTTGTTTTCTCTCATGGCATTCCCATCAGCTCACTGATATGATTAAACCAAGATTGAAGAGGCAAGTATGAATGAATTCTCCTTCTCACAAGATCGAGAGAATGTTAAGTTATTTGTAGACAAATTAAAACATTGGGAATTAAAGGCAAGTTTTTTTTATTTCATCTTAATTTTATCCATATTATTCAGATAATATTGTTAATGATTAAAAAAAAATTACATAAAGAGCTAATAATAGCCGACAGGGATTAATTTTATATTAACTTTTTAAATGTCATGTAAGATCCCCTCTCGCCTCTTTCACTCTGCCGTATTCCTCGGCTCTGAAACCCATAAATGGTACAGATATGTGACTATCATCATCGGCTCCAACTAGGCGTTTCATAGCATCGTAGGTTATTATATCCTTTGTCTGAGTGTTAATAGTTAACCTTTTAGTATGAAGTATATCCTTCACCCCACTCGTCGTTTGGATACCTACCGAATAGGATTTGTGACCCGTTAAGCAGAGTGAATCTCCATACGCCTTGCCACCGTACACATCTTTGATCTCATCGGTGAGATCACCTAGGAATTCTCCAAGTCGAGGTTGTGGGTGATCTTTCCTAGCAATGGAGATGGCACTATCTGTATCACAGTACGACAAACGTTCACCCAACGAGTCTAGGAGGTCATTGAGCTTGATTCGAGCATAGGCGGTTGTGAATGCTGCAATTGGAAGATTCGTTACGTGTGACTCAACTTCTACATGTTCAGCATTCTCCACTTTCGCGATGTATGCATTACCAACCACATCCAAAGAGTTCACAATGAAGTCGTAGTTTCTGATCAGCTCGATTACATCATTATCAAAAGCACAGATGACCATTTTCATAGCGCGATTCTTCTGAGTGAATTTTCCCACTAGACTATAAAAAGAAGAAAATATGATCAGGATTAATGAGGTGGTTTTTTGCATTATTCTTATTATTATTTTCGACTTCAAGTTTTTATTATTATTATTATTATTATTATTATTATTATTATTATTATTATTATTATTATTATTATTATTATCATTATCGTCTTGAAGTTTTAATTATTATTATTATAATTATCGCCTTCAGGTTTTAGAAATTATTGACTTCATATTCGTTGTACAATGTGGTAATATTTCAGAAAAAACTAGTCCCTGGAAGAAATCCTTACCTATTTAGACAGAGCTTTGCTCTAAAACGCTTTCCAGGATTCATTTCGATGTCTTCTATTTTTATGTTTATCCCTCCAGATTGATTCATCCTCTTCACATATTCCATTTTCTCCTTCTCTCCAATCACTCCTCACGGAAATCCGGAAACTTCTATTTTTTCTTCTAGAAATGTTTCTATATACTCTACGAACGAACCATCCCTCTTGTCAAACTCCTAAAACTCGTGAATTTTCTTGATCTTTTCCAGGGCAAGTTTTAGTTCCGGAGTGGTTGGTGTACACTCCTCAAATCATACGTTGCTTTTCAGAGTAATGACACTTGCGCGAGTTTGGCTGAGCGCATGTGATACATGGTGTGAAAGTAAGTTTACCATCTATGGATTGAGGATGAACTGGAATATACAGATCATTAGGAGGGAGAACATCAACTTTGAGGATGCCGAAATATGCCTCATTCAAACCCTGAGTGAATTCTTGAATAGACGGAATTTCTCGCCCAGATACGCAACGCCGAGGTGATCCTACGGAGTATGGATGGTTTTTCATGCAGAACGGATATAAGGAGTAAATATCGACATAATGTATTTTGCCACCTTCGGTTGGTGGGTAGTATAGTATAAATGGGTTACATCTGCCACCAAAAAGTGCACTTCCTACATTCAATACACCATTCACTACATCGGGGGAAATTCTATTAGCTACCTCACGTGGTTCTGGAATGGTTTGCATCAAGGTTTCAAATTCACACTACCAGAGAATAATAAGTTGATATTTACTATGGAGAATTCGATCACTCTCTATTGTGTGGTAGTAACGGTCCAACGACCCACGTCCAGCAAGGGAAACATCTTAGGTTGAGATTATAGTTCTCTTTCTGACACTCATGGAAGAGAAACATTGTTCCTCCTCCTGATGGTGAAAATCGTTTAGGGTAAAATAATCTCCCACCAACAGAAAGACTTCGCTTACCATCGTTTCTTGCATGGAAAATTGAGATTACTCTAACATATTCTTTAAACATAAGCAACATATAGCCTTATACGAAAAAGCTTTTAATTTCTTCCTGTCGATAATTGCAATTGAATTTTCTGGTAAGAAGACATCTTTATACACCTTGTAACGTAAGGAAGCTACTATGATGCAAGACGACATAGGATCGATGTTAAATCTCCTGAAGAATGAACATCTAAACTTCTCAAAACACAGACGGAGAAGAGAAACATCTTGAATACAATACTCAATACACCCTGTACGAATATTGTATTCTCCATCCTGGGAATTCGGGTATGAATTATGCCAAAATGTAATTTTTCCTCATTGTTCATTTTCTCATAGTTAAAATACCTTTTTTGCTGGAACCCGACCAATATAATTCAACGTTTCCTTTGAAAGAAAATCGTAAGGAAAATAACCTTTTTCCACTTCGGGGATACCCATTCTCTTTGACAGTTTTTCCAACGATGATGGCATGAATAGGAGTGTATCCTTAAAAATTATGTCCTAAATGATCTGTAACTTAAAGATTTTTGGTCCCCACTTCATTGGATACGAAGTAAAGAGAATAGGATTAAAATGTTGGAGCAGTTCGTCATAGATCGATTGGACATCAAATTTGATATTCTTATGTGCCATCACATATGTTTTCACATTTTCTCTCGATCTTCTTATTCATATTAACACTTCTATAAATGGTTTATAAGGGGAGTTTTCACCATCTCTTTTAAAAACATTTGTTCGTGGACCACAGTTCTTACATTTATCATAAGTTTTCATTCTCATTATCTAAACAGAGTTCACAGATTATCTGAATAACCAATATTTATGGATGTCGTGGTATGACATTACATTATATCAATACCATATTATATCTATGGGAAAGGATCAATAGCTTGAAAGCGAACCAACAAAAGGGACGGAAAACCACGCGTTCAGACGGGCTGAGTAACGAGAGAGTGCAACGATGTCAGGTAAATTATGGACAATGGCAAAGTTCAAGGTTATTTAAAGAGACTTCACAACAATAGAATTTTATTTACACCAAAAAATTAATAAGAGAATTGAAGGGTAAAATTTTCTCAGAGAATTAACGGGTAAAAATCACATCAATAAACGAAGGGGGAAAGAATAACTCAATTGGGTTACTGAAGGGAAAAGGGGGGTTGGCTTACGGATGTCTTCTCTACGTGAGGTGAGACCGCTCGGACTTCAGAGCGGGAGGTTGGAGTGATGACGGTTCTCCAAAAGCAAGGGGGAGAGGTCGGTAACTTCCGGTCCAGGGGAGAGTATTTCGGCTATCCGAAATAAGGAGGGTTTCGACAGTAGTTGATGAGAGAAGTCGGGAAAATCACTCGGGGCGATCGTTCAGTGGAATTACCTTCTGGATGGCGCTAATTCAAAATACACAAAATAGTCCAGCTGTCACTTTGCTTTGTTGCTAGCACCTGACTTGGAACCAAGGGGAAATCTTCTGGGTTCTGGCGAGACTTCTCAACTCTGTGTCTCTTTCGGGGAGTCGAGCGTTATTTATGTCCGAGGCTCTCCCCAGAGTTAGGGGTTAGCGGGAAACAGCTCTACTCTCGAAGGGCCTCGAATCTTCTTGCAGAGCTATTTTAGCCCGCATAAAGGTGAATCGTGGGGGGACTCGATTTGGGGATACCGCTTGTGGAAGAAGGGGTGGGTAGGCTTACCACTTTAGGCCTAGCCAGGTCTTTTGCTGCCCATGGGAGTTCCTTTCTGCTAAAGATCTTCCACGTGGGGATTTCCTCACACATCTTCCAACCGAAAGATGATACTTTACAGAGCAGTTGCGTAGGAAAGGATCATCCCAACCCGTCAAACTAGAATTATCAAAGGTCTAGGGAAATTCTGACCTGCTACGACAGGTGTACACACACAAAAAAAACGTAAATCTGAGCTTAGCGGGGAATTTACGGGCTAAGCCTTAAACAGGTCGATTATAGAGAATTTAACTAATACAATTTTAAACAAAAGAAAAATCACAGGAGAACATTGGCGACATTTCATTGGAACCCCCAAAAAGGAAACAACTAAATGGAGGCATAAATATGGAACAAAAAAAAACTTAAAAATTTAGTGGACCCCTTCAAAAATCATACATTGATGCTATAATATATATATATATATATATATATATATATATATATATATATATATATATATATATATATATATATATATATATATATATATATATATATATATATATATATATATATATATATATATATATAATTTACGTGGAAAACCTTCGCCCCCGCCGGAGTATGGATGAGGTAATCCACGGGTCCTCTAGCCTCGAGGATGGGGTAGGGTCCCTTTCACTGGCTAAGGATTTTGTTGCTTCCCGTGGGAAGTAGCACCAGCACCTTCGCGCCAGACTTGAATTTTCGTTCTCGTGACTTAAGGTCCAATTAGGTCTCAAACCTCTCAAAAAGTCCTTTTTCACGGGATACGAGACTCGTTTGTTGCCTCGGGTGGACTCATGCTCGACGGCTTTAGTTTTCTCCCAAAGGGTGGGGAGTTGCGCACTCCTCCTGGGCGCGGGAAAACTTATAGAACTGAAGGGCTTGGAACTCCTGGTCTATAGGGGTTTTCAGGGAAGCAGGTGCACGGGATTCCAGGGTTGCCTGTGTACGGGTAATCACGGGCTTGGACACGGGATGGTCGTGAATTACGGGGTTCGGACCGAATAAAACGGAGCAGAACTGGATTGGGCCCGCTACCACTTCGCCCCAACCGGACATATAGTCACACTCGATGTGACAACGAATTACTGGGAAACGACTGGCCCGGTCAAGGTAGTCGTTGACCACTGCAAATTTCTTGTGGTCGGGCCCAACAAGGGAAAATAGGTCTTCAGACACTATAATGCAGGTGCACCCGGTGTCACGGACGAGGGTAGATACTCGGCGACGGTTTACAGTTCCGTTCTCGAACTTCAATCCACCAGGGTTGTTCTCATTAAAGAGAAAGTTTACCTGATGGACCGGGTCTTTGGCGGGCGAGGGAGGTTCGGGAGTCTTCTGAGGCAACGGAGTAGGATCAGGGGTGGCCCAGATTTGGTGTACTTGGTAGGACTGAGATTTGCGAATCTGAAGTTTTGAGGACAGTTCATGCGGTAATGGCCGGGAACTCCGCAGGTGTAGCAGACGATCGGGTTCTTTTGGTACGGCACAACCGAAGGAGAAGAAACTAGGGGTTTAACGTCTCGGTGTTCCGATGGATGGAAGTTTCTTGGCTTCGAGGGACTAGGATCTTTGGTAAATCTTGGAACCAAATTAGGGGGGATCTTAGGGCCATAAAATTTAGTTTTGGGGAGTGATTGGGGGGCATTTTTAACATCCTTAGGGTATAAATCGTGACTACCCGCGTAGACATCGGCCTCTTCCAAGCACTCTTTGAAAGTGGTGCAACGTTTATCCTTAATGAAGGCGCGAATTTCGAGAGCCACGGCAGCTAAAAGCTGATCCCTAAGGAAGAAGTCTAGAAGGGACTCGTAGACCTGGGAAATCTTGCACGCATCCAGCCAACACTAAAGGTTTCTTTGGAGGATGTACCCGTGTTGTCGAAAGGTTTGGCCAGGGCGGATCCTTTCCTGGCGGAGTCGGGAGCGGTAGAATTCGCTATTCATATGAACAGCGGCTAACAATTCGGACTTTAATGTGGAATAGTCCAAAGTTGCTTCCGGGGGAAGGGATACGAAGATATCTCTTAACTTGGCATTTAGGAGGAGAAGTAAGCAAGCGACACCATTATTTTCGAGAGCCCATCTATTGATCTGAAAGATTCTCTCGAAATGGGCCAAAAATTACCCAAAGTCCTCTCCATCATTGAAAGCGGGAAGTTGGACTGAAGGAGTTTGGGGAATTTCAGCCCGGGAATCGATGCACTGAGAATCCATTTGATTTCGGCTCATTTCCAGCTCATGCTGCCTAATTTGTTCACGTTCTTCCATCTCCATCTTCAGTTTGTTCTCCTCCATTTTGTTCTTATCCATCTCCATCTTCAGTTTGTTCTCCTCCATCTCCATCTTCAGTTTGTTCTTCTCCATCCCCAATTCCCTTCACTTTGCCCGTTCGTTCCTCTCTTCTTCCTGTACGTAATTTAGCAGGTCTTTGCCCGAAAGACCTAACATTTCACACTGACTCTTGAATTTTTCAAGGGATGACATTTTTACGCAGTTAACTGAGGAAACACTGGTACGCGAACGAGCTAGGACACTACCCAAGCAAAACGAATACTTGAATATTCGTGAAGGCCTTGATCCCCCCCAAAAATTAAGATACAGCTACCTACCTCTCCTGTTTCTAAGCGGAAAAAAATTAAAATGGTCCTACCGGAATTAGGACACCAAAGACCTTAACTCTTTTGGATTAATAGCCAGGAGAGTCTCCAAAATTCGAACAAAATAAAAAAAATTAATTACCTAGGGTCCAACACAAAATCTAAATAGATTACGTTCCACTGCTCTTCAAATAACTTGAACTTGCCTTCTGCCAGTACAATACAAAAATTAAAATAAAAGGGATGTACGTGAATACCAAGGGAACTTCTAATGTCGAAATTAAAATGTCACGGGTTTGTAAAAACCCCAATACACTTGACACCAGATTTATATAATATGTATATTAATATATATATATATATATATATATATATATATATATATATATATATATATATATATATATATATATATATATATCGTGGTATGACATTACATTATATCAATACCATATTATATCTATGGGAGAGGATCAATAGCTTGAAAGCTAACCAACAAAAGGAACGGAAAAACACGCGTTTAGATGGGCTGAGTAACGAGAGAGTGCAACAAGGTCAGGTAAATTATGGACAATGGCAAAGTTCAAGGTTATTTAAAGAGACTTCACAACAATAGAATTTTATTTACACAAAAAGAATTAATTAGAGAATTGAAGGGTAAAATTTCCTCAGAGAATTAACGGGTAAAAATCACATCAATAAA
This sequence comes from Ceratothoa steindachneri, assembly GCA_963969495.1. NCBI lineage: Eukaryota > Metazoa > Arthropoda > Malacostraca > Isopoda > Cymothoidae > Ceratothoa > Ceratothoa steindachneri. The sequence continues at coordinate 107,379,471 of OZ018328.1, forward strand.
CGAAAGGGGGAAGATTAACTCAATTGGGTTACTGAAGGGGGGAGGGGGGTTGGCTTACGAATGTCTTCTGTACGTGAGGTGAGACCGCTCGGATTTCAGAGTGAGAGGTTGGAGTGATTACGGTTCTCCAAAAGCAAGGGGAGGGCGGTAACTTCCGGTCCAGGGGAGAGTATTTCGGCTATCCGAAATAAGAGGGCTTCGACAGGAGTTGATAAAAGAAGTCTGGAAAATCACTCGGGGCGATCGTTTAGTGGAATTACCTCCTGGATGGGGCTAATTCAAAATACACAAAATAGTCCAGCTTTCACTTTTCTTTGTTGCTAGCACTTGACTTGGAACCATAGGGAAATCTTCTGGGTTCTGGCGAGACTTCTCAACTCTGTGTCTCTTCCGGGGAGTCGAGCGTTATTTATGTCCGAGGCTCTCCCCAGAGTTGGTGGTTAGCAGGAAACAGCTCTACTCTCGAAGGGCCTCGAATCTTCTTGCAGAGCTATTTTAGCCCGCATAAAGGTGAATCGTGGGGGACTCGATTTGAGGCTACCGCTTGTGGAAAGGAAAGGGGGGTAGGCTTACCACTTTAGGCCTAGCCGAGCCTTCTGCTGCACATGGAAGTTCCTTTCTGCTAAAGATCTTTCACGTGGGGATTCCCTCACAATGGATAAAGTATGAATGATCCCATTTCCTGGCCACTGACTTCTTCGGCCTCTTCATCCAACACGTATGCTCTGCTCCATCCGATTTATAGTATGTATAACATTTTGAACAGAACAACTTCTCACACTCGTGTTATCTCGTCCAGTTTGCAATATGTATGTTTATATGATTACATTTACGGCAACTCCAAATTTTAACACAAATATGTAGCTTTTTGTGCGTGTTAAAACAGGACTGGTTGTACAATCTCCGATTGCACTCATTACATTAAATATCTCGATTTCTTTCTCCCTCACAATGCTCAAGACACCGACTGCACACACCTTCACATTCTTTAAGATGGGCCGTTATGTTGTCATAGAACATGTAGCAAGAAAAACACGTACCGTGATTAAAAGGAAGTATCTTGTTTTTAATATATATATATATATATATATATATATATATATATATATATATATATATATATATATCACTAATGCTACGAATTGGATAGTAGGTCTCATCTTCAAGACCAATGAATATGAGTGGGGCTGATTTCTCAGGATATGTTGGTCGATGAAGTAATTTGAACTTGCGTTCATCCCCTGTACCCGTAAATACGAGGATCCTTCATATGAACTCGCGTTTGATTAAGGAGAACTGATCTACAGTGATAGTCTCTTCGTACACGAGATTGCATTTTCTTGCAATTCCTGAGCTTCTTTTGTTAATGTCGGAAGCCAAACGTGTTTTGAAAGAACATTCTCCTTCCTTTTTTTCGCGAGGACTGCGCAAACAAAGGCGCATCTTGTAGAATTTCTATGTCCTCTGTATATTCTATATCGATCAAGTCGAACATTCGATGGAATTATATTATAATATGGCCTGCAGGAATCCTATAAATACGAACTACGAGATTGAAAGTTCCAAACTCGATTGTGTTCGCAGATTGGGATGCTGTCTCAAATCGTCCCATGATATAATCAAATAGTGTCGATTCACATATTTTAACGAATGAAATGTGTAAATAGATCGTATCACTGGTTGCATCCACAATTTCAAATCTTATATTTACACGATAATCACCCTCTTGAAACCATTGCAGATTCAATATATACCGTGAAAGCTCCCGTATTACTCGACCAAGACCAGTTTGTTTTGGTTTCTCCACAATTATACGGTAGAAAATGATGAGAAGGTTTCCATGTCTGTTTTCTCTGAAGGGTATAATTTTTACATGAGAATGATTTTCTCTTTGCTTTAAAGAATTTTCTTGCGTATGGGGGTACGAAGTTCTATACCGTTCATTTACTGCTCCCTCCGAAAAAGGAATGGTGTTGTTGCATGATCTATCGTGTATGTCTGAACGTTCACCTTTTAGTGCAAGTACTACATCTTCATCGTTGGAGCTCAGTGTAATGACACCGTAGGTATTGTTCCGATGAAAATCTTTATCATCTCCATTATCTTCGTCTTCTTCTTCATCAGACACACTAGTTGGAACAGAATAGGATATGTGTAAAAATTCACCGCTGACACCTTCAATGCGATGGGGAGTTAGGTAAAGAGCAAGTGTTTGGCTTGTTCCGGAAGACCCGCTTTCGTTTTGCAGGGGGAATAAACATCATTTCTGATGAACTAAAAAAGAAAGACAAAAGCTTTTGTATATAGTTATCTGAAAGAAGTTCATTCATTATACAAATGGAAAGCATGAGTAAAGGAAATATGAAAAAAATACCAATGAAAAACTTTATCACCCCTTGAACGTCGTCGTCTTCTTCAGTAGACACACCAGTTAGAGCAGAATAGGATATGGGTAAATTTCACTGCTGACACCTTCACTCGATGATGGGTTGGGTAACATCATTTCTGACAAACTAAAAAATGAGGAAAAAGATTTTGTATGTAGTTATCTGAAAGAAGTTAGTTCATTCATTATACAAAAAGAAAGCATGAGTAAAGGAAGTATGAAAATATTTTATATATAGTTATCTGAAAAAAGCTGGCTTATTCATTGTGCAAAAAGAGAGCATGAATGAAGGTAGTATGGAAAAGAACTAAGTGGAGAGCAAGGATTTTGTATATAGTTATCTGAAAGAAGTTGCATCATTCATTATACAAAAGAAAAGTATGAATGAAGAAAATATGAATAAATTTAAATTTATATCCCCATGTACTTCATCCATCATTGGGCCAACGTATAGCGGAAACCCCCACTTCCTATATGGTATACTCAGGAATAGAGATAAGATATTTACTCAACGCGCTGATAGAATCATTTGGTGTTACATTGTATGGCAGAATTTAAAAGTAAAATAATGTTTCACGAAGGTGTGTATGATGTGTCATCTTTGGATTGACGAAGTCATACGCTCCTTATTTTAGATGACTTAATGCAGAAGATAGATTCAAATATAACAGCGATATTTACAGTGACCTCACACCATAAGAATATCTCTATATTCCTAGTGGCTCAAAATCTAATTTCTAAAATTTTTTATATGCGTGATATTGCCTTGAATTGTCCCAATCTAGTCTTATTTAACCAGAGGAGAGACATCTCCCAAATTAATATATTTGCTGGACAAATAATGCCTGGTGAACGTAAGAGCTTCATGAAGATATATAAAAAAATCAGTCTTAAAACCTTATGGCTACTTGCTCTGCGACTTCAGTCCGAGAAACACTGTACAATTTATATTACGGACAGGAATATTTCTAAACGAAATCGAGAACGTATATCTTTTAAAATGAACCAGAGAATGAAAAGATACGCGTATCTATTTCATACGTTCCCCACACTCTCTAAAGAGATGAGAAAATCAATCATAGGAAGCATTGATAGTTATTTTGTCAAATGTATATGTGAAATGTCTCTTAATCTAATAAAAAGTAATGTTCCTATGACATCATCACAGAAACAAAAGATATCACGATTCAAACGGTTGATAAATCAGCGTGGGGGATCGTTTCTACCGATCTTATTCTCTGTTTTAGCACCTATCCTCTTCATACTTATAAGATGAAAAAAATTATTGTTTATCCTAAAAAAGAGATTGAAGTACCCTCAAACTTAATCCCACCACAAGAAAGACTTTTATCTTTGAAGAGAAAGTTGACTACTATACTAAATAATTTACACATCCCACCAGATAAACGTGTTATCCTTTACCAGAACACGCTGGAACACTATTTGGCACAGTATGATAATGTTGTGAACATATCTACCGTTAGAGTCAATGAGAGTAGCAAAAATCAAATAAACGGTTATACAGATATAGTACTGGTAACACTGGAGCCTAGTGTTATTGAAAGAGGCAGATTAATTATCAGACACTAAAAGATATACAGGGATTCAGTTGGGATAATGATAGGGGTAATTACCATCGATGGTAAAAGACTTCCACAATCTAACATTATCGACCTACTTAATGATTTAACCAGAACGTGAAAAAGATCAGAACCCACCTACTGGAAGGGAGTAAAAGTAAAATTAATATCTTTTAATTTCCCTAAACCTATTATAAAAAACTCGCAACGTCAGAAAGAGTTAGAAAATATTGCTCACACGTCAACTTTCTTTACATCAAGCTCAGTGAATCGGGCAAACACACGTTGTACTTCTCTTTATCATCAACAGAAAAAATGAAGAAACTGGTTGAATAATTGAACAATTTAACCGCTGATAGATGACAACTAGACGGACCAATCAAGGGATTGTAAAAGGTTAAGTGGCAACTTTACACAAGTCAATTCATGAATATTCAAATCGTGTCAAAGAAACCCTATCCTATTGGAGTTTTAATCAGTCGCGGTCCAGATATCTTCAAATAATCACACGTAAGAAGCTATGTCTCGATTTCAAGTAAAGCAAATTATACAACAAGAATATAAAATTAATATATTCAGCCTTTTGAAGATTACTAGAACAGAATCCGGTTATGTTAGAGTGATCTTTGAAAACACCTACGGAAGAACTCGATATAACGATAAACTATTCTTTAGTGAGGATGAGTTTTGGCTTGTGTTAGGTCGGGGCAATACACGGGTTAAAGCACAAAAATTTTCCCTATGTAGATCAAGTGGTGAAGCACTACGATGAAAAACAGCTAAAGTGTGTAGTGAGGGCAAATACAAACAGTTTATTTCCAAGTATACATTTCTGGGTTTACTGGAAAAGGGATGAAGAGTTCAGTCCTATACGATTTAAAAACGCACTGTACATTGAGTATGAAGTAGATACTTTTCTAAAACTTAAAGATCGAGTTTCATCAAAGTTTTCGTCGGATGGAGTGTTTACAGAATGCGGTTGATGCTTGTTATCTTGCATTCGACGATGAACTTGATGACTGTCGAAAATTTCAACCTTCCATCACAGAAGATAAGTATATAAAAAATGTGTCGTTTGATAAGTTCCATTGTTTTCTCAACAGGAGAGGGAGCACTATGGAACTTTTGGAAGAATTTGTCCTCAGAGATCTTTATGACTACGTCACCATTACGTGTAAAGAAAATTTAATACAATATCTATCTATCAATCAGTCTCTCCGTGGAAGTCCAGAGGATGGAGTGCCACCAGCCTGCATCTTCAAGACTTGCAAGAAGAAAGTTTAAGTTCACCCCAAATAAAAATATTTTTTATTAGAGCACAATTCCTTAACAAATATGTTTATTCAAATTCTAGATCATATAAAAAAACCTGATATTAATTTTAAAAAATATAAAGTTAGATTAAAAATACATATTGATAATTTTTATCCGTTGCATATCGAATACCGTTTTCCTGACCAGATTAACCCAGCTCTTTTGATTCAGAGAATCATTAAATGTGTACAAAGTAATAAGGTTGCGGACATCCATGAAATTCTAATTGAAATTATGTATTTTAACCCAGATTTAAAATAAAATTGAGTTTGTTTTTAAGTTAAGTTGTCTTTTATTGAATAGTTATATGTATAAGAGTGTAAACGAATCAGATATTCAGTTAAAAATGAACCGTCGATTGTTACACTTACGAGTAGATACATCCCCGAGTCTGCCAACATCTTTTGGTTGGGTAAATCGGCTATTTTAATCTGTAAAAAAAGATCGCTCAAAGATCTGATGGGGAAAGCTTTCTGTCAGATTTGGATAGCTATACACTACACAAATCAGTACGAAAGAGATTCGATACAAAACACGTAAAAGCACAAGGTTCAAACGAGATTTGGCAACTAGATCTAACTATTATGTCTAAGTTTGAAAGTTTTAATAATGGTGTACGTTACATACTCTTTGTAATTGACGCATATTCAAGATACCTCTGGCTAATTCCTTTAAAGGATGAGACGGATCAGGTAGTAGCAGATGCTTTACGAAATCTCATTGAAGACACCATATGGATTCCAGGCTATATATGTTATGATGATGGAGGAGAGTTTAAAGGAAAGAGGATGAAAGGCTTAGCGAGTGAATATAATATCGGCGTTTATCATGTTCACTCATTAAACAAAGCTAGTCTTGTAGAGCTGTACAAAGAACAATAAAGGAAGGACTTTTCAGATATTTTAATTTTAATAATACATGGAAATACATCGACGTGTTAGATGATTTTGCAAAGGCTTATAATAATTCTAGACATAAAATGATTTAGGAACACACCATTCAAGGTTAAGTTATACATGATGTTGCTATACCGGAACAGAGATCTGAAGTTAAAAAAAAGGTTTCTATATAAAATCGGTGATTATGTTCGAATCTCACGCGTTTCCGGTAATTTTAAAAAAGGATACGAGGTTGGGTGGAGTGATGAAATCTACAAGATATATAGGATTTCAAAACTATTAGAAATGTATTATATTGAAGATTTGAATGGAGAACATATTGAAGGTGGGGTGTAGGAAGAAAAACTACAGAAAATAAAGTTTGACTCCAGTAAGAAATATGTAGTAAAAAAAAAAGAGATATTTAGTAAAGTGGCGAGGATACCCAAAATCGTTTAATTCATACATCAAGGCATGTTACCCTTCCTTCCTCACATATGTCTGACTATAGAATTGAATTGCCCAAATCTATTATAACAGACAACAGTCAGTATGAGGTAGGGCTTTGTGAGTTTCAATTTACAGGGAATATCTATAATATTACTAAGCCTACACACGCATTCACAGTCTATCGGAAAATGACAGAAGTAAATAATTATGCATCAAATACTATATTGGCAAGACGAAAGGAAACAAAAATAAAAGGAATTGACTATATTTATGATGAGATATGGATAGACGACGGATATTAAAACAATGAAAAAGCACTCCTAGAGAAAATGAAGCTGAAAATGAGACATAAATTATCATCTTACTGTTTCAAACTGACAAAACGCAACGCAAAATATCAACTGACTATGTATCAATGCTCACGTCACGTTCATTGCTCAATGTGAAAAGGAAAGAAAATCGATTATTTGTGTTGTCAGGAGAATTTTGCAATATAATGAAAAGATCTATCAAAGATGATATCCGGGAATTAAATAATGGTATAGCATTTAATATATATTTCCCGGCTCTTATATCTCATCCGAGATCATGTTATATTTGCTCTAACCTTGTAGACTATCAGTTAGTAGGTGGGAGCTAGTCGAGGCTGCTGAGAATTATTCAGCTTCCTTAGAATGATAGGTTATTCAGGATAACCTTTGATAACCACACTATCTGAATCTAAGCTCTGTTGACTTAAGATCAATTTATATCTATATAAGAATGGTTTAAGGGAAAATTTTCCATTCGTTCTTGGTCATTTGATGATAAAAATATACATTAGGAGAAGACATTAAAATAATTAAAAATATTAAATGGCCCACGCGTATTTAAAGAATTAAGAGGTTAGAGAGGACATGGTCTTGGGTCTCTATTCTCCCCCCTATTCCGAAATACAACACACTATCTAAAGAGTGGTGCTCGCTATCTATGGAAGAAGACCATTTCCGCCGGTTTCGATTCCGTTCAGGATATTATGCATGGAAATACCGCAAGGCATGTGTCGTAGTTTAAGGGCCGAGTTGGTGTATGTAGATTTGTTACGTACTTCAATAACTCCGTCATTTCGTTTTCTCTAAGAATTCTCTATTACTTTACTTTATTTAATCTTTTGCTTTACTTCTTTAATCCGAGAGGATTTCTATAGCCATGTGCAGCGATTCGAGGATTGAGTTAAACACTTATAACCAAAAATATATCTTTAATTGCAACCTAAAAAAAAATGAAATACTAAAAACAAACTTTACCTCTATAAATAAAAGAGTACTTGAAAATTACTACTTTAAAAATGAATATTAAATAATGGTTGACTTTAATAATGAGCGTTAATTGACACACAAAAAATTTATGAATTTCTTTACCTTTGAAAAAAAATAACACAAGTGTGGGCCATGAATGGTCTTTTGCAGTCTCCTTCTTTTCTTATGTTCTTATGTAATCCGCTGCGGGGTAACTTTGCCTTTGGGTCTTATGAAGACGGGGAAGTGGTTTGCTGTTCGATGCGTGAGTGTGGTCGCAGACGCCCAGCCGTGTCTGGTGGGAAGACTGACTTGGAGCCACAGGTGATTTCGGTGAGAAAGGTGGATGTCGTTAAGCACGTTGTCGTAGTCAGCTGATTTAAGCAACGGGACTGTGAAGGTAGGTTTTTTTTAATCTTCAGGTTAATTTTGAGATGCTTCGCACTGACGAGCGATGAACAAAAGTGACGACTCCTTTGATGAATTAGGGGTGGGGGTGGGGGAGTTCACTTTGGGTATTCCTCATTGGCGAGGATTATCTCTTGTTTTTGTTGAAATCCGAGAGAGGGAGTTTCTCTTACGATGTATATATGAGAGTGATTCTCAATACTTCTTCTTAGGTTCTGTTCGATTCGCTTTGTGCCGGGCCCTGCCGCCAGACTTGGTCATTTCGATGTCTACCACGATTTCCCCGTTCTTCTCCAGTTATCCGCTTATATACTTCACTGACCCACTGGGCATAGGGTAAGGGGGAGATAAGGGCTTATGCATTAAGCCTCTCTCTAATAACGATACTTTTCCGAGCGACTTTTACTTAGCCCTATAGGCATCTTCTGTCTTTCGTCTCGGATCCTATAATTTCGTCTATTACGCGAAACTTGATCCCAAATCTTAGGAAAATAGTGTTTGTTTATACATTGTTATTGTACCTGCACTCCTTCACTTGGTATTGTTTATGTCAGCTGTGACAGAAATCTGTTGATTCGTACTTCTCGGGGTTGAATGTGGCGTCTGGTGGCCAGCGGGTCGATGGGAGAGAAGGGGAGGGTTAAGGAATCACGTTTCACCGCCTAGTGGAAGGACGCTGTTGTAACCGAATGGGGTATCTGTTTTTAGGGTGAGATATCGATTTTCCCACAACATGCTTTGAAAGATCAGCTGGGAAGGGCGAAAAATACTATTACTAAAGATATTAGACAATATTTTAAAAGAAAGTTAAAATCTCAGAGTTAATCAGAGGTAGTCCCAAAAAATGGGTGTAATAAATAAGCGGAAATAGATGAATAAGAAGCCGAAGAAGAGAAAAAGTTGAATATAGATGATGAAGATGGAGGGGATGATTTTTCTCATAATATAAACAAGCATACGTTTCATAGATGTTCTCATAAAGTCATCGGCTGTAAATCATACACGTATAAAAATGAATGCTCTTCATCTAGCAAGCTATATCTGTTCTAAAACAGAACTCGATTTGTTTACCGTTCCACCAACCCAAACTTCCATCATTGAGAGCAACTATCAGTTTTACTCTCCACCTAGCAATATCCCTTCAAATCTTACCTCAGTTGAATATTATGTATCTAGTAGCGAACAGTATTATATAGATCCGAGTGAGGTTTATCTTTATATTAAAGCAAGAATTGTGAAGGCAGATGGAAGCGAACTTAAAGATGAAGAGGATATTTTCCCGGAAAATAATATTCTTCAAACTTTGTTTAGCAATTTTGACATTTATTTAAATAACACGTCTGTAAATTCCATTGGAAATAATTACCCTTATCGTGTATATTTAGAGACCCTGTTAAACTATACTGTAGAAAAAATCTACATTTCTTTTCACTGCAGGATATTACTCTAGTAAAGAATGTATAGAAAAGAAATATAGCAGATCGAAGAAAAAATTAATATGATGTATATGGAAAATTACACGCCGATTTCATCTCGCAACATAAGCTGTTGAGGAATGGAGTCTCACTAAAGATAATGTTATCCAGAGCACCACATTCATTTACACTATTTAGAAACCAGACCGATTTTGAAGCTATAATAGGATTATTAGAGAGTTTCCTTTACCTAAGAAAAGTCCGCCTTTCAGCATCAACTCATCTGGAGATGGAAAATAGGTTGCTTACATCAAACGCTAAGTACCCGATCACACAAGTTCGTATGCGAAATTTTACAATTGTGAATGTAATATCAATGAAGTCTGTTGATAATATATTCATGGGAAGAATACCTACGAGGATGGTAATTGGCATGGTTGACCATTCGGCATTTTCTGGTAGCTTTGATGCATCACTTTTTGAATTTAAACCTTATAATGTGAATCGTGTCACTATCTATATAAACCGAAATGAAGTTGAAAGGCCATTTGAATTAGACTATTCGGACGATGCAGATCCAGTTGCTTCAAGGGCTTTTTACTCGTTATATAACGGAATAGGGTGTATTGGAGGTGAACAGAGTATTGGAATTACAGTACGTATGAACAGTTTCTAAAATATTTATTGTATTAACCTAAATCAGGATAAGAGTACTACTTGTCTTGGTGAATGATCCAATCCTATGCAACAGGGTACATTATCACTACAGTTATAGTATAGATCTCCGTTAATAGACCCGGTTTTCCTTGTTATATATGCAGAGTTTCAGTCTGTTATTGAGGTAGATAAGTCTAGAAACCTACTAGTTTATTTTTAATAAAATGAATGCAATAGAAATAGAAGAACTTTTGTATCGAAAAGGAACTACAAAGCGAGTTTTTCATGGCTGTTTTGTGAGAGACACTCAGTTATGTCAACCTTTAAAACACGCAGCAGCTTATATAATTAATCTAGACAGTAGCCATCAACCTGGTTCACGTTGGATCGCTTTGTTTGTTAACAAAAGAAAAGTTTGTATTATTTCGACAGCCTATGCCTAGGGTTTTAGAATGATGTTTATATTCGTAAAACTTAGTAAAAATAAATAAAAATATTATCGTCAATCCATTCAGAGTTCAGAGTTACTTTTCAAACTCATGTGATTTATTTTGTCTATTTCATTTAGCAGTTGACAAACGGTAAATCATATGGATCTTTTATTGAGTAATTTGATTTATATAATGATCAAAGAAACAAAGAAATCGTTGTAAAGAATACTTTTAATAGAATGTAAAGAAAATGTTGATACTGTACACAATAAAATTAATTGTTGGAAAAAATGTAATTGTGTAGCCTATCGACTCAACTGTATTTATTATGTGCCATTATATAATATGTTTAACATTAATTAAATGTTTTTTCTATTAATCTGTAGTAAATGCATGCATATTTGAATTACAAAGTAAAATAAAACATTATAACAACCATGACTTTTTTAAACAAGTTACTACTGGAAAATAACTTACTTTGTGAACGAAGTTGGCAACTGCGAAAGTGTGAAATGTTCGAGGAAGTCAGATATCTCATCACATGAACTCCATTGATCTTTGTTAATGACTTCATATTCTTATGATTACTTAAAAGTTCCTAATCAAAGAGGAAATGTCTTCTTCCCAGCAAAAGCTATGAAGTACAATGTTAAGAGAGTTTTTTTCGAATTGGTTTTTATATCTCTAAAAAAAAATAAGGGGAAGGGAAAGGGTCCATTAGAGAGAAAAGCGATCTTTGCAGATATGTTAAATACGGTATGATTTGCTCCAATGTATGTGTGTGTAGACTCTAATTCCTTAAAAAAAAGGTTGCTGAAGCGATTTTTGTCTCCTTTTGCCGATGCCATATATAATAAACGGTCTAGAGATTAATATTTTTTTATTAATGCTCTGTTATCTAGCATTTGCATCATTAAACATACTAATTATTTTGAAAATGAAACGAGAGAACACCTACATGTGACCAAGGCTGGTAGTGACCAATGCTAGGAGGGGGTGGGCATTTTACTCATAACCTTACCCAATGTATGTATGTGTGCGTGTATGTGTGTGTATACTCTAGTTCATTAGAAAGCTCCAGTGTGTATGTGTGTGTGTGTAGACTTTAATTCCTTCGAAAAAAGGTCGCTGACCAAAGTATTGGTCGAGGGAGAGGGGAGACTCAGCATTTACCATAACGGTTAGGTGAGCGTAGGGGGTAGAGGGGGAGGGGAGACTCGGCATTCACGGTAAGGGGGAGGGGAGACTCGGCTTTACCGTAACCACATTACTACTTTCCTCTCATACACTTTATTAATTGCGTAGGTGCGGGGGTGCTTCAGGAGAGTTGCGTACCTTCTCTGTTATAACGCTCTAAGTAGTGACCTCTTCGGGCTTTTCAGATTATTTACCTTTTACATTTATTCACTTGTTCTAACTAAATTACTTCCAGAACCTCTCTACAAAGACTGACGGAAATCTGCGCTGGAGGCCGATTCACGCAAGTACTATTGTCAGTTTATGTAAGTTTTACAAGTCATTCTGGCATAAACATCCTCGTTGGTTTTCCTTTTTTTATACAAATGCTTCCTGTTATGGTTCCTCCTCCCCCCCACTCTATTCCATTTTCGAAATAAAATGGATACAATTCAAACTTTAATAAACAAGAAAATTCCCTAATTAAAAAGTCTGGCTTTGATCACTTCCGAATAGATCTGTATTTTTTCGCTCTTTGAAATTAAATTAAATGGAAATTATACATTTTTATAAAAGTAAATAAAAGGAAATAATTTTTAATCACTAGGAAATAAATATCCAAAACATATTTAGCGAGAATTAGAGAACTTAGAGAAAAAAAGAAAAAAACCATAATGTATGGATAACTCTTCGGTATATAAAAGAATAGAAATGGCTTTAAAACAAAATTCCACATCAATTTAAATTCCCTTTTATTTTAAAATCCTCTGATTCACTTATCTCTTACGTCGGGGACTATGGGAATTAGTTGTAATCTGGTAAGGATTAATACGAAACACCTGCTGGAATAATGAAAAAATAACTCCACCGTTAAATAACTGACTGGCTTGCAAGAGAGTTTGGCAGCATGCCAATCAAAACGTTATGGATATTATATATATATATATATATATATATATATATATATATATATATATATATCATGTCATGTATAATGGGAGTAGCTTCTCATCTATACATGTTTGTTAAACACCAGGTTGTATTTCGACTTTACCAATTTTATTTTAGCACGTTCTAACTGTGGGATGCAGTTATTTTTTATATGAGGTTGAAGATTGAAAATCAACTGACGAAGAGCCATTTTATTTGGTTTTATTTAAAATATTCAGATTTTTGTACAAACTTTGGCCGTGAGCTTTCACCTTTCTTCAGGCATCTTCAGACGGAAGTCTTGGTTATTTTTGAGGCGGCATTGATAGAAAGTTTTAATTCTCGTTGCCTCCTTTAGCGGTGAGGTAATTGTTTGGTGAGCAGCAAAGAATAAATTTCAAAGAGATGTACTTAATATTAGAAGATGATTTGGATAGTGGTAGATGAGAGTAGGTTTAAATTAAATTTGGAGGGATATTTTTCCCTAGTAGGGAGGCCAACACTAGGTTATGTCGTTAAATTTTCCTTTTTTGTGTTATTCTTTGTTTAATTGTCTATGGTTATTTATTTTTGGTCTAATTGTTGAGCTTTCAAGCCTTTATTAACTTTTAGTTCAGCAATTTACCTTGTGTTATCGTTTGGTGTATTGTTATTTATACTGTAGCGGACAACTCTACATCTCACTATGTCAGTCTCTCCCCGTTTTGCTTTTTTTTGTTTTGGTAATAACATTATAACTATTCAGGCAATTCTAACGAAATCTGAAATCCTAATGTTGTTTTCTATTCTCTTTCGAATAATATGATTGTAAAAGTTCTTCTAAGGTTAGCCCGAGAATAATTTTAATTTAGAAATAACATCATAACTATTTGGCCGATTCGAACGGAATTTGAAATTCTTATGTTGTTTTACATTCTCTTTCAAATGATACAATTGCCAAGGTCGCCCTGAGTTTAGCCAGGGAATTATTTTGTTTTAGCACTAAAATGATAACTATCAGGACATTCTTACAATATTTGAAATCCTTATTTTGCTTTACATTCTCTTTCGAATTATGTAATTACCAAAGTCCTTCCAAAGTTAGCTGGGGAATTATTTGGCAATAACCTCATAACTATTCGGCTGATTCTAACGAAAATTGAAACTCTTATGCTGTTTTACATCCTCTTTAGAATGGCTGTAGAAATATACGAGTTAACCGAGGCAGTTAAGAAGTTGCGAGTATATATATATATATATATATATATATATATATAGGTTGAGGATAAATCTCAAAATGAGACAAGTAAAATTTCTCATTTAATTAAGTACAACGTTTCGGGTACCTTACCCATCTTATGGTCTATAAGATAGATTTAGAACACGTTTAAAATTACGAAAATTATAATGCACACAAGGATTAGAAATGAATTATTTAGTTAATTGAAATTATGACAAATCGTTTGAAAACTATTGAAACTAAATCCCATTTAAATTCTGATTCAACTGCTTTTTCCCTTCTCATCTCATAAATCACTCAATTTGTTCACAACCTATCAATCTTTAATCGGTTCTTTCTATAATCTTTCCTCAGTCTCTCCGCTTTTGCCGTCCACTAAAGGTAACTAATATTTTTGTGTACCAATTAATTGCCCCAATTAGTATTTTTTATATTTATCCATATTTATAGCATCTACATATATTTAGTGTCATCAGTTTTTAAGTGATTTTTTCACAATTTCAATTTATTAAATAATTTATTACTATTTCTGCTTCATTAAGTGACTAATATCTGTGTCAATCAATAACTGCATCAACTAGTGTTATATTTATCCATATTTAAAGTACCCATAATTGATCCATATCTAAAGTTTCAATAGTTTTCAAACGATTTGTCATAATTTCAATTAAATAAATAATTTATTTCTAATCCTTGTGTGCATTATAATTTTCGTAATTTTAAACGTGTTCTAAATCTTTCTTATAGACCATAAGATGGGTAAGGTACCCGAAACGTTGTACTTAATTAAATGAGAAATTTTACATGTCTCATTTTGGGATTTATCCTCAACCTGAAAATAAGCCTTCTTAGAAGTAAACCTATAGAATATATATATATATATATATATATATATATATATATATATAGAGAGAGAGAGAGAGAGAGATAGAGAGAGAGAGAGAGAGAGAGAGAGAGAGGTCTTGCTCATAGCGAAGAAAAACAATGAAAAATAAACAAAACCCACCTGGGTTTTCTAAGCCACTCTACCCAGTCTCCGGTAACATACAAGTACGATAAAAATGGTAAATTCAGTTGACAGTTATTCCTGACCTCTGCTCAAAAGGCCTACGCTCCGAGGGTGTATTTATAAACAAACGAGTCAAAATATCTAACTGTCGATCTCGTATTACGCTCTCCCAGAGCGATACGATGCCAATAACGGTTGAATTGCTACCCACTTGTGTCGATTCAACATGAGATCCAGTTTCCCTAAGTTCAAAATGTCTAGGAAGAGAAATAACAGACGCCCAAAAGTCAGGGCACCCACGAGTCTTCCTTTGCTATCCAACTCTCCCTCCCATTACCGCGTGGGAGTAATTCTAGTATAAAACCGTTAGTCAAGAGAAAAAGAGGACGATTCTCGTTTCGTCACGACTTCGATAAGAACTTGCCGGGATAGAATTCCCCCAGCAAGTTTGGAAGGACTTTCATTTTCTTGGGCAATACCAAATTGCACCAAGTATAATCGGCATAGTTCGATTACCAAAGATCGTCAAGATATCTTACCTCCAAGTACCGTCGGCACAGTTCGATTACCAAAGATCGTCAAGTGATCTTACCCTATCTGAGTTTGACACCCCAAACTAGAAAGATTTCTCACCCAAAAGAAAAGCTCTACAAGCAAAACCAAATCGCTAGAAAATCATAAATCCATCTTCAAGCCTCGTCTGAGAAAACATTTTCAAGGTCATAAACGCCCTACGCATCTCCTCTTCAAGAGGTGTTTTGTTTTGGTTCCCTTCTCCTCCGTCGACTCGAAATTCCGCGTGACGTCACTCGTCCACCCCTCGTTTGAAGTAACGCCCTCTATTGAGAAGCAAATAAACTACACTCACGATGCCTCTCTTGACAATATTCGAATGAGGGTACTTCGTTTGGATTCTCTGGGTAAACCCCACTACCTTATGTGAGTAATCAATTCTATTTTCATGTCCCCCTGCGTTTAACGTAGATTATTTGTATATCGCAAAGACGAATTTTTTTAAAGTAAATTGATCTTCCTTAAACTACCAGAAACCGATTGTCGGTAACGGGACTTAAGAACCATTTTTAGGTTGTATTTTGTACGTGTATATATTAATTTTGTTTGTTTTGATTAATGTGCAGTAAAGGTCTATTTTGTTTAAAGTGTTTAAATTATCCTTAAACGAGTTGCGTTGTAGGTACGTATTTAGTATATTAACGAGAGAACTCCCCTTTATATTCATTCAATAGAATAAAAATAAGAAAAGCGCTCTTAGAGATTGATCCTGAAGCGATCACTGGAAGTACGAACATACGACCTACTTTATTAATCATAATAAAAAAAAATCATAATCTCGGCTAACCCACGACATATTTAGGTGGTGTCAGGTTAATGCAGTTACTTCAGAAGAACCCAAGTGTAAGATTATCTTAAAAGCCCTTGCTAACAACAAATAATTGCCAACCCGTTCAAGGAAAACTTAAATAAGGATGAATCAAACAGGTCTTAAAGTTTCAGGGGAATGTATTTAGAAGAGTAGGAAAGATAATATAAGGAAGGGGGATTTGTTTTGTTTTTGGACAGGGATAATTCAACTAAGAGGTTCAGTGAAAGGTAATGTTAAAGTGGGAAAGGACAAGTGACTCCAAGTTGCATACGTAACGTTCGTTACATTGGTGAGGTTTCGACGAACATAGCCAGAATATCTTCGTTTGAAATATTCCACAAACAAGGCCAAATTCTTGGACTAACCGGCAAAGAATTCATTGCCTACGTCCAAGATCAAGGAAGGACGGAAAGGGAAGTAATGAGAGAAGAAGCGCAAGCGCAAAGAGAGGCAAAAGAGAGAAGGATACAGATGGAAGCGGAAGAGAGGGAAAAGATACGAGAACACGAGAGAGCCTTGAGCAAGGACCAAGTGGAAGTGCAGTCCGTGGAGTCCAGGCCTGGGACATCTCAGGCCCCAACTATGAAGCTTCCAGCGTACAATGACGAGGACGACCTATACGCGTATCTCTCCCACTTCGAATTTTTTTTGGAAGTGAACCACTGGGATATCGAAACAGACAGTATCGCCAGACTACTCCCCCTTCTCAGTGTGCGCTTACGAGATATATTTGTATCCCTCCCCTCGGAGTTTCAGTAGACTACTCTACCCTCAGAGCAGAACAACTGGGCGCCATTAATCTAAATCCTAAAGATTATCGAATGAAATTTAGGCAGGCTAGGAATTCAGCCCGGACAAACCTACCGGCAGTTTGGGTTTATCCTCAGAAGGCACCTCCAATTTTGGGTGGATTAAGCCAAAGTGAGAAACGATTTCGACTTACTCGTCGACTTTATACTGAAAGACCAACTGCTTCCAGAATTACGGGCCTTTGTCAAGGACAGGAGAGCCGAGTCCTTTGACAATTCTTCGACCGAAGCCGATTTACACTCTTCAAACCGCAGGGTATATCTGAGAGAGGGAAACAAGAACAAGATCTCGTCCCCAAAGAAAAGTGGGTACCCTCTGAAACCCCAAATAAAGAAACCCCCTTAAGTTTGGAAGGAGCTCAGAACCTTCCAAACCTAGGTTTTTCCCAAAACGGGATGACACT
Organism: Ceratothoa steindachneri; assembly: GCA_963969495.1. Lineage (NCBI taxonomy): Eukaryota > Metazoa > Arthropoda > Malacostraca > Isopoda > Cymothoidae > Ceratothoa > Ceratothoa steindachneri. Next base: position 107,397,198 of record OZ018328.1, read on the forward strand.
GGGAAACCAACCCTTCGTTAGTAGCATATCCCAGAAATCCTATTACCTGTTATAATTGCGGGTCGCCGGGACACTTGAGTTACCACTGCAAGCAGAATTACCAGCTTAGAACTACCTCGGCACCACAAGAACATAATGTCACAGCCACGGTTCCCCAAGAACAAACTCCTGCTGCTACGCCTCCTTCGTCCACTGCGAACGCCCAGGAACAAGTGAACTTTTTATTTAACAAAAGCTCACCGGGAGGATTAATGTTCGAAACAGGCGCAGTAAATGGTTGCAGAGTCTTAACTTTAGTAAGAGATAGAGGGTGTACTTGTATAGTAGTTTAACGTAGATTATTTGTATATCTTAAAGACGAATTTTTTTAAAGTAAATTGTTCTCCCTTAAAGCAACCAGAAACCGAATGTCAGTAATGGGACTTAAGAACCATTTTTAAGTTGTATTTTGTTTGATTTGATTAATGTACAGTAAAGCTCTATTTTGGTTCAAGTGTTTAAGTTATCCTTGAACAAGTTGCGTTGGCAGCATTTAGTATATTAAAGAGAAAACTCCCCTTTATATTCATTCAATAGAATAAAAATAAGAAAAGCGCTCTTAGAGATCGAACTTGAAGCAATCACTGGAAGTACGAACGTACGACCCACTTTATTAATCATAATAATAAAAATTAATAATCTCGGCTAATCCACGACAATCGTATATTTGACAAGGGCCTCTCTAGGCTTTTCCGGGAATTATTGAAACTTTTGAAGGTCATAAGGTCATAAGGTCATAAATTAGCATAAGTGACTGCACGCGACTTTTAGTCAACATACCTTGTTTCTATTCTCGTTTGTTCTGTGTTGTAATTTTTATTGTATTATTTTTTAGTTTTTCAGTTATGTATATTTTGATAAAAGCATAGTTTGGTGCTTGGGAACTGACGACTGAGGGAGACTTTCTCCCGCAGTCTTGTAGGTATATTAAGTCTGATACCTGTTCCCTGTAGTTCTGGAATGACAACATTCGCAAGAGTAGACCAGACCTTTCTTTCCAGTGTTTGTGTGACGACATTGATGTGCTCTAGGTGCTTTCTCCTGTGTAGATCCCTTTGCCGAAGGTTACCTCAGCTTCTGGCTTTATTGATGATTAGTAATGTGAAGATCTGTACACGTTGGAGTTTTCTCATCTGGGTTTTGCTTGACGCTTTAGTCACTATTGCGGAGTAGATGAGCTTAGTCCGGATGTAGATCAGGTATATTTTTCTAATGTTGGCCGAGCTAAGATCTCTAAGCCTGTATAGCTTAGGGATTTATCCCTTTGCTAGGTTCCGCCTCTTCCTGTAGTGTCTCAAGTATCCATGTTCAGATATCTTTAAGCTTAGGACAGTTCCTTCGGCAGAGTAGCGTATCTCCACTCATCCATGATGATGGGCCACGTTAATCTGAGGCTCAGTGGGACGATATTGAATTTGTTCCTGTTGATTATGATCTTCCAGTGCCTATCGTACTGGTTGATGTTATTGATTTCCGCTATCGTGCGAGTCGCCTGTGCACTTGCTTTCCTCCCCGTGCACGAGACGATTAAAGTGATGTCATCTGCGAATTTCAGATACATCGTGTCCCTATGCACCGCAGTTGGGAGGTCGATGGTAAAGATCAGGTAGAGCAATGGGCTCAGGCAGCTTCCCATCGGGAACTCCTGCCTTAAGTTTGAACTTAGGTCCTCTGTAGCCTTAATCATGAGACATGCCCTTCTGTCCATGACAAGGTCAGGTCGCAGAGGATCCTTTCCAGGATTGAATCTAGCTAGAGGTACAGGATCTTGTATTGAAGTCCTTTCAGCCAGCTTTGTCGAAGGCCTTATTCACGTCCCTTAGCACGATTTCTTATTAGTAACCATACCCTTTGCAAAATGCTACTTTCTCTGTTAGGAGCACAGGGCTGTTTCGGTGCCCCTTTTTGTACTGAACCCGTGTTGTTGTGGGTCGGGTGCTCCTAACTCGCTCAATTGAGCTTGTAGCCTGTCAGCTATAATCTTTTCCAAGATCTTGCCAGGTATCTCCAGAAGAGAGATCGGGCTATAATTAGACACCTCGTCTGGGGGCTTGTTCCTATTCGGGATGAAGATGATTTTGGCCATCTTGTACCCGTCAGGGAAGTGGCCTGTAGTCGAAGCAGCATTCGTGGTGTTGACCAGTCTCTGAATAATTTGCCTTAGGGCAATTATGAGGTTGTTTTTCGTGATCCCAAACCATCCTGGTGTCCTCAGTTTGAAGGAACCTTTGGTGTTCATGGTCTCTTGGAATGTGATGGGGCGCTCGTGGTTAACTATCTCTTTTTTCCAGAGATACTTGCGGGTGGGGGTGGATTCCATGTATCACTGTACCGAGGTCATCGAGCAATTGGTCTTCGAAGTTCTGGTAGAAGTTGTTGTTCTCCTTAGGGGTAATCGCAAAAATCTCTTGCTATTGTGTCCTGAATATTCTCTCGAGAGACTTTGGTTCCTCCAACTTTAATTTGAGTTCTGAGTTTGGTGGGCAATCCCCTAAGTCATTGGATGTTGTTCCAAAATCTTACAAGATTGCTTTCCCTGCCCAGCCTCCCAATAATAATAATAATAATAATAATATAAGTATTTATGAATCGCCCTTCAGTGCTGTTAGCCCTCACAGGGTGCAGGTTGTGTAGCAAGAGCAAGTGTAAAGAAAGTTTACAGGGAAGAGAAGGCAATTCTGAAGAGATGAGTATTCAGGAGACGTTTAAAAGTATCAAGGGAGGGAGAAAATCGGACTTTGGCAGGAAGAGCATTCCAGAGTCTAAGAGCACAAACTGTCAAGGAACGGTCACCCATCGATCAGAGGACAGAACGAGGAGTGCTCAGGATGGGCGCGAGGTTAGACCGGAATGCCCGAGGAGTTTGACGACGGGAGAGGGCAAACGAGATATAAGGTAGAACCTCAAGGTTTAGGGCCTTGTAGGTGATGAGAAGAAATTTATAGTGGGTACGGAAGAGAATAGGTAAAGAGTGTAGCTCTTGTAACAGAGGCATCGAAGGAGAGAACCTGGGCCGGCGAAGGAGGAGCCGGGCAGCATAGTTTTGAACAAGTTGTAGGGGGTGAAGTGACGAAGAAGGGAGATTCACTAGAAGAGAATTGCAGTAGTCTAAGCGTGAAATTACGAAGGCATGAATAGCAGTCTCAAGGCTTCGTCGATCAAAATGGGATCGAACACGTAAATAATTGCAGAGGAAACCGAGGGAAGACGTACAGATACGATGGATGTGTGGTTTTAACGAGAATTGCTCGTCGAAAATAACACCAAGATTACTGACAGTATCAGAGAAGGCGACATTGGTTTCCCCAAGGTTAAGAGAGGGAAAGATAGCTTTAGATTTCTCCACCATCGAAGAGGTATCAACAAGGAGAACTTCAGTTTTATCGTGGTTAAGTTTGAGAAAGTTGGTAGACAGCCATTCGTTTATGGAGGTGTAGCCTAAAAGGAGTTTAGTAATTGATTAAACGAAGGACACAGGGGATGAAGAAAGGTATATCTAAGTGTCATCAGCATAGAGGTGGAAAGACAGGCCCAAATCGCGAGGAAGGGAGCAAAGTGGAAGGAAGTAGATGCAAAAGAAGAAGGGACCAAGGACTGACACCTGAGGCACCCTAAAATGAATGGGCGCGGGCTCGGAGAAAAGGTTATCGAGCGCGACCGACTGAGTGCGAGAGGAGAGGTTTTAGCAGAATCAAGCAAGTGCAGTGCCCGAGAGACCAAGGAAAGTTTGAAGACGATCAAGGAGGACAGTGTGCTCGATGGTGTCGAAAGCAATGAGAGGTCTAGGAGGACTAGACTTCATACTAGATTTCTCTTTGTTTCTCAATGAATATGTTTTTTAGCTCTTCGCTAAGTTGTCTCATTCTGGCTGTCATTTCCCGATTAAGACCTGTCCTACCAATTTTCTCATGTAATTCTCTATGTTCCCTGGCGATTTCCCTTATCTCGTTCGTCCACCTAGGTTGTGGGAGCATTTTATAGGAGATCCTGGGGACCCATCTCTCGTCGGCTTGTATGAGGATATTAGTATCTTATTTATCTCTCATCTATCTCTTCGAGATTGGCGTCTCCCAGGTCAGCTGGTTGGTATTCGCTGAGTATCTCTCTATATAGCTTCCACTTTCCTTTCGCATAACTTTTCCTAAGCGGGACGGCTTGAGTACTGGACTAAACAAGCAAGATTGTGGTGACGATCGGGATATTGTCGCTCGGTACCACGGGTCCATACCTATTGCTGATGTTGAAGGGGAATTTTTTTTCCTCGTTAACACTATATTCGCTTTAGTTGCCAAACGTTGTGATGGGAAGGTTGGGAAATCCAGCCCGACCCTCCTGAGTCTGTATCTTTCGAGAAGTAGCTCCAGGTTCCTTTCCCTTTGGTCGGGGCGGCCGTAGCTAGACGCTCTGCATCTGGCGTTTAGATTCCCGCCAGGCCCTGTTAGTCTACTGCGCCCGAATAGAGTGTAGAAGTTGGTGATCGGCAGGTAGTTGCGACAGGATGGCTGACAGGCAGCTGCCACGGTCAATTTTCCCACCAGGATTGGTATTTCGACATCCACGAATGATTTTTCTAAGTTTGGTAGCGTTTTGTATGTTATGTTTTTCCGGATCCGATGGCAGCGCCGTTGTATCGATCTTCGTGTGATTTTTGTTTATTACAGTGTAATTTGGAATCTTTATCCTGTTTGTTTTAATGTTCACACCATGCTCAGAAATGAGAATTAAGTCAGAATCCACTGTACGGAATGTTTCCGTATCGAATAGATTTTACTTCCCATCCGTTGACGTTGACTGTGAGTATTTTTAACATGGTGTTTTTGTTTTCCATGTTTGAGATGTTTAGTGTTTGTATCTTTCTCTTGTACTTTTTACTGCGTCTCTTTTTTGTGTTTCTTTATTTTGTTAAAATCTGTTTCGCTCAGGATGAGCACTTCGTCCATCATCTACTCTTGAATCTACGCGTCGTAGGACCATTGCAAGAGGCCAGTTTTGACTCCCTCGACTATTTCCCCGATGTTAGGATCGTCTGGGAAGGGAGTTTTCTCCGTCTTGTAGAATTGCATTTTAATTTCCTCTCCATCAAACTTGGTAGTTGACGAGGAGTCTTTCCCTTGCCTTTGCTCTTTGAGCTCACTGGAGCCTTAGAGAGAAGGGCGCATTCTTCTTCTTTAGAGGAGGATGAGGAGCCCGAGAAGTTACCTTCAGCTTGTTTTATCCTTCTTGCTGTTCTTTTTTATTTCAGCTCCTGGAGCCTTCTAGCCTCTATTCTAGAGTTCCTGATCGTGGACCTTTGAAGTGCTGGCGTGGCCTCTGAGATCGCACTCTTTTTGAGTTTTTCTCCTTCTACTGGGAACGGTTTTGCTGATGCTTTCTCCTCGGGTTGGAACTGCAATTGTAGAACTTCTCCTGATGGAGAGTTGTCCGGAAACCACATTTCCGCAAGATGATTATTTTTGAGCATGTTGTTTAGCTCTTTGGCAAAGCAGCCTGGGTTAGTCAGGTTCCTCACGTGGGCGGACAAAATGTACGTGATGAGGATTTTTATTGAGTTTTCATTACCGACCTTCAGGTATGTTTTCTGTGGGGCGCTTTTGACGTATTCAGCAGCACTGATCTTGATGCTTAGGCGTAGGAGGTGCTCGCCCTCCTAATTTCCTCGTCTTTCTTTTAAGTTTTTCTTCTAAGGATTTATTTCTTTGGAGGAGGCAGGCCATTTCCATTGCCCCGTGTTTTTGACTACAGTTCGGTCACTTTTCTTCCATTGCCGGGCATTCGCGCCATCCGTGACCTTTTCCACTGCATTTAGAACAGACCAATTCTTTTTCCTTGTAGTCTTTGGTTTTCTAGCTTGAAGCACCTGAGGAAAATTTGCACCGGAATGAACTCTTTTCCTTCAATTTGGTTCCCGCTTATTTTGGCGTAAAGGAGCAGTAAACCACTTCCCTTCGCCTTTGCCGCCATCTGCGTATCAGAAAAGATTTTTTTTGTAACACGGGCTGATACTCCATGTTATCTCTCCTGTTTTTAAACTTCACGACTTCTGCTATTTCCCCAGGGCTGGTTTCTCTCAATCTCAGCTTTAATGACTTCTTCAGAATGTTGGCCGACCCCCAGGTCCACACTTCTGTGGGCCTGGATCTGGGAAAGGGTGCTGGGCTGAAGGTTTATTTCCCTCAAAGCTTTTACCCCTTCCTTCTTTTTAAGGGTCTCGATATCATTCTCCTTATCGCAAATTCTTACATATCCTGATGGAGTATCGATTAACCCGAGTACCGCCAGATTTAGTTTACTGAATAGGGTTTTCAGAGGGAACCTTGAGGCGCTGTGGTCCGCCATTATAGCCGGTATGTAACCCCCTGAAAAGGGCAGTGCACTTATATATGTTTTCACGCTGGCAGTTATTTGCTGTTTATTAAAGGGAATCACAAATCTGTATGTTTTAAAGTTTTCGGTTTTTTAATTAAGATTTCAAAATTTTTTGCTTTGAAGAGAATAGTCGCCCCCCCCCCTCGCTTACCCGCCGCCTCGATAGAAAAAGGATTTGCCTTTTGTGATGAATGATAACGATGGATGAGATGAATCCAGGGGGGGGGGGAGTGTATTCTTGTGGGATGACTTATGGCGGACTTATTGACAACGCCGTCTCCCCAAGGGTGTTTTAATCGCAACCACATCCCATCAAATCATAGAGACCGTTGCATGTCCCTCTATGGTCCTAGGAGAGTCCCCCGCTGGAATTTACAGAGGTGGTTGCAGTCCGTCCCTTATCCGGAATATTTTCTGACATTGTTATCGGCTGTGAAGTACTCTTCAAACCAGCTTAATCTAATGTTCCAATTATGCCATAGCAAAGGATAAAGAAGAAATTGAGTTAAACACGCGGCTAATGCAATGAGCGCGAGAGATATACATTGTATACTTTCCGCGTGTTTAACTCAATTTCTCCTTTGTCCTTTGAATTCTCAATTAATTTCTCTTTCTTTCACAACCCCGATCTACCTTGCAAAGCGTGCTTAAAAACTTGTCCATTCGGAAGATTTTTTGGTCTTCCGCGTAGCCGAGTGGTTAAAGGCTCACTTTAATTGAAATGAAAGTAGTTGCTCGCTGCCTCAGTGTGCTTGGTTCAAGGCGAGTTTAAATGCGCGGGAAAGAAGAGCCTTAATAGAACTTATTTTACCTTTGCATACTGTAAATGAGAAAATGTATTCAGGAGCCTGTATATGTGTGCTTACTCTAAAGAGATATGGAGAAGTGTTTTATTGTGCGAGTTATTTGTACAACTGACAGTTTTTCTACATCCATTTAACGTAAACCCAAATATACAAACTAGAGATCACATTTTCCCCCTTGCTGTGCACCAAATTTAAACTAAATTCCATATTAAGACTCTACTTTACCGCGCATTTAATCTCGCCACCTCCTCCTACGATTGCGCGGCGTCTGTTCCCATAGAACTAATACCCAATGCCGCGACAACTTCAGGTCGCTTTCTGTCATCTTCGAATTGGGCACACTCACGGGACGCACCGCTATTTGATGGAGATTTCGCCTGAATCTTACTGCGACGAATGTGTTTTCAAATCACGACTCGCATTGAGTAATTGCCGAGTAGCATACCGGGTAAATAATACGGAAAAAACGGTCGCAAGGGACTCCGCCACAGACGCGGGGTCCGAGATTTTGGTCCCATTCTCCTGGTGAACGGGAGGCGACTCCCGCGAGAACTTGCCCCGAATCCTTTTGATCCCTTCCACACCTCTGCAGGGAAGATATCCCCACTAAGCTAAGACACGCATGCCGGCCAGGAAGATTGGTGGGCATGCTTCGAAATATATCGAAACCTAGCCTTTGCTCAATGAAATTCACCGATATTAAAGTCGTTCGGTTGGCGCTGATAGCGCATGTAGTCATAACGATTCTGTCTGAGGGCCGTCTCACACTCGGCCGACACCCGATCAAGCGGATAGCGTACAAAAAGGGCAGATGTTTCAGGGAGAGTAGTTAGGCCCACGACGATTGGGTTGCCGGACATAAACTCAACGGCATCTTCCATCGACCGAAGCCCAATGACTAGGGCAGATAAATGAGTCATTTCGTGATATTCAGACGACTCCGCCAGTTATAACCAGCACCGTCATATTTTCAGGCGGCAGTGGCTCAGAAAATGATAGTTAAATTTGGAAGTAATCATTACTTTGGATGTTATGGATCTCCTCTCCCACTCAAAATAAGGTATTGCATGAGTGGAGCACAAAGATAGATCAAAGCAGGAAAATGAAGTGCTTCTCGGACAATGATGCGTAAACTCACCCAAGTTTAGGACACATCTCTAGCTTGTCTCTCAGGTCGGCAAGGAGCTGACACTTGGAATTGATCATGTATTACGACCCACAGGTGCTGTCTACGGTTTAAATAGCTGAGCAAAAAAAGGGCCTTAGCAACCCTGCCACGAGACACCGTAGGTCACCTGCGTCGAAGACGACTAATGGTGGAATGTACGGAAAAATAATAGTATACCTCCTACTCGTATTTAGGTGAAGCTGCAATGCTACTGACTGAAAAGTGGTATTTGTAGTAAATTGAACCACGGAAACATCATATCGGTGTAAATCGTGCATCTGGCTTTTCCGGCCTCTATTCCATGATGCCGTGCAATCCACACAGGCGCCATGTATAGCGAAGCGAACTTTGTCGAGCTTAAAACACTTCCTTTAGGTGCAAAGTGCGGGTAGACAAAAGGTTGAGGGCTTAGTCGCAACAAAAAGAAAAAAGAGAGCTTAATTAGCTCTGAGAGTGAGCAAAGGTGGAGCGTACCAACAACTTTCCCAGACCCCATCAGAGTGTTCACGTCAACCCAGCGACGGGGCTTCCCTTCTTTGCATTCAAACTGGTAGGGGGTGCCGTTCCTCCGGGCACCAAGTGTAACAAGCTACCCCATTTTATTAAGATTGAGTCCATAATTTTACATGGAATGATGTCCAATGTCTCATTCAATTTAGGTTGAGTCCCTCATCATAAATGGAGGAATGGCCAATTCCTCATTTGTCAAGTTGTGAAGTGGTTTTATCGAAGTTACCCACATTTTTCCTTAAAAACAGCTAAGGGAGATCTGCTTTTGGAAGGACGATGAAAAGGAGGTGAAAGAATAAAACTTTTCCAAATTCAATCTTTCTTCTTTTTGGTCTCAAAAAATGTTTAAGTGAAAAAAACCCCTGACAAGACGAAATAAATAAGCTAAAAAAATCGGTCGTGGATACAAAACTCAAAAACGCTTAAGTTCCAAAATTACTTCCGCTTCGTGGTGGACAAAAGAAAGTTAGATTTGAAAATTTAACTCTATGAATTATGGAGTCGATTTTGGAGGGAAAGAATTTAGTTAAAAAAAAATAATAACTGTAGGAAAAATTGCTCCTTGCCCAAAAGGGCAAAAGTTGTGGAATATTTTTTTTAAGATTCTCATATATCGTAACTGTTTATCCTCCTTAGGGTGGTTCTGATTTTGTTTTTTAAAACAGTTTCCTGTCATTTATTGTTTTATTTGAACTGTTGCCTTAATATATATATATATATATATATATATATATATATATATATATATATATATATATATATATATATATATATATATATATATATATATATATATATATATATATATATAGATATATATATATATATGAAATGAAAAACTCACAAAGTATCACGTGAGGGTAGCAAATGATGCAATGTCCTGCAGGAAAAAATGAAATAGTGTTTCCGAGTACTTTCGAACTTTATTAAGTTCCTTATCAAGGATAACTACAAGAAATAATATTATATTAGAGGAATATATACGAAAGAAAAGTATAAAAGACCGCCTCAAAAACAAGAAATCAACAATAAGGAAGACGGAAGGGGGAAGGTAAAGATTCATATTAAAAATGACAAGAAGCAGGTAATAAGGTCAAACTGAGAAGACGAATGGGTAACAGATTAAGAGAAATGGAGATAGCCTAACGTGGGAGATTATAAGAAACGAGAAGCGAAAGAGTGATGAAAATACAATGTACATAACAGAGCAGTGACATAATTAAAAAAAAACAAAATGGGTCCACATAACTAAATATTGTATATAAAATTAAAGAGAAAAGTCAGAACTAATTTATTTTAGTATTAGTTTTTTAATTATAGAATCTATTTTATATAAGCAAGGGGAAAGTTTGTAATTATCACATTGGCATATAAAAGCACATTCAATGATATTCCTTTTTATAGGGTCATTAGAACAATAAATAAATTTTGCTGAGTTCCCGTTAATTAAATAGTCCTTATCTGACATGTGGACAAAGAAAGCACTGTTATTTTCCCCTCTTCGCACATTATATTTATGTTGATTTATGCAAACAGAAAGTTGTTTACCTGTTTGTCCATAATATTTACTTAGGCAACCAGAACACTCAACTGAATAAGCCCCCCCCCCCCAAAAAAAAAACAAACTAATAAATTCTTAATGGTCGTCTCATATTTAAAAGCAACATAAATGTTAAAGTTATTAAAAAGACGGGAAAGATTACTAAAACAAAGAAAAAATGGTAGAACTAAAATGTTATTACTATTAAAAGGGAAAGTAGGGACAGTTTGATAAAATGTCTTTTTAGCAGAAGGAACACAGTTTTGAAGAAACGGGTAACAAAGCTTATGTCCAATTTCAAAAATATTGGAAAATTCCAAATCCATATATTCCGGGCTTACAACTCGTAATGCCCGTAGAAACATCGAAGAAAATACAGAACGTTTAACTTTAGGGCTGTGAGAAGAGTAAAAATGAATATAAGAATTTGAATTAGTAGGCTTACGAAAGATAGAGTATTTAAAACCTGTATGAGTTCTATGAATAAGAAGATCAAGAAAGGGAAGGGTTCTATTATTTTCCATCTCGTGGGTAAATTTAATTGAAAGGACATCGCATACTTCTCAAGAGCCTACCACTCCCCCCCTTGTACGTATTATTCTATAGTGTTTCATAAATGTACTAAATGTTGTTATGGACAAATGGAGAAATAACTATAGGTACGTTTAAAACAAAATCAGGTCAATGTACACAAACATAGCAAGCAATCAAGTTTACTTTCGAATATGTACCATTGTAATCCCACAATCAACTGGGACAGGGAAAAATATATCACCTATTGCAATATTTATATTTCCAGAAATATTTAAGAAAGTATTTGTATTGAGACTTCCCCAATTTTAATTTAAACACAGGGTGATTTTCATTAGATCCTATTATCACATCGTATAATAAGCATGAAATTAAGATCCTCGTTTTGGTCTCCTTTGCTTATGTAGAGTTTGGGAAAAGAGGAGCCTTCCTTCTCCTTTATACAAACTCATGTATTCTTTATCCTTGTTCATTCCTTAAAAAGTTCTTCAGAAACAAAGACGAAAACTCTCGGAATCTTCTTTCCTTTTTTCTTGTTGCTTATATATATATATATATATATATATATATATATATATATATATATATATATATATATGCATATTTTGTTAAAGATCATAGTATATTTCACCTTTATTAATTTTCTTTGGAAACTTTCCATTTTTCTTATTATCTTTTTTAGTTCATCTTGTAGATAGTAAACAACTTCTTCTACGTTCATCTTTTTTTTTAATGAAGTGTGTTTGGTAAAAACAAAACTTGACTTTAATTGCTGAGCTTTCGATCTATGTGATCATCCTCAGAGTTTCGTTCTTCCTTTATCCTTGAAGAATGGTGGAGTCAGAATGAAAAGAAAACGGATTTTAGGGGATATTTATTCTTCCTTGCTTAAACGTTATGTCAAGGGAACGGTCCACTTCTGTATAAGCGGAATTTTAACAACTTTAATGTTCGATTCCATCCCGTAGTCTGTATGTGGATAGCTGGCCTTTCTTCGTTAATTAAGATGGCTTCTAAGGTGTTCAGTCTAACTTTATTTCCGTTATTTCTTTCGATCGTTGTGTTATTAACCAATATGTCCCTGGTTAAGCTGATGCTATGTACATTCTCCATATGATTTTGGGGGGTTCCATGTTGCAGATGCATTGCCAAATGCATCGAAAGTGTTGTAGTAGTCATACCAACAAATTTTGAGTTGTTATGAAGCTTGCAGTCTTCATTCAGACAGGTAGACTCGTAAATTATGTTCCTAGACTTCAGAATCGAGGAGTTTTGGCAGATGTTGTTTTTCATAATGAGATTATTAACTCTTGTCGTTTTGTAATATATAATTATCTGAATCTTGTCCGTTTGCTTCTTAACTTTGATTTTACAGGTAAAAATCTCCTTGCTGTTTTTTTCGTCTATTTTGTAGGCCAATGACTTTTGATTTCTATAATACAGTTTGATGTTATTTTCTGCTTCCTGGCTACTTTCCGTTTCATCCCTGTATGTGAATTGCCTTCTTAAAAATGATTGAAGTTGTTTTTCAATCATGCTGCTCGGGAAACCGTTGTTGCTGAGGGTTTGTTTTATGCGGAAGATCTCTTAATGGAACAGTTCCCACGTAGAACAGCATTTGTATGCTCGGCGTATGTATGAGCCGATTACACTTTTTTTGTACCTTTCAGGACATTCACTATCCGCGTTGAGGCATCTTCTCATGTCTGTAGCTTTTCTGTACACTTTTGTAACGTAATTACCATTACGTCACAAAACATAAATTACGAAGTTTAAAATAACTGGTTCATTTTCAACGGCCAAATCGCCCGGGCGGAATCGCTCTTGTCGGACAGAGCAACAAATTGCTGTTGTGCGAGACAGTGTCACTCTGAGTCCGGGAAAATCGTTTCGCCGATGTTAGTAGCAGTTGGACATCCCAACCACTTCATTACATCGGATTCTAAGATGAAAATCTGCATATGCATGCCTACAAAATTCAACTTACGCAGCATCTTCAGCCACTTTACCACGGGAGGCGGAAGCAATTTGCTGACTGGGTTGTGGAGAGACTTGCAACCGACGAAACTTTGCAAGGAAAATCATCTTCAGTGACGAGGCCCACTTCCACTTGAGTGGATTTGTTAATAAACAAAACTTCTTGATTTGGGAAAGTGAAAATCCTTGAATAATGCAAGAGTGTGAAATGCATCCACTCAAAGCGACTGTGTGGTGTGGTTTTCAGGCAGGTGGAGTGCTTGGATAGTTCTTCTTTGAAGATCATGAGGGAAATGCAGTTACCATTAATGGAGAACGTTATTAAGACATGATATCGACTCAGTTAAGGCCGAACTTGGAAGATACGGAGATTGACAACCTCTGGTTTAAGCACAATTCCTAACCTCAATGATGAAAGCAGACGTGTGATTAAAAGCATCGAGTCACACATCTGTGAGAGAGTTTTTGGAAATTTCGAGAAGAGCATAAATGTATGCAGACTCAGTGCAGGTGGACATATGCCCCAAATTGTGTTTTATTCCTAAACGGGAGACATAACTCATTATAAATATGGACACAATAACAAGGTTTATAAAAATTCGTTTTAATTATTCACCTTTCAAATTTGGCGCTCTTTATGGAACACCCTATATAATATATAGGAAGCCCAGCAAACACTGCACTAAATTCAACCTTGAATAATTCAGTCAAATGTAATTGGATATAAATGAAAATTCGTATACAACAGTTTATTTGTATTTTCTATTATTTTTGAAAGGTTCAATTTTATATCTATAATAGTGTTGGTACAATTCAAAATATAATATAGTCACTAAAATATTTGCTTGTAGAATCAAGAAAACGTGCGATATTTGTGCATAGGAAATACGAAGTCTCTCTGCCGAGGTTATTAGGCTATAATTAGCCTTTTTTTCTCTCTTTCAGTCATATTTAAACTTATAAATTGTGTCATTATACCCCTTATCATAATGGTGTTAAGTTTAAGTAATAAAAATATAATAGAAGCATGTTTTAAACAAAAAGGTTGGAATGAAAATATAGTTTTCCAGATAGAAATTGGAGTAGTTCAAGTGTTTATAACTTAATTAAAATAATATAAACTACTGGTTCTATAGCTCGAAAAAAAGGTATTGGACAAGATATTTTGTGTTTACTGACGAAAAAGATTTATCACTCAAAGACAAAGGACATCCATCCATCTCGCCCTTATTATGAATCTTCAGGATTTAGCAAAACAAACAAAAATAGAACAATGGTTTCTGCGGGAGTGTCATGGAATGGAAAAAAAGAGAATATTTTATTGATATACAAAAATCCAAGCTTAAATCAGAAAATTACATCGAACTACTCTCTATCGACCTGCTTCTTGATTGCAATAACTCTATTATTATTAAGACTTAATTCTCCAGCAAGATATGAGCCCTCTTATATTAGCAAAACAACACAACATTTTATAGAAGAAAATTGACCTTATTTTATTAAAAAGGATGAATGGCGTCTTCAATCGACTGAGGAGGCAATTGAAAATGTTTACAGCAATATAAAAAATAAATTTAGTGATTCTGAACTTAAGGAAATAAATATTCTTGGATGGGATAACATAACGCTATCTGATTTTGGTAAATGTATTTCTTCCTTTAAAACTTGATTAAAGGATATAGGTAACCAAGAAGGTAGAGATATGGATCATTTATTTAAATAGAGTGCTATTGATTTATTTTAGACATTATCTTTTGTTTGAAACAATCGGCAAGCAAATTGTTAGTGAATATTCTTTTTAATTGCAGCAATACTATTATAGTTATATTAATGAATCTTATAATGATGATATAGAATACATAGATGCTTTAGTACACAAATTTCCATTTATATCGAATCATATTTAACTCAGTTATCTAAGTTTGAATTTAGCTAGGTTTTTGCTGGGCCACCTAAAATAAAGGGTGTTCCATTAAGACGGATCGAAGTTAGCAGTAAATAAAACGGTCTTATCGGTGAAAATTTATTGATTTCACTATTAGATCATGTTATTTGAGTCATGGCAATTATTTGTAAAAAATAATATCAGCTAAATGTCCGCCAAGGCTTCGGCGGCACACCTCCACTCGATGGTCAAAGTTTTTGATGACATCTCTGCATAGTTGCTCCTCGATCTAACCAATATGCCTTATTATCTCATCCTTCAGCTGTTGAATTGTTGTTGGCTTGTTGGCATAGACCTTAATTTTGAGATGACCCCAAAGGAAGAAATCTAAAGGCGTCAAGTCACACGATCGTGGTGGCTAATTGACCTCGCTGTTTCGAGAGATGATGCGACCTGGGAACTTCTCATTCAATAAAGCCATTGTTGCATTGGCTGTGTGGCATATGGCGCCGTCCTGTTGAAACCACAAATCTTCGAACTCCCTATATTTCAATTCAGGCCATAAAAAGTTGGTTATCATGGCACGGTATCGCTCGCCTGTCACCATAACAGAATTCCCGGCATCATTTTCGAAGAAATACGGCCCAATGATTCAGCTAGCAAAAAATGCACACCAGACAGTGACCTTTTGTGGATGCAGTGGCTTTTCAACAATCTTCCTGGGATTTTCATCAGCCCAAATGCGACAATTCTGCTTATTAACGAATCCCCCAAGATGAAAATGGGCTTCATCACTAAAGATGATTTTTTTGCGAAAAATCATCATCGGCTTGTCTTGTCTTTGCTCGTGCACCCATTTGACGAATGTACGGCGCTTCAAATGGTCAGCAGTCTTCACTTTTTGTGTCAATTGAATTTTGTAAGCGTGTAGAGACAAATCTTTTGTCAAAATTCGATGCAACGTTGTTGTGGAGAGGTTCAATTCCTGCGCGCGATGACGAATAGAGGTGTCTAGATCTTCGGCCACATTCTCGCGCACTGCAGCAATGTTTTCAGCTGAACGGCGTAAACGATCACGCAATAGCGTTTTCATATCTGCCACCGACCCCGTTTGTGTGAATTTACGAACAATTTTCCCAATTGCACTCTTGGTTGGTCGATTATGTTGACCAAAAAAATCGCGAAGTGCTAAAGGTGTTTCTGTTTGAACGTCCATTTTCGTAATAGGCTTCGATAACTTTAACACGTTGTTCGATTGTTAATCTTTCCATGGTTGAAATTGGCAAAGAGTGAAGTTGTTAAATCTGAAAGAAAAAGAAAAAAATCATTAGACACTTAATCATAACTCACATTTAAATTCGGTCCAAGTTATTGAAACACCATCTACATATGTATATTATGAGAGCAGCTTCTTTTGTATACATGTGTTATTCAAAACCAGGTTGTATTTTGCCTTAACCAATTTCGTTTGGCAACGTTTTTATGTGCGAATCAGTGTTTAATCTCTGGTTGTAGCAGTAAAATGAGTCTAGTAATACCACCCATTTTATTACGACTTAATAACAACTAGTAATAAATTTGGGCGTCAGCATTCGCCTTCCTTCAGGCATCTTCAGACGAAAGTCTTCTTTCTTCTTGATCACGCGGTAACGTTCCGTTTATCCATTGACGCTTGACTACTTTACGGTATAACGGTTTAGCGAGGAACGCTGGAAGCGAATAATGGAGCTCGCGTGTTTGGGAGATGGATAGATGTATCGTCCGCCTGAATTTTTTATTCGTGTTCGTGTTTGATTGTTTGTACTGAGTGTTTGTCTGTTTGTATGAAATTTGTCTCCTCGTGTTGTCTTCACTTTGCATTTCCCCAAGATACACTTCACTTTTGTTTGGCATTTTGTTCACCGTAGTTTTTTGTTGACTTGGTCACTTTTTTAAAGTCTTCATCGGTTGTCCTTGTCTTTTTCTTGTTCGGAAGTATTTTCTGATAATATTCATTTAATTATGTTGGTTGTAATAGCGGTTGTTTTCTGTCATTGAGAAGTAATTTTTTAATAACATTTTTATTCTCTTATGTCTTGTATTCGGGGTTTTCCATCTCGGTGATTTTTTAGCTCTATTGGAGCTGGGTCTTATTTTGGGACGCTGTCCCGTTTCTCATAAAACAATGGCTCATTATTCCTCCTCTGTTTGATTATTTTGAGGGAAAATAATAAGCCATTGGCCAGTATGGATCATTTCAGTTGTCCATCATTGTTTCTCTGGTAGATCTCTTTGTGGTTCGGTACCACGAGACTTATACCTTCCACATACTAAATCTTGAACGTTTTACGGCGTAAGGTGGAGACTCTGATTAGGTCATTCAGAAGTAATTGCTTTATAACATTTTAATCTTCTTCTCCTGTCTTTTCCTTGAAGGCCAATTTGCATGTTCCTTCATGTAGGGCTTTGACTACGTCTTGTTGCCTTTCCTCCTTTTATAGGAAGTACTCTTTGCTGACGTATACCTTGAGGTTAATGTCTATGGCCTCGATCCTTCTAATTCTACTCTCCACGTCGGTTTTCCAACGTTCGTCTTAATTCTGTTTGTTTCTCTTGCGGAAACTGTTTCCTCTTATTTCTCTTCCTTACTAACCTTAGGTTTCTTCCCTTTGTGGGCTTGGCCACACTGGGGTTTATGATTTTTGAGGACAATATTCTCACGGAACAATATTTTCTTCATTCCATTAATTTCAGCATGCTATGGAGGGTTTCTGGCAAAGTTCTTAGTTTGCCTATGTTCATTGCATGCCCAGAGAGCAAAGAAAGTATGCCTGTGGCACCCATACTGCAGGATAAATAGGCCCGGTGAGGAACCACCACAAATGGGTTCTCGATGGATCTATAAAATCCTAAGATTGAACACAAATATTAACTAATTAGGTAATAAGACATGTAATAAATAATAATACATTGTAAAAATAAAGAAATATTTATATTATAACTGTACATTTATTATAAATTCATAAGAAAGGCGAGCAAATAACTAGTTCCCACGCGGCTACACCACACACACACACACATATACACAAAGGAGCAGCTGCGGGACGGAAAGATACCGATGCTTAATAATTAAGGAAGCCAAGCAAATACAGAGTGAGATATGCTTTGGCCGTTAAGTTTTTCTGAAGGTGTCAAAGGAAAAATATACAGTCATCTCTTGATAGGATCTGCCAGCCCGGTAAAGAAATGTATCAACTGTAAAGAAATGCATCAACTGCAGAAATGCATATAGGACCTTAGCTATTTCATGTTCAATGATGAAGAAGCAGATTACCAGACGGAAGAAAACAGAAATGAATGAAGACAACGAAAGGGAGGAAAACACCACATACTCTGCGGAAACTGCAGGAGGATCAATGAAGGCACCTGCACAACAAACTACAAAGGTAATCTTGTAATGGAACATGCGACTAGACTTCATCCTCTGTATAATGCATGCTCACTTTTGTGAACATAGAAAACCCAGTTCCCGGAGAACCCACCCTCAAGCGAGATCTACAACAGAAACATGACACCCAGAATTAAGCTTTCCCTTGCAGGTGCACTCTTTGGTCATGTGTTTGTTCAGGGCGTAGCATGTGAAGCATACATGGATAGAGACGAATTTTCGCGTTCTATTTGGTCGGGCGATATTTTAGTGTAGAGAGCTAGTAGCCGTGTTGCGTTGCCTTTTTTGCCATTTCAGTCGTTTGGCAAATAACTTTGAAGACATGAGTATGTTCTTCCCCGTATGGATTTATATATTTAATTATATCCTCGGTGGTTGCTCATTTCTGTTCTCTTTCCAATTCTTTTCTTTTTCATTTCGTTGGCCGAGTGTGCCCATAGCCAAGGGTTGAGGCACATGCATACCACATATCTCTTTGTTGTGACATCCAGAGGTGGAAAGGAGAGGGTGCGAAATGCGAGGCATATCTTGGCGAGTTTCTTCGTTGCATCTTCACTCAGTAGTAAGTCTAAATCCTTTTTGGTGTCACAGAGTAAAACATATCCATTGAATTGTTTCTTGATTCGTAGTAAGATGACATCGATTTCAGAATATATTGTCTGCAGGGTTCGTTTACGGGTTGGGCTTACCTTCCAGGCGACGATCCGAAGAGGGACCGTCTTCACACATTCGGTGTCGTCCATAGTGGCTCGTGAGGATCGTACTTCCCGATGGTGTATTTCCATTTATTTGATTATATTGGGTTGAGGAATATGTTCTTGCGGTTTTATCAAATTTATTCATTACCATTAACAATTTTTAAAAAACTTCATTTTTAATTAATAACAATATGCAATTTAATCAATAATGTATTCTCCGTTGTTATTTACGACTTCTTCCCAGCGTTCAAATAGTTTTTCGTATAACCAGGTTCTTAATTCCACATCAGTATTGAATGAAACGCCGCGCAAATTGTTGGAGAGCGATCGGAACAGATGGAAATCTGATGGCGCTAAGTCTGGCGAATATGGAGGATGCGGCAGGATTTCCCAATTAAGCGTTTGGACGTCGTCTTTTGTCATATTGGCAATGTGAGGACGAGCATTGTCGAGTTGGAGAAGGACTCCATAACGTCGATGAGGTCGCTTTTCACGAATAGCTTCGGTGAGTAGATACATTTGTTGAACGTAGAGTTCTGCATTGGCAATCTCGTTGTTCGTAAGGAGCTCATAAATAATGATGCCTTCACAATCCCACCACACATACAGCATCGTCTTTTGTGGATGAAGTCCTTGCTTTAATCGCGGAAGTGTTTTTTTATTGGCGTTAAGCCATTGTTTTTGATAGTTTATGTTGACATTAACACACCACTTTTCGTCGCCAGTGATGATGCGGTGAAGAAATCTGTCCTTATATCCACGAGTAGCCTTGTGAGGAGCAAGCAAACCTGCGGCAATCATGGAGCGTTGAAGTTTATTGCTTTCTCTCAAAGTGTGCGAACCCATGCACCGAGTTTTTTTAACTTTCCCCATCGAATAAAGGTGATTCACTACAGTTTTCTGATCACACGTTAATTGTACAGCCAATTCTCTAGTCGATTGACGAGAATTTTCATGAAGAAGGTCGTTCAATCGATCTTCATCCAACTTAATGGGGCTATGGGGGTGGGGGGCATATTTATAACTTTTCTTGTTTATCAATATCATTCTTCATTTTGATTTTTCTCTTCATTGAATCTATTTATTTATTCTTGACTGAAGTGCCCCTTGAAACATTTGTCTTCCTTTTATCTGTATCTTGGTATTCTTCTTATTGGCTGAGATTCCCTTTTCTTTAAGTTGGCTGGGTTAATTCTTGATCTTCGATTTTCTTTTCTTGAAGTATCTTCATATTAACTTGCATTTATCTTGATGTGATGATTCCTTCTTAATTCTTGATGACGCGATGACTTCTTCTTGATTTTTAATGACGTGATGATTTCTTCTTGATGAGTTAGCCATTAAAGTCGTTTTATTTCCGTTTTCCTTGACATCGGTTTTCTCTTGAGTCGATTTCTTGAGTTAGTCCTTGATTTCCGTAATATTCTGGGAGATTTCTTCCTAAAACTTTTGTGGACTGAGTTTTGATCGCGGGTCTTTGAATCCAAATGCCAGCACTCTGCCGTCACGCTACGGCGAGTCCGTTCTGAGTTGGTAATTTAATGGGCTATTTATATTCTTGCGTTGGAAGGAATTTTCTCTCTGATATATCTTCGCACCCCTACAGGGCGAACAGAACGTTCTTCGTCATTAAGATTGAAATATCCGTTTTTGAAACGTGAAAACCACCATTGCGCCGTACACAGCACAAATATCGCAGCGAGCTTTGGCTGGGTTTGCATTGTTCCCGTCTCGATTATAAATGAATAACAACCAGTCTCAAAAATGCGCCTTTCTTTCAACTTGACATTCCATTTTGAGGGTACAGAACAAAAAATAGATTAACACAACTTTTAAATAAGCCGTAATGACTTATTATTCAACTTCAAGACGTAGCCAAAGCAAAAGCCGAATAGTCTACGCTGTTAAGAGACGTAGCCTAACCTTTGTAAATTTTGTTCTCATTATTTATTATTGTTTCTTAATATGTGCACAAATCACGTCCACAAAACTTAAATCAACACAACATTAAAAAAACGCAAGAACTTATTCCTCAACCTAATACTTATATATTTATTTTTTGCCTTGGAATAAGAATAGGTTTGTACTTTAATGAGAATGGGAATAGTCCTGCCACACCCACAACGCTACGCACAGCTGGTATAACTACCTGGATGAAGATGATGGATGAATGAGTGGGTGAACCGGGGGAGCATTTCCTGAAGGATGACTCATGGTGGATTTAAATATGGCTGGTGATAGAATTAACTACCATCACCGAGGGGTGCCGCTCGTTTAGGGGTTTGGATATCGAAGCTGCTTCAGGCATGCGCAGACAGATTTGTCCCTCTGTAGATAGTGAACGCTTGCCCAAAGCTTGAAGCTTCACCTCATATCTGAAGGGCCTATGAGAGAGAACGTTCGACAGTCGGATATTGCACAAACCTGCTTTACCCATCGCTTCGAATGATTCCATGGCACATGATGGGCATAGTTCGAACCAGGTTCAGATTGGTAGTACACTTAGCTACGCACTAGGTGGCAGGGTAGGAGAGACTGATGAGTGTAGGCTGCTATAATATTAATTACCCTAAACTTTGTAAAAATCTCTCTCTTATGTAAATCCCCGTAGGGAAAAGGTGAATGGATGACGTCTCGTGGAGAAGATGGAGTGGGGTTGGATGGCTCTTAGAAGTGCTAAGTTGCCCTTCCAAGTAGCTGATCTTCGTTTTCTTATTCCTCTATTTCCAAATAATCCAGCTTCCAATCCAAAATGTATTGCACGAGAATTCCTCCTTAGATGCGAGAGCTCAAATTTGAGGATGTCAGTCGTTCCAAAGCTCAGCATTCATTTCTTTAAAAGCTAAGAGACTGAATCTTTATAAGTAGAAGTTAGTGGAAGAGTTCGATTTTAGTGGAAGAGCTTGAGTCCTCGCTCGGGGTTGTTTCTCTAGATATGTATGTTAATAGGAATCGTCTCCTTGATTAGTAAAGCTGATGCTACGTCTCATCATCTCCATGCGCGGACCCCATCTTGCTTCCGAACGATATCTTCTATGCCATGCTTCGAAAGTTAAGTGAGTGAGGCATGACATTTCTACTAGATTTGTTCAAAGTGGTCTTATCTTACTGCCCTGTAGTGCCGGAGATATCTCCCAAAACTACATTGTCAAAGAACTTAAGGCTGCATCTATCGAACTAAACTTCTCACAAATTCTCTCTGAAATCATACTCCATGCTCGATTTATGTATTGTTGAAGTTGCCTTCTCTGGGCAGTATCAAAATAGGAAATCCAATTGATTCTAGCACAGAGTTGGATGAATTTCTTTAAGGTATGGTCACCAATCTCCTAGTCGACGATCACTTTCGTTCGAACTTAGCCCCTCAGATTTATCATTCAACGTGTCTAGACGAGGTGTTTGCTGTTAAGGCATTATTCCGGGAAGATGAAGAAATGAGACTTGAAACCGATGAACAGCCGATCGAATAGGCAGAGAGCTCGAACTAGCTTTAGCCTCTCTAGATGATGGTACCGAAGCTTAATCTGTGGCAGGTATCACACGCAGATAAAATTCTCCTAACTTCTTCTAGAGAGTAGAGCAAATTCTTATCAGTACATAATGCAACACCTAGATGGCTAAGAGTCCGATATAACTCAGCGAAGATACGAGCAACGGCGGAGAAGATAGAGAAGAAAAATCTACCTGAAAGAGCGGCAGTGTCTGAGTTCTGGGATCCAGGCCAATACAAGACCTCCTATTAGAAAGGTATATGTTCCAAACGCTACCAGGCGGTTTTTCTTTCCTTGATCTTGTTCTGGTGTTGAGGGTTGAACATTTAGGAGTTGAGCAAACGCCGTTGAATGACTAAAGTAAATTTGCTTCCAAGAATGATGTGGTGCCAGCGTTTAACTGATTTAATGATTGAATAGGTTTTTTCATAGCTGCGCAGGACCTTTTCTAAGACCAAGTCAGGGTTCGAGATATAAATGCGACCGGCCGGTCACTTTAGTTGAGATTAGCTCCAATCGCCGACCCAAACGCAACAGTTCCAACAGCGAACGGTTCCTTTTCGTCGACCTTCGTTCTGATTCCGGAGATAATGACAGTTTTTGCGTCCACAATAGGAATGAAGCATCAACTATGCGTCGTATTCTTTGGCATAACCATATAACTCATTAGCGTAGTATGCGAACAGGCCAAGTGCGTGGCTTCAAGGAAGCAGACTAGATTATAATAATCTTCTCCTAAGGTACTCCCGCAAATCGTGACATCGTCGAAGTAAGCAAAGGTGGATTTGAGGCGGTTGGAACTAATGAAGTTGTTCATGATTCTTTAAAAAAGCCGCCCCATTTGTGAGGCCGTAACTTAAGCACCTGAACTGTAAAGTCGTCCATCGACATCGAAGGCAGTGGTTCACACTAAGAAAGTTGATTTGCAAAATAATTTATAGCCCGCAATCTTGTTAGTAAGCATTGAGGTAGCCAAAAGTATTGGTAGTTCGAGAGTAGTCAACGATAAACCTAATCATCTTTTCTCTGCTACTCACGATATGCACCTATGCCATCCAGGACCAATTTGATGGCTTGATGATCCCTCCTTCGAGCATGCAAGCAATCTCCGATGGGATGAACTTGTGACCGGACTCCCCAAACCGCAGGAAATTGGTACCAATGAAACGACAATCGGGAGATAGATGCGATAAGACACTAAGGTGATCCATTGACATTGCTTTCAAATAACAAACTTTCAAGTTAGAATGAGGGCCACCAAATTCAAGCCTAAGCGACGAATTCTAACGGAAGAAGAGGATCACAAGGATGATATCAGAACAACAATCTTCCAGTACCAAGAAGCGAACTTTTCATAGTTGCGATTTTTTATTTTAACGTCTAGATAGTAACACTCTATAACCTGGGATACCAGTTTAATGAAAGCTATGGTAAATGATCCATCAAATCTGCTAATGGTGAGCTTGAGACTGCGCACGATTCTGCCAGAGACTAAGTTATCCGAGCTCCCTGTGTCCAATAAGACTCTCTGTGTCACCCCGATGAAGACCAACTTCACCGTAGACTTCCTAGAAACAGAACACCGTGAAAATTTATCTGTAAGGAGCCTGTAGGAGCAATGACATTCGAAGTCTAATTGAAGGAAAATTGGCTCCTGGTAATAGCCTTCCACTTTAACTGGCTCGAAACGTCCTTGTGGACTGGCTGGCTTTGGAGAGAGTGGGTCATTGGAGCGAAAGCTCAGAGTGCCCTTCCTAGCCTCAGATATAAAAGAGGGGGCCGGAGTTCCACTTTTTCTCTCTTATCGTATCGTTGGTGGCCGCCAACTGGGTTTCACATTCAAAGGCGGGCACCCTTTATGGATATGTTTACATTAAGCGAGTTTCGTTTCGCCTTAGCCGCTTGCAAGAATAGCGCCCGTAGTACGAACAATATTCCATGCGCCATGTTTTAACGCCAGGATGACCGAGGCATGCCCGTTTTGTTAATCATGTTAAATAGGATCTGGAAGGAGAATATATTTCCAAATTCTTGGCGAATGGATCCCGTGCTAACTTTTCGCAAGTCAGGGAGAGGTCACTCTTCTCTTGCTGGTTTCTGCCAAATATTTTTAAACTAATGGGTGTGCAAGTTGATTTCAAAAGATGTTATTGTTAGCATAGCTTATTTTCTGGCTAGGGAAGGCAACCTCGCAAGATTTACTTCACATTGAATACGCTGCTCTTGCTAAAAATGCTATCTACAAAGGTCTTTTCGTAAGCAGCGCTTCGCCATGGTGTTCTTTGACCTAGAGAAGGCCTATGATATGGTATGTAAATAGGTATTAGGGAAAAATTCCATACATGGGTGCAAAGAGAGGCATTTAAATTTTCTTGTTTGAGTTCCTGCAAGATCGTTGAATCCGCCTACTGGTGAGGGGAAGCTCTCTCGTCTCAAATATGGCAGGAAGAGTGTGCCCCACACGCCCACAGGTGAGGTTCCTTCCTCATTGTCGCTTTCATTGCATTGAACATTAATATAATTTGTTCAGTGCTGCCGGAAGTAGTTCTCGCTACCTTCTACGTATCGATTCTCTTTCGGAGATTTACAGCTGTTTACACTAGAACGCCGACCACAGCAAGCTCTGAATCGCACCCTTTCTTATGCCGAAGCGCACAAGTTGTAATTATATTTGAACAATACATGACGCTGCATTTCCGTCACTATACAAGGCTTTTCCGTCACACAGACTTGTTACTAAATAGTCTCACCTGGAAGTGGTATAATCTGACCATTTCCTTGTATTTCATTTTTTTATGATGCCCTCGTTCATTGTACATGCGCCATAGACATTACTCGCTATGTGGTGGTCAGTAATTAGCGTGCTGATAGACCTACTTATTTAATTTACTACCTCTCACTTGTCCGTAATAAGGTAGGTAATGGATGCGAGTTCTACGCAATGGGGAAGATGGACTCGATCGTCCGCAATGGTCTGCATTTGACAAATGGTGTCTTTCACGTGCCTTCCGCGTGTAGATGCTGCTCGCTTTATGGCTTTTGCAGTGAATTATGTGTTCGTACGCTAGAGCACAACCTCCCTCTGAGTCATGAGCGATCTCAAAAGTGCTTATCTTCTCGTGAAGCAGCAATTACATCGCAAGCTTTTAAGTTTCGGGCAATGAAACTCCTTTAAGACCTCGACGTATCTTTAGGTTAAGTGGTGTCATTGTTTTTTTTTACCAGGATGGCAGCTTTGTGGGTATAACTTCTGAACGTTTGTCGTCAGGTCTCTGCCTCCAAAGTGCCTACAACACCTCGATTATCGCGTTCATATTTCTTGGAACGTATGTTAGGTTACGCTAGAGACAGGTTAGTGTACAATGCTAGCTCAAAATAATTAGAGAGGTTTGGCTTTCAAACCTTATCCCCCCCCTTTTCAAGCCACCACTGCACTACCGAACGCTGCGTCTGTTTTTACGGCCAAGCTGTTTGCAACACACCGCTCTGTACGAGCAATTACGTGCCATGCCTGGTTTTTTGGACTAAACTTCGATATATTGCTACTCACAAAGAGCACTAAGTGCTTTCGAGGTATTATAATCTTTGCAATCCTCACTTTGCAGTATTCTTGATGCCACAGCTACTGCAAACTGGGAGGATGTCAAGATTGTCTTTTGCTGCATTCCTGGACATGTGAGACTTGCGGCAAATGAGCGCAGCGATGAAGATGCCTAAAAGTTTGTACGGTATATTTTCAATGATCAGACCCGACTTCCTATAGACCTCACTCTTTTTGTCTTTTTTTTTTTCTTGGCGAAAGTTTGGTTCCCCTATTCCCTGCGCCGGAGCGGGACGCGGGGTGAACTGACATAACCACCAGACTGCTCGCCACATGCTTGATGAATGTCACAATCTGGGTGATATTCGCGCACGTTGCCTGTTCCGGTATCGTGACGAGCGTGATCGCTACCGCTTGCCCCTTCCACTCAAAACCAGAAAATTCGGTCTGGGAAAATTTGGTCTCGGAAAATTCAGTCTTCTCTTATAATGCTTTTATTTGCTTTTAATGATAGAATGCGTGTTAATCCTTCGGATCAAGCAAAAATACCGAGGAATGTATCTAATTCCAAACTTCTGTTTCTCATTTATTATATTTAAGCGTAGTAATCTTCTGGGTCGGTCATTCCAGGGCAATCCCATTCTCATGGATTTATTTTTATTCGCGTGTGAGTCAGATCGCGAGCGACTCTACAGCTCACTATGTTGGTCGGTCGCTCCGTTTTGATTTTTTGTTTGTTTTGGTAATGATATTGTAACTATTTGGTCGATTCTAACGAAATTCAAAACTATAAGTGTTGTTTTACATTCTCTTTCGATTGATATAATTGTCAAAGTCCCCTCGAGGTTAGCCTGGTAATTATATTGTTTTGGCAATGACATCATAACTATTCGGCCGATTCTAACGAAATTAAAAACCCTTATGTTGTTTTACATTCTCTTTCAAATGATATAATTACCAAAGTCTTATCAATGTTAACCCGGGAATTATTTTGTTTTGGCAATAACATCATAACTTTTCGGCCGATACTCTGCTAGACTACCCTAGGCTATATATAATATGCTATACTTTGCTAGGCAAGCATAGACTAGGCTATGCTAGGATATTATAGGCTAGGCTATACTATGCTAGGCTATGCTAAAATATAATGTACAAGGGTAAAATATACTATGTTAATTTAGGCTTTTAATATGCTATGGTAGGTTAGCATATAGTACATATGTTAGGATAGACAATAATAAGCTATGCTTGACTAGGGTATAATAAGGATAGTTAATGCTAGGCTAGGCTAAGCTATACTAGGCTAGGCAGGGCATGAAAGGCTATACTAGGCTAAGCTACGCCATGGTATGCTAGGTTAGGCTATGATAAACTAAGCTATGCTACACTAGGCTAGTCTTCGCTATACCAGTCTAGGATAAGCGAGGCTTTGCTAGGGTAGGCTAGGCTATGTTATGCATGCTATGTAACCCTAGGCTAAGATCTAATAACCTAGTCTAGGCTAGGCAATACTATGATATACTATACTATACTAACTAGGCTAGGATAAGGTAGGATATGGTATGGAAGGCTATGATATACTATACTAGGTTATTCTAGTCTAGGCTAGAATATGCTAACTAGGCTAGGATAGGATAGAATATACTAGGCTATGCTCCAGTGAACTAGGCTAAGCTAGGTTATAGTAGACTAGAGTAAGGTAAGCTAGGCTAGACTAAGTTTTAATATACAATTGTAGGCTGCGCTAAGCTAGGCTAAGTTATACTCTGCTAGACAGGCCTGGCTATACTTTGATAAATTAGGCTATGATACACAGTGATAGGCTCAGGTATACTATACTAAGATAGGCAATACTATGTTAAACTATTCTAAACTATACTAGGTTAGGCTATGCTATACTATACTATTATAGGCTAGGGTATACTATGATAAGCTATACTATACTATACTATGGTAAGCTTTACTATCCAATATATGTACGCTGGCTGCACTAGGCTATGTTAGGCTAGGCTTTACTATGGTTTCTAGGCTAATATAGGCCATACTATACATTCTCTGCTAGGCTAGGCCAGTCATAAATCAGAATAAGTGAGGGCACGTGACTTTTTGGTCCGCAGACTTTGTTAAATTGTGTTTATCCTTCAGAAGAGATGAGAATGTTATTTAGGGTGTTCAGGATACGATCGTACGGCCCCTATCAAGCTACTTCGTGAAGAGCAGTGTCATGCAAGTTCAACGTTCTATAATTTTTTAAATTGCGCATTACCCATATTATGGCTGCTAAGTATTTTAAAAGTGAGAAGAATAAAGAAAAGTTGATTGACAAATTGAATTATATTTATGATTTCCATATGCTTAGTGTTGATAAGGAAAAGAAATTTTGGCGTTGTGAGATACGTAATAAGTGTAATGCTCGCGTGCATGCAGAGAACAAACCTGGTGATCCTTTAATTCTAAAAAAAAGCTCAATAATCATGAACATGAAGCTAATCCAAATGTAACAGAAGCAAGAATCACCATTTCAGAATTAAAAACCTAAGTGAATAAGGGCGTTGCATTGCATCAAGCACTGGAGCTCTCATTTCAGAAACAGTAATTGGTGTTGGAGATTTTGAAAAGTATGAATTGCCAAATTTGCAAACGGTTTCAAGAAATATAACTAATTGGCGCAATAAATCTTTTTGTGCCCCTCCTTTGCCTCTTTCTTGTACAGGATTTGAAATATCAGATACTTTGTCTAGTTTTCAGAGAGGTGTATCGTTCTTGCAATGTGACAATGGTTTTAATGACGAAAAGAGAATCTTAATTTTTGCCTCAAATGAGGGCCTTAAAAATTTGAAGAATGCCTCACATTTAGGAATGGATGACACTTTTAAATCAGTTACATCTATATGGTATCAGTTGTTCACTATTCACGTTGTTTTAAACGGTAAATTATTTCCTCTTGCTTTTGCTTTTTTGACTCACAAGACTGAAGCAACGTATGACAATTTTTTTAATGAACTAAAGTATGGTACCAAATATGAACCCACAAAAAGCAATGATTGATTTTGAAAGAGCACTTTGAAATAGTTACAGTCGTAACTTGACTGGTGCCAACAGCGTGGGTTGTCTATTCCATTTTAGTCAGAATATTTTTTAGAAAATATGTCAACTGTGATTTAAGGTCTAATTCAGTACTGATGGTAACTTTGCGACTAAGATAAAAATGTTCTTTGGAATTTTAACCACCTAAAGATGTTATTAGTTAGTGCCTATGAAGATTTATGCGAGGATGTATTAGTGCCAATAGAATTTATAAGCTATTTTGGATTGACATACATTGGCCCAAACAGAGGAAGACGTGGTAGGCGAGAAAAGCCTTTGCATCCAATTAATTTTGGGAATGTCCGCCATCGAGTGATCCATGGATTGCCCCAGAACAAACAATGCTTTAGAAGGCTTCCACTCGGCTTTGAGGGCATCGGTTACCTGCAAGCATCCTAATATTTGGAAGCTCATTGATCCTCTTTGAAAGGAAGAACAACTCACGCAAACAAAGATTATTCACATTCAAAGACGAGGTAATCCACAAAAGAAATGGAAGTATGAGAAAATAGATGAAAAGTTATTAAAACTTTTTAATCTTACGATAAAGATAACAAATTACCATTTTTAAAAGCAATTTCTTATAATTTTAAATAACAAGTTTAATTTTCAAGTTGTGTATAAGACCGAAATCTCTGAGACAGAATTTTATAAGACCGAATTTTCTTATCTTTTCAAGTACTTCTTTTAATAAAAGCTTATGAGATAATTGTGTTTTAATTATTCCTAGTCTTTTAGTTTTGAGTTATTCTTTAAGAATTATAATTTTTTTTAGTGTTTTTTCATTTCTAAGTTTTTTTTAAGTATTTAGGATATTAACTTCTTAAATTTCAAGACCAAATTTTCCGAGACCTCATTTTATTTCACTCTCTTTGTTTTAATCACGTGATCCTGCACCGGGGGTAGTCTGGCCTCTCCCTGGCACCGGAGCTTGCTTCCTTCTTCTTCTTGCCTGTGTTTTGAATCTTATTTTTTGCGGTTTTTATTTGCTTGTTTTTATAAATTTTTTTAGCTTGTATTTTCTTTTGTGGGGTCTTTGTAGTGACTTTTGCCCTTGGTGGCGATTGCCAGATGGTCGCTGTTAAAAAAAAACAAGCTTCCAAAACTAACAACATGCTTTGGCCAAGTCCTTCACCGAATTGACGAGGGTACCTAAGACAAATAAAATTGTAAAGTTGTTTAGGAAAATTATGAGACACCCTATAAGTATTGAGGTATGGATTTCCTTGTATTTCGGTGTTATTTAAGAATTGTTTCACTCTACCGTAACATATAGACTTAGAAAATAATGCCATACAAGTCGTTTTCATTTTTAATGCTAAACAATTAACATTTCTTTGCTTACATTGCCTCCATCCATTCTGTCTACGCCATAAAGAGAGTTCAATTTGCAATTCTGAGAGTTTTTCTATCGTACAAATTTTTTGCTGGAGCTCATCATAAGACTTCTCAGCCTCACTATTTTATAAAATATACGGGTTGCTATTACACTCATTTTAAACGGCACATTTTCATTATTGCTCTTACCATTATTCATTTCATTACAATATTTAAGCTATGAAATACTATTTTAGTTAGATAACTGATAGACCGCAAGAAATAACGCCTTCAAGATTATTAGTAAACGATAAAACGATATAACGCTGCCAAAGCAGAGAGCACTCTTACAAAATTGCTAAGATATGGAATAATTTACCTAGGCAAGTCTTTCGTTTAGTGGTTCCCAAACTCTTATGTTTTACAACCCTAAAAAAGATTTGATCCATGTTTGAGCCCCCTAAAAAAGTAACCACATTTATAGATGAAGAAGTAAAAAATTTGACCACATATTGAAACATAAAATGCTTTTGCTGATCAAAATGAACTAACAAATAAGTTTGTATTTCAATGCACAAAATGAAAATATAAACTGTGCAACCACCTTCCACCACTGGTCAAGGCACATAGTAGATGTCTTAGCCTTGAATCACAACCTACCAACGTCAAAGATACAAGCCAATCTACAGCATCCCTAGATTTCCCACTTCACACCCCTAGGGGTGCGTGAACTGTAGGTTGGGGACCCTTATTAAAATGGTTTCCCAACCAATATATTTAAGAATACGATCTGTAAATATTACTTTAAAATATAAACTCATTATTATAAATTAATATGGCTTCTACTAGACTGGCTTCTGTAATCCTTCAGACTATTTATTAAATGTACGCGTGTCTCTGTTGGATTACACTTGATCTAATTTTAGGTAATCAATTATATCATTTTTTTTATCTATTGAAATATCTCAAACTTTTCATATTCAAGTCCAATACACAACCCACACCAGCCAGTTACAATTTTTTAGTTAGCCAACCAGCCAACCATTATCTATTTAACAAGTCTACCATATATGTATAGTTCACTATCCCACCCAACAATCAGCCATTTACACAACTAACCTGTCAACCAGCTAGCAGTATATAGTTTTTCGGCCTATCAACCAGACAGTCGGACACAGAACTAACAATTACAGCGGTAGCCTTGTTATTTAAAATTTACTTGAGACTAAGACGCGCACACTAAATGAGGCAGCTCTGCCAAGGCTGTTTGAGAGAAGTGATTTGTAAAGAAAATGATGAAGTTAGCGAAAGGAAAAATGTGCCGAAGTAGGTTTAAGAACAGATATCTTGGAGAAGTCGAGATTTGGAGAGCGCGCAACTCTTCGCAACGTACTAAACGTTCATTATAATGGGAGCCATCAGTTTACTAAGTACCATCTTCTTGAGACATTTACAGAGGTTAGTGTCACTTTCTCAGTCAGCCATTTACACAAACATTATGGTACCCAGCCATTTACACAGCCAACATGTCACCCAGCTCTTTTCAAAGGTACCGTGTTAGCCACCCATTTATAAAACAACCAAACCAACCACCGTGTACATATGTACGATGTGTACAAAGCATTTACATAGTCAGCAGACCAAACATTTACACACCCAACGAGCATAGCCGTGCCGCCTTTTCATTGATGCCGTTCTTCCAAATGGCACTTAACCAGCTGCCGGTCATTCTTCCGGCTCCACGCTCGCTATTTGTCAATCTCCTCATATTAGTGCGAAGAGCCGGCGAGGAAAGGGAGAATTCTATCACTAGGGCCATATCAATTCTCAAATTCTGATCCCCACGCCCAGGAATCATGGAGAAGGAGAGGGGTGAGCGGAAAGCGAGAGAATTACTGGATGGAAAAAGATTAATATTTTTAAATCGGAGTTTAAATATGCGGAAGGAACATACCCAAGTAGATAGAAGAGAAGACTTCTTGGTGCAGTGGGAACGGAGAGAAGCGCAAATGGGTTCATCCTGCGCAACTCCGCAAACAAAGTAGGATCTCCTGAAACGTATGATGAGTGAGGTGGCAAAGTTTTGATGATAAAAAAGGTTTTAGTGATGAAAAAACGAAATTTTACCCTGAATATTAAAATAAATCGATGACCAACATGGACATTTCGTTAGAAGAAAAAAAAAACTGTAAAAAGGGGTGCAAGGAATTTAGCGGGTAATCAGAAGGGGAGTTGGGACAAGCGGTGAACAAACTAAGGAAAAGATAGCTAAAACAGGAAAGATGAGTAACGTAAATAATGATAACAAAGACCCAATAAATCTAACTCTTAAACCGCAAGTAGAGGGTTTCATTGGGGGGTATTATGGATCGCCTTGAACTAGTTCATGCACGAACACAGGTAATCAAATGTAACATCATCGATGAAGAAATTCGAATTGAAGATTGTGAGAAGTGATGAGTAGAAAAGGAAAATCTTGGAAGATCTTTTTCATATATGCGAAATCTAAGATTCATGAGTGGTGGCGAAATCTGCCTCAGATAGTTAATAAATTTAGAGACAAAGATAAGAAAAGTCTATTTTCCACAGCAGACGAGAATTTCTAAAATATATCTTTCACTTCAAACAAAAATTGCCAAATGTATCTTTCACAGGAGACGAGCATTTCTAAAATGTATCTTCCACAGCAAAAAAGAATTGCCAAAGAGTATGTTCTACAGCGGGCGTGAATTTCCAAAATGAATCTTGCACAGCAGACGAGAATTTCCAAAATATATCATCCACAGTCGAGAATTGCAAAAATGTATCTTCCACAGCTGACAAGAATTTTAGAATTGAATCTTCCAAGGTAGACAAGAAATTTCAAAATATATCATACACAGTAAAGGAAAGTTTCAAAAATGTATCTTCCACAGCGGATGAGAATTTCTAAAATATATATTTCACAGCAAACAAAAACTTCCAAAAGTATCTTTCACAGCAGACAAAATTTTCCAACTGTACCCTCCATAGAAGAAAAATATTATCAAAATATATTTTACACAGCGAATAAGAATTTCCGAAATGAATCTTCTACAGCAGACAAGAATTTCCAAAATGTATCTTTCACAAACGTCGAAAATTTCTAAAATTCATAAAATGTATCTTTCACAGAAGACAAAAATTTCCAAAATGTATCTTTCACAGTAAACAGAAATTTCTAACATGTCTCTCCCACAGCAAACGAGAAATTTCAAAATGCATCTTCCACAGCGGAGGAGAATTTCCAAAATGAATCTTCGACAGCAGTCGCGAATTTTCAAAAGTATGTTCCATATCAGTTAAGAATTGGCAAAATATATTTTCCACAGAGGAGGAGATTTTCTAGAATGCATTTTTCACAGCTGCCGAAAATTAAACAAGGTCTGCTGACCAAAAAGTCGCATGCTCTCACTTATTCAGATTTATGACGTTACGACCTTCAAAACTTTCAATAATTCCTGGACTAACATTGGGAGGACTTTAGCAGTTATCTTATTCGAAAGATAATTTAAAACAATATTAGGGTTTCAGATTTCGTTAAAATCGGCCAAATAGTTATAATGTTATTACCAAAACAATATAATTCAGGGCTAAACTTGGGAGGACTTTGGCAATTATATCATTCGAAAGAGAATGTAAAACAACACAAGGGTTTCAATTTTTTTTAGAATCAGCCGAATAGTTATGATGTTATTGTCAAAACAATATAATTACCGGGCTAACCTTTGCAATTATATAATTCGAAAGAGAATGTAAAACAACACAAGGGTTTCAAATTTCGTTAGAATCGGCCGAATAGTTACAATATTATTACATAAACAAAAAAGAAAAACGGGGACCGACCAACTTTCAAAAATGTATATTTCACAACAAACGAAAATTGCCGAAATGTATCGACCACAACAGTCGAGAATTGTCAAAATGTATCTTCCACAGCTGACGAGAATTTCCGAAATGAATCTTCCACAATAAACTAGAAATTTCCGAAATGAATCTTCTGCAACAGACGCGAATTGCCAAAATGTATCTTCCACAGCGGACGAGAATTTTCAAGATGTATCTTCCACACGAGAGGAGAATTGCCAAAATATTTCTTCCACAAAGGTTGAGTATTTCTAAAATGTATCCTTCATGGCTTCCGAAATTTATTTTTCTCAGCAGAAGAGAACTTCCAAAATTTATCTTCCACATCAGAGGAGAATTTCTAAAATTTATATTCCGCATCAGACGAGAATTTCTAAAATGTTTTTTTCACACCAGATGCTAATTGCTAAAATGTATCTTCCACAGCAGGCGAGAATGTTCAAAATGTATCTTCTACATCAGACGAGAATTTCCGAAACGAATCTTCCCAAGCAGACGAGAATTTCCAAATGTATCTTCCACATCAGGCGAGAATTGCCCAAAATGTATCTTCCACAGCAGACGAGAATTTTCTAAATGTATCTTACACGTCAGACGAGAATTTCCAAAATATATCTTCCACCGCAGAGGAGAATTTCCAAAATGTATTTCCAGGAGAGGAGAATTGCTAAAGTGAACCTTTAACAGAAGACGAAAATTGCCAAATATAACTTCCAATGAAGACGAGAATTCCTGAAATATACTTTCCGCGGCAGACGCAAGTTGCAAAAATGTGTCTCCCATAGTAGATAAGTGATTTCCAAAACTATATCATTACCATCTCATCTCAACTAAACTAGTCGAGTGGCAACACCGAGTATAAGAAGTTAAGCCACATCGTGCGAGGTTAGTCGCCGGATGGAGTCGCTTTAAGATCGACTTGGTGTCGCCTGCCTTGTAGAGAACGGTGGTTCTGCACCACGTTAAACTGTAGTATTCCACTCGAATACTGTACGAATTATCGTGTAAAATGCATCAGCCGAACATTTGCAAAACTTCATTCCCGAATTCCTCCCTCCACGCCTCTGTGTATACCAATGAGATATAATATTGGGGTGAAAAAGTGGCAGCAGATGATAGACAGAAAGAAAACGAAAAGGGGATGAGTGAAAAAAAACCCTACACAAATACGTACTTGCACAAACACACAGGTAAAAACACTAAATGTTGATTTAAGAGATAAAAAATCAATATTCTTAAATAATTCATAAGATGTGACGGCAAGATTATTGGAGCCCTTTACAATATTGTAAGTTTCGTGATAATATATATATATATATATATATATATATATATATATATATATATATATAATGGGTGTTCCAATAACTTGGACCGATTTTAAATGTGAGTTAAGTTTAAGCGTCTAATGATTTTTTTCTTTTTCTTTCAGATTTAACAACTTCACTCTTTGCCAATTTCAACCATGGAAAGATTAACAATCGAACAACGTGTTAAAGTTATTGAAGCCTATTTCGAAAATGGACGTTCAAACAGAAACGTAATTCGGGCACTTCGCGATTTTTTTGGTCAACATAATCGACACAACCGAGAGTGCAATTGGGAAAATTGTTCGTAAATTCAAACAAACGGGGTCGGTGGCAGATATGAAAACGCCATTGCGTGCTCGTTTACGCCGTTCAGCTGAAAACATTGCTGCAGTGCGCGAGAATGTGGCCGAAGATCCAGACACCTTTATTCGTCAGCGGGCGGAGGAAGTGAACCTTTCCACAACAACGTGACATCGAATTTTGACAAAAATTTGTCTCTAAACGCTTACAAAATTCAATTTACACAAGAACTGAAGACTGCTGACCCTTTGAAGCGCCGTACATTCGTTAATTGGGTGCACGAGCAAAGAAGAGCCGAAGATGATTTTTCGCAAAAATTTGAAAGTTTTTGTGGACATGCAAAGGACTCCACTTCCCTGCGCATTCTCGAATCATTATTTATAAAACAACTAAATCCCAGTTTAAATTCTGATTCAACTGCTTTTCCCCTTCTCATTTCATAAACCACTCAAAATATTTTCACAACCTACCAATCTCTAATCGGTTTCCTCTATAATCTTTCCTCAGTCTCTCCGCTTTTACCGTCCACTAAAGGTGACTAATATTTTTGTGTACCAATTAATTGCCCCAATTAGTATATTCTTATATTTATCCATATTTATAGCATTTATATTTAGTGTCAAGTTTTCAAATGATTTTTTCACATTTTTATTTTATTAAATAATTTATTACTATTGCTGCTTCATTTAGTGACTAATATCTGTGTCACCCAATAATTGTATCAACTAGTGTTATATTTATGCATATTTAAAGTACCCATAATTGATCCATATCTAAATTTCAATAGTTTTCAAACGATTTGCCATAATTTCAATTAACTAAATAATTTATTTTTAAACTTTGTGTGCATTATAATTTTTGTAATTTTAAACGTGTTCTAAATCTCTTTTATAGACCAGAAGATGGGTAAGATACCCGAAACGTTGTACTTAATTTAATGAGAAATTTTACATGTCTCATTTTGGGATTTATCCTCAACCTCAAAATAAGCCTTCTTAGAAGCAAACCTATAGAATATATATATATATATATATATATATATATATATATATATATATATATATATATATATATATATATATATATATACAGTGCCCAGCAAAAGTTTACAACACATTATGAAAAACAGACATTTATGTATTTTTAAGCTGATTGGTTAAATGAAACTTTTATTATTGACAGGATATGTATTCAAATAATAAATTAAATCATTAGGACCATACAAAAACATCAATATAGTTTTTTGTCGAAGAAATAAAATTAATTACTAACGCAAAAGTTTACAACACATATATCAAATCGTTTCTTAATATTTAGTAGAATAATAACAGCTTGTAGCCTTTTAGAGTAGTCTCCTAAGTACTTCTTAACTGTGTTTGTGTTAATATTACTCCATTCTCAATGCACATTTTCTTCAGTTCAGACATGTTTGTTGGTTCTCATTTTCGGATTCTGAGCTTAAGTTCCTTCCATAGATTTTCGACAGGGTTCAGATCTGGGCATTGCCTAGGCCCTTTTAGAACATTTATACCATTTGATCTAAACCAATTTTGTGTCAGTTTTACTGTATGCTTTGGATCATTTGTCTTGTTGAAAGATCCAATACTGTTTCAATTTAAGAGATTGCACACTTGGGCATAAATCTTTCTTCAAGATTCTTCTATAAGGTTCTCCATTCATCCTTCCTTCTATGGTTTCGATATTCCAACACCTGCGGCACTAAAACAACCCAAGATCAGGATTGAGCCACCTCCATATTTTACTGTTGGGGTAGTGTTCTTCGGTGCGTATTCGGTACCTTTCTTTCGCCATGCCCTCGGAGCTCCATTAGGGCCGAATAGTTCTATCTTTGTCTCATCCGCCCATGTACATTGTCCAAAAACTTTGCTGGTTTAGCAACAAACTCTTTTGCAAAATTCAAACGATCACGAACCTGTTTTCTTGTAAGAAGTGGGGTTTTTCTTGGAGACCCTGAGTAGATGCCCATGCTATGAAGCGATCGACTAATTGTGTCTTTAACTCACTGTAACTCCACTCACTTCTAAGTTACGCTGAAGTTCTTTAAGAGTCACCTTGGGTGTTTTACCTACTTTTCTTACTAATAATCTCCCTGCACGTTCGGTATCTTGCGAGGATGGCCAGAATTGATCAGAGGAAGAGTAGAATTTTGAGATTTCCAGTGACGTATTATCGTTCCAACTAAACTCAATGGAACTACTAACTGACGAGATATTTTTTTATAACCAATGCCACTTTTATGAAGGTCTACAATACGTTATCGAAGATCTTGAACGATTCGTTTCTGTTTCCACATCGCGCGAAAGTTTACATGACGCTGTCTGATAAAAGATGAGGCGATGGCGTATACCAGTCCCTAAGTTATGAGCGTAGATTAATGTAGAACGTTCTAGAAATTGTAAGAAGTTTCTCCTTCTCGAATATTTATGAGTAAGTGATAAAAATCGATATGTGTGGTAAACTTTTGCCTTAATAATTAAGTGTATATCTTCAACAAGAAACTATATTGATGTTTTTGTATGGTACTAATGATTTAATTTATTGTTTGAATACATATCCTGTCAATAATAAAAGTTTCATTTACCTATCAGCTTACAAATACATAAATGTCTGTTTTTCATGGTGTGTTGTAAACTTTTGCGGGCCACTGTATATATATATATATATATATATATATATATATATATATATATATATATATATATATATATATATATATATATATATATATATATGTGTGTGTGTGTGTGTGTGTGGTGTACGCTTAATATGGTTGTGCGATCTGTAAGTTTATCTATCGAGTGTCCTCATACAGTGCATTGTGTGCAATGGGTGCCATTGCACACAATACACTGCATGGAATTGAAAACATCCTCACATTTACCTCATTTTAGCTCCATATTTTGAGACTAAAATCTTACGGTTTTCTCAAGCATATTTGAAACCCATTCGATTTAAATCCATTTTTTCAATTCCTTTCCTTTTAAATCGACTTCATTTAAATCGCTTTTAAAAAATCCATTAATTTTTAATCGATTCGTTTAAAATTTATTTAATTTTAATCCATTCATTTTAAATCCACTCTATTTAAATCCAGTTCATTTAAATCATTCCATTTAAATCCATTACATTTTAAACCATTTAGTTTAATCCCAACATTTTAAATCCATTTCATATAAAGTCGTCTCACCCACGCAGTAACATTGTGACTCTTCCATAACCTCATTTCTCAGCTAATTCATTGACACTCGAGTTTTTGCGCATCGCACTACTAATGTAAATTACTACTAGTATTTGTATTAATAGTGTTAATACTAATATTACTCTTATTATTATTACTACTAGTATTAATACTACCACTAATACTACAACTACAATCATTACTTATTATTACAACTAGTATTACTATTATTATTTCTACTGCTAGTATTATTAATATTTCTATGTATATAAATATTATTATTACTTTGGTTGAGAGTATTATTACTATTAATATGATTATAAAACTTTAATCGTATATAGCGCTACAACAATATATTAGAGTTAAGATCATGCGATAATATCAATTAGAGGAGGAGGCAAATGTTGTTTTGCACAATTTTTAATCGCGTGTGACTATACATCTCACTATGTCGGTCGATCGGTCGGTCCCCGATTTGCTTTTTTTTTGTAATAACATTGTAACTATTCGGCCGATTCTAACGAGATTGGAAACCCTCATGTTGTTGTACACTCTTTCGAATGATATAATTTCCAAAGTCCTCCCAAGGTTAGCCCATGAATTATTTTGTTTTGGCAATAACATCATAACTAATTGGCCGATTCTCTTTCGAATGATATAATTGCCAAATTACTCTCAAAGTTAGCCAGGAAATCTTATAGCAATAAACACCCGATCTTTTCCCTTATTATGGCGCATTTCTTCTCCTCAGTTGGCTGGCTGAACGGCCGGTTACTCGAGTGAGTAGCTGCTCAGATAGATTTCTTAATTCCATTTCTCATACCTTGGAATCGATGGATGGGATTCCTTTTTTATGTTATATTTATTTGGGTGGTTTGGTGGGCCATAATAAGAGAAAAGATCCTCCCCTCCCATTTCAAATTTACCTTAAAAATGATATATAATACAATATGATGCGAAAGTAAATGAATTGCTGGGGTAATTCTGAAAGTAGCTCCTTAATAGTATTTTTAAAGATATGCATAATTTACTAAAAAAGTTATATAGATAC
Organism: Ceratothoa steindachneri; assembly: GCA_963969495.1. Taxonomy (NCBI): domain Eukaryota; kingdom Metazoa; phylum Arthropoda; class Malacostraca; order Isopoda; family Cymothoidae; genus Ceratothoa; species Ceratothoa steindachneri. Next base: position 107,437,326 of record OZ018328.1, read on the forward strand.
TTAATATTTTTAAAATGAACTTAAGATAAAATATAATGCGCGCGGGCATCAATTGTAGGCCACCAGAAAACATGATGTTATTGGTTTATACATGTTTGTGATATTTTTCAAATCGGTTAATTCTTAGAGTTGCCACGTCTACTTTAAAAGAGTGGCACTGCACCGTCTGCACGAGCGAATGTTTCAGTTGCGTCATAGTTCCAAGTTCTGTCCTGTTTTAGTTTTCAACAAGCATCAACTGCATTTATTTGTTGCGCTGCTCCTAAGTGTTTATTACTTCTCTAAGACCATAGCTTTGTTGTTTCGTCCTCTATGACTTACACTGTCGAAAGACACCTAAATACGAGCATACTCGCCTTTCTTGAGCGGATAATTGTTTTCAAGTCTTATTGCCGATTAAACCGAACCAAGGTCAGTAAATACTTAATTTTATTTTACTCATATTCTGCTCTTCTTTGCAAACACAGAAAAAAATAACCATGAAAATACCAAACAGGGGTTGGATTCGTAGATCAGACGTGAAATCTTGTAACAATCTAGGTGTAGTTGTCCCTAAAATTGCAGTTGCATTTATATTCCTTGTTAGGCATGTAATTAAGTGGATTTAGTTCGTATATAACACCATAACTAATCAGCTAATTCTAACGAAATTTATACCCCTTATGAGGTTTTACATTCTCTTTTGAATGATATAATTGCCAAAGTCCTCCCAAGTTAAGCTCGGAAATTATTTTGCTTCGGCAATAACATGATAACTTTTAGGCCGATCCTAACGAAATTTTAAACCCTTATGTTGTTTACATTCTATTTCGAATGATTGAATTGCCAAGGTTAGTCCGGGGAATTATTGAAAGTTTTGAAGGTTGTACGGTCATAAATCAGAATAAGTGAGAGCACGTGACTTTTTAGTCAGCAGATCTTGTTGTCCCTCAATGTTCTTAATCTCGTTACAGTAGAGGTAACGATGGAAACGGAGTAATACCATTTAAAATGAGCATTGGACTGCTGCATACTCTTTTCCGCCACATATTTGGCTTTGATTGTATTTATTAAAAAAATCGATGGTAAAATCTCCATCAGAATTTTTCGATAGGTTATTAAAGTGATTTAACTAGAAGTGAAGAGGTGTCGGAGGGGTAAATTCTTCATAATTTTATTGATGCTAAATAAAGTTTGTGTGTTTGCTAGAATGGGTTTAACTTTCCCTTGCTTGCCTACATTTGTTAAAAAAAGGTAGATGTCCTGAACAAAATTCTACTTATAAGTTTGATATGGATTATTGATAGCCCCTTGTCCACTATATGTATTTCTTCCCCCAAAATTGAACAATTTTCGCATTGACAATTCCATGGACCTACTCCGCAATACCGCGACGGCTTCATGTCGCTTTCAATCGTCTTCGAATTGAGCACACTCGTGGGACGCCGCGGACGGCATCTGGTGGAGCTTCCTTGCACCTGAGTGCGACAGCTGCGTTGTCCCCCATAATGTTCACCCCATTCTGGATCAACAGCGCGGAGGTTACCAGTTCCGGCACCGGACGAGTGTGGTCGCTCGTTCATGCACATAGACTTGCGGACTTTCTGACTTTTGAGAGGACGCTGGATTCCTCCATTTTATTTGATTCTCTTTAGTGTTGGTCGCATGATCCTGCGCCGTAGGGAGGCAGGCCTTCCCCCGATGCCGGAACTTGCTTCCTTCATTTTGCTTTTGTTTTGTTTCTTGTTTTTGTTGTTGTTTTATTGCTTTTGGTTTGTTTTTCGGTTTGTGGTTTTCGACTTCTTTTATTTAATCTAGCGTAGTATTGGGCCTTTTACAGTTGTGTTAGTGATTTTTAATGGGTCATTAAATCATCTACAACTGCTCTTTACTTGATTTTTAAATTGCTGCAGGACGTTACTTGCAAATAAATTTAATTTGGGGGGGAAATTTGAGATTCGTCAATTTCCAGGAGTTTGCTCATTTTTGGTCGAGTCTCGAGATTTCCATAACCATTTGTTTGATTGGTTGATGTTATTTTCGTTTTAATTAAATCCTGCGATGTGTTTTGGGATGTTAGATGCTTGTTCGTTTGAGACACTATAATCGCCTTTCAACCGACATTCAAAGTTTGTTCCTCTTTTTTCTCTCTCGCTGCCATCATGGCCTAACTAAACGTTCTCTTTTACTCGCTTATTTACCCGTTGGATTACTTTTTGTTATAAGTACTGCTTGGAAGCGAGGTCTTCTAATAAATCTTAAAAATTCTCTCTTACATTGAGGAATATTTTTTTCGGCACAATGATGGACGATTAAAACCAAGGATTCGTTTTAATCGTCATTATATTACACACCGCACAGGCTATCAACGAAACTTTACACACAACCAAGTGTAGAAAAGAAACGACCTATCAGAAAAGAAAGAATCATCGGATCGTCCGGTAACATGATTCTAACAAATGAATCCGCGTCTTCGAGATCATTGGACAGGGGCTTAATCCACTCAGCCAACCCAGAGCCTAAATGACTATACATGTTTTGATACTTTTACAGAAATAAACTAGAAACGCTTCTCTATACTTCCAAGAAATCATGATTTCTTGCACCTTTGTATAAGAATTCAGCCTCCCCATCCCACTTCAGCATCGTGCATTATCTTAATATTCCACTCACTAAAGCGTAAACTACAATTCTTCCCCCTACCATATACAACCCGTTAACACGAGTTTTGGGGGTTAGAAGTCGCAAAATGAAATCGTGTCAGCGGAAATGACACGATGTATGTTTCAGAGCCTTAACGCATATCACTCGCCTGAACGAAGCTGAGATCAATTCTGACGCAGCTTCCACATTCCTCTTTAACGTGACTATACTCACACATCTACTTGATGACGCTTGCAATGTGCACGCCTATTTATGTACACCTCCGCCTCATACGGCATCCCATGGAAGAGAATGTATGTATGAAGGCGTATGTACGTTTGAATAAATGCAAGACTATTTCCAAACTCGATCACACTGGAAGAGATGACTCAATAGAGAAGAACGTGTTTTAACCACTTCATTTAGGAGTCATTATTTTGCGCAATTGACCCCGATATACTGTTAACTCAGACAAGGAATTAACTATATATATATATATATATATATATATATATATATATATATATATATATATATATATACCATCGTGAATAAAACGAAAAAGACAAAGGCTTTTCAATTTAAATATGGCATATATTATATATCAAAAAAAGTTAAAATGATATGAAGAGAATAAAAGTTGACAGCCAGATAAAAGATAGAAGAGCTCAGGGGGAAATTTTCTATTATATTTTATGATATATATATATATATATATATATATATATATATATATATATATATATATATATATATATATATATATATATATATATATATATATATATATATATATATATATATATATAGGTAGAAATCACGAGAGGTAACACGTGAATAAATATAAATATGTGGTTATACCACGTAGGGAAAAAGAAAGATTGATTGGAGTTAGTACTTTCGTTGTCTTAACATTTTCAAACCTACAATGGTTTATAAAATAGAGAGACACCGTATTTATGCAAAGCAATGTTTTTCCTATAAGGTCAGGTTTTTTAGGACCTCTAATAAGTCTGATTTGAGAAAGAAAGATAGGACTGGATCTAAGGAACGTTCGTTATACGTTCCTTTAGATGATTTATGTCTCGTATCTTTACCTGATATACCATGGCCTTCAAGTTCCCCTAAGATAGAAATCAAGGGGAGAGAGATCTGGGGATCTGGGAGACCACTCCACAGGACCACGCCGACCAATCCAAGCATCCTGAAACTGCTGATCCAAATACCGACGCACGTAAAGACCATAATGAGGTGGAGCTCCATCTTGCTGGAAGTAAACTGAGAAGTTACCTTCCTCGTTTAGCAGGGATGGAAAAAACTTTTCTTGCAACGAGCTAAGATACCTTTCGTCATTAAGATTTCCACTGACAAAAATTGGTCCAATATTTCTCTCACCCCATATCCCGACCCACACCATCACTTTACCGGCACCTTGCATCTTCGTCGGACTCATCCAGTTGGGGTCATCATTACTTCAATAACGTATGTTTTGCCGATTAACCTCTCCATTGATGTAAAAATTTGCTTCATTAGTAAACAAGATCTTAGTTGAAAAGTTTGCATCTTCGTTCACAGAATTCCATCCGTCTATCCGGGTCGTCTTCACTCAAATGCTGTGGCATATGCAATTTCTATGGATGCCATTTGTTTGCTTTCAAAATGCGCCTGATACTCCATCTGCTGACACCACTTTCTGCAGACAACCGTCGTAACCTTTTCTGGGACACCGTGTAAGCACTGTAAGTATCGCAGCTGTTGTGTCTTCATCGGTGTCTGTGAGTCTTGGACCACTTCGCGGTTGATCGGCAACATTTCCAGTTTTCTGAAACTTGTTAATAGATTTTGCCACATTGTCGTGTGTGATGTTCATTGAATGTTTTCTGTTAAAGTTAATTGCAACCATGTGACTACTTCCCGACCCAACCATCAGTATGATTTCAATTCGTTGCTCTTTCGTCAAATGCATATTCTAGGGTATCTGAAATATAAAAAAATATATAAATTATTCTATGTATGGAAACTTACGATCCACCATATATATATATATATATATATATATATATATATATATATATATATATATATATATATATATATATAGTTAAGGTAATCGCATTATTAGACAACTGCCCTGCTTCAGGTCCAGCGGGTGATGATATCCTCTTCAAACTGGATGGGCCATCCGAATTTTCACTATAGAGATTTTTATTTTTTTTCTCATGTTGTTGCATTGTTGAGGTTTTGCTATTGGAGGATTTATCAGAGGGTTTATGTCCCGTTTTTATATATTTTTTCGGCGGTGATTGTTTCAGCGGATTTTATATCCAGCTTTTATCTTCTAGGATTTTGTTGGCCAGTTTTTATCAGCGGGATTTATGTTCCGTTTTTATAAGGTCGGGTTTTGTCAGTGGGTTTTATATTCCGTTTTTATATTCTATTTTTGTTAGTGGGTTTTTTAACAGCGGGGTTTTTGTTCCGTTTATATATTGAGGGGTTTTGTCAGTGGGTTTTATGTCCATTTTTTCTATTGTGTTTTTCCGGCAGGGATTGTAGAATATAAAACCCTAGTTTTATATTCTAGGGTTTTGTTGGAGGGGGTTGTAGTTTATGTTCCGTTTTTATATTGTAGGGTTTTGTCCACGGGAGTTGTATCAGCGATTATTTTTGGCACTTTTTTATATTCTTGGGTTTGTCTGCAGGGTTTTATCAGTGGAGTTTATGTCCTGTTTTTATATTTTGGCGGTTTCTTAGCGGTTTTTTTATCAGTGGGATTAATGTTCTGTTTTTATTGTGGGTTTTTGTCAGTGGATTTTATGTCTCGTTTTTAAATTTTGGAGTTTCGTCGGCAGGAGTTTTATCAGAAGGTTTTATATCGCGTGTTTATATTTGGGATTAAGTACGCGGCGGGGTTTTGCCAGCGGGTTTTATGTTCTGCTTTATATTCTGTGGTTTTGTCAGAGTTTTTTTTGGTCGTGCAGAAGTTATGTGGGTCCTTTAATTCTATATTGTTGCATTTTATTCTATGTTATTTTATGATGTTCCAAATTATTCTATTTTGATCAAGGTTGTTATATGTTGGTCCATGATATTCCATGATGTTTCATGGTATTCCATGTTGTTTTATGTTGTTTCATTTTGAGTCATGTTATTTCAGGTTGTTCCATTTGATCCATGTTGCTATATGTTGTTCCATGGTAATCCATGTTAACCTATGTTATGGCACTATGAGAGGGCCTCTCGTTACTCTGATCAGCAAGGCGTTAGATTTCGACTCACAAAGAAATTTTCGACGCTCGTAGGGAGTTAGTCGCCAATTGGTGGCGGGGAAAGAATGACGAATGCCTGCTAGCAGCTCATTCCACATAAGGTAACAAGTCGTACTTCCCCCCTATCTGCATCTTATCCTCTACATCGAGGACCGAACCATTGTGCTCTTTGTCTTGTAATTGTCATTCTGATTTTTATGTGAATTTCCTTAACAATTTCACGATTAAAAAAGGACGGGGGTGATTAATTAATTAATCAATTAAATCCTCCATGTGATTTCAGCGACAAGAAACTGAACAGAAGTAAACAAGAACACCTTCGGGGTACAACATAGGCAACAGGGTAAGATTGGATGTTGTCGTATTCGTCCCTGTTCGTGTTGGAGCCAGGTAACCCCGGGGACTTCCTTTGATAATCATGATCAGCACGAGGTTCGATCCCCACCCTCAGCCCCCCGAGATGGATCTTAGATCACTTTTGAACCATTTGATCACTCCAAAAATATTCAACCCGTCGGTAAAAATAGCGTAGAAGTTAATCAATTAACCAAAGAAGAAGGCCAAATTTGATTCCGAGATCTTTGTTTTTATTTACTCAGACGGAATTGGATTTTTGCGAGTGAAATAAATAGGGATTTGAATAGTGTTTTCCTTCCCCCTCCCCCCCTCTCTCTCTCTCCCTCCCCCTATGGTTAAACAACACGATTCTCATTTAATGAGAATTTCCCCGAGTTTCTTTCCATGAATCGAATTGCTGGGGGAATTACGTCGAAATCAGTGCTTATTCTAGCGTGCGGGTTGTGTGCTTGATTCTAGCAATTTTCGATTTATTTTGTTCCCTTGATTATAACTAGTTTTTTATTTATTGAAGTAGAGCATCTTTACCTTCATCTTTGTACCAAAATTCTTAAAGTAGAGCCTCTTTGCCTTTGTTCAAATAGAGCCTTGTTGCCTTTGTCTGTACCCAAATTCCTAAATACCTTAATTTGGAGGGACTTTTGCCGCTCTAAGAACCAGTCTGTATCCCCTGTAATTAGAGGCAAACGGCTCCAGACCAAACTCTAGAATTATCAAGTAGCGATCATTTATGCACCTCGCTTGCGTTACCCACCGCCAGATGGGCTGATTTAGGAGAGATGCGCGCTATTACGGTCAGTAACCCCCCCTCAGTAATCTCCCTCTGTACAAGTCTAGCTGTGTAGCTTTCACACATTTTCACTCTTGCCTACTTCATCTTTAGCGAAAAATAAGAGTACTTAACTTTCTCTCTTTTACAGTGTTTTAAATCAGAAATTCTGTTTTCGAGCAAAAGAGGAGAGGAAATAGGAAATAAAAAATAAAAAAGAGACATAAGAAATGTTTTTATCCTTTATTACCTTTCTTTCTCTCTTTGTTTTCACTCCATTTTAATTTTCATTTCTTTCTCCTTGTTTTCCTAGTGGTCCAAATCAATTTGTCCATGTTTGTCGACACCATTTTCCGTGATGTTTCAGTTTCCTTTTTTAATACTACTCTTTTTTCCTCTTACCTTCTACCAAATCTTTTCATTTTGCAGCCTCTTTCTCTAATCCAGCATTGCTTTTACTGTTGTCATTACTGTGATTCCCTCCCCTTTCTACTTTTCAACACCAATTCTTCCAATATATTTTACTCCCCTTCTATACTTCGTTCTTGTCTTTCCTCGCCCTTTTCCATTTTCATGCTCATTCCCTCTTTATTTCAACTTATTTTTCTCTACTTCAGCTTCAGGACTTGCCCTACTTATGGGGGAGTAGAAAACTGTAAATAGGAAAGATGGCTTCGAGGGAAACAAATAGTGTTCATTCCTGCGCCCCAATTAATCGTTTTGAGCTCTCAAGTTCTAACTTCCATTAAAATTACTCCGTTAATAAATTAAACGCCTCAAAATTGAACTCAGAATGAACACCGATGGTTCATCAACTTAAGTTGACTAATGGGGCGATGGAGTGATGGACCTGATTGATTGGTATGAGCGAGAGAGAGTTACATGGAAAGTAGGTACCTCAAAAACGTTTCGATTCATACCGAGGGACGCATCTAATTGGGGGGTCTTGGATAAAAACTAATTTAATAGGATTTCATATTAATTTAGGTGTCTCAAAATTCCTCTTTATTTCCCTTATTCTTATCAATCATAATTTCGCACCTAAATAACTTAAGTTTCTGATAATTTATCTAACTTTCTTTTTCTAAGGTATTATAAAAAGATTTTTCCCGACACCTAGTGTGAGACATTAACTTTTTTGCATGAGAAAATGTTTCTACAAACTTCTTCTGGACATCTTTCGAACAAATACAACACGATTGTTAAGTGTAAAATTTCTGTTTAGTTTAAGCCAGCTGGACTCGTGTACAGGGTGTTCTGAAGGTCTTGTCACCTGCTACCGAAAAGTAACAAAAACAATAGAGGTTATGTTTCCAGCGCAGTATCGTTGGTGGGGCTTTTATGCCGAATATTGCAGTGAAGTCGTGTCGCATATCCTCCGTGGTATTGCCAGAATCCACACCATCATGTGCCCATATACTAGCGATCAGCCTCTCTTCCGAACTGTAGGAGCTCGTTTCAGGTCAAATACTTACTTGAATTTCCATGCATCTAGTTTCCACCAATGCTCTTGGACAATGGAACACACCAAGTAATTCTTCTGCTATAGCTTGCAGTGACTATCAACAAAGAATGTAATTAATAAAAACTTTAGAGGATTAGTGTATTTCCAAACCCATTGGCACTACCACATCAATTTATAAGCTGATTCGTTTTACGATTAAAATAACAATGGTTTGCTTCCTCGATACTGGATTAAGCACGCCTGGGCAAGCTGTATCAAATAGGCCAATCTAACAGCCCTTTTGAGACGCGTTTCACAATTGGTATTAGTCACTGGCATGAACTTTTTCCAACCTTCCAATGTCTTTTCTCAAATATGGTAGTTTAACTTAATGTACATAACCTACCCTACCCTAATAAAATTGGAAGAATAGATTAACTTATTAAAAAACGCCATTTAGTTATGGCGAGTTGATTTATCTCTGCGATACTTTGCCTTTTTTAACGTTTTAATATTTAAATCATCTTTATACATTAAGAGGGGTAGATCCATATACGTTTTTCGCCTTATTATTTTAAAAAACTATTTGTTATCGTGGCACCTAAATTATAATGTCTAAATCGTGAGTTACTCAGGATTGCTATATTTTCCTCTTGTTTGAGAATGGCTAAATATTACTGGTATTCCAAAAGGCTCACCGTCCAACCTGTCCTCAGAGTAAGCACACATTTGTATTTCTCCAATTTTGTCCCAAAGAAACTGAAAAACTTATCATTAGAAGACACCCGCTTTAATCGTATCTTTGATCTTTTACGTGATAAACAACACGGATTTATAATGGGTATTGCCATTGTTGATGCTTTTAACTTTCTAGTCAATAACTTACACTCGTCATTCTATCGCGGTCTTGAGGCAAGAATTGTTTAATTATATTTCAGCTCTGCTTTCGATCGTAAAACCATAAAAGTCTTCTTTTTTTTTACATTTTTGACAATTTGGAATTTGTTGTAAATGTGATTACAATTCTTACTAAATTTCTGTAAAATTGACAGCATCGAGTTGTTGATGTAAAATCCAGTATCATTTCTCCTTTGTTATCTGGAGTCCCAAAATGTAGTGTTTTAGACCATGCCATATTCTCAATATATACAGCATAACTTAAGAGATGACTAAAGAATCGTCAACTAGCTTCTGGGAAGGATTTAATTTGAATTTTCTTAGTTACTTTCCCCCTCAAAGAATCTATTAAAAAAGACTTGACCAGAAACTCAAACCAGTGTCTGGGTTTTGCTGCTGAAACCGCAATCAATGATTATAGGGAAGTCTCGGAATATGAATCTGCCTCACGCTCCTCTGACTTTGGTGGATCAATAAATACTCCACTAATAACACTAACTTTCTTTATGAGATCACTAATCACAAACGGACGTTTGAAGCCAGGTAAAGGAGTACTTAAATCTCACAAAACATTTAATGATGACGACAATGTTTTAAGATCTTTTTATTTATGTAGATTGCCTTATTTTGAGTGTACTGTGTGGGTTCTGCTACTGATTGCCACGTAAAATAGCTCGATAAAAAACAAACAAAAGAAGAAACAGAAGGCAAGTTCCAGCTTCGGAGGAAGGCCCGCATTTACTTGGTACCCGAGCACGCACCTAAAACAATGAAGACAGGTAAAACAAATTGGAGGGGGCCAGCTTCCTCAAAGAAGTCAAATAGGCCACAGTACGGTGTACACGATCTCGCCCCGAGCAGAAGGGACAAACGATAGTGACCCCGCTCGTCCCAGTAGTGGGACAGGTAACTTGTGCCAAATACCCCAGACTGGGACACTAGGCAAGAATGTGCCAAACAGTTTGTTGGACAACGCAGCCATCCAAGTGAGGTGCAGGGAAGCTTTCCAAAAAATGGCGGTCTATCCCCTGAGTGTGCCTAATTGAAGGAAGACAAAAAGTGATCTGAAGTCGCCGTAACATTAGGGAGTACGTTGACGGGATCAGTCGCAACACGATATCACGCAACTTTAGGTTCCTATCGCCCGTCTCTCAACTTTTTTTTCAGGTGTCTCGGAAGGCTGAGCGCAATTCTGGTTTGGTCATCCAGTCCTCGCAGATGCTTTGGGCGCTCTGATTGGTGCGCAGATTCCCTGCAATTCCTTCATGTCCATGAACTCAGCAGAAGATAATCTAGACATCCTCCCGGCTTGCGGCAAACGTTGCGTCATTAATAAAGGGAACCAGTGGTTGCAGAGAATCCATTGCTACGAGAGTACTCAGGGGCCACTTTTTGAGTCGCTAAAGATCGCAGTGCGGTCTTCGAAACTGGCAGGTCGCGTTATCTCCCGTACCTAGAGGGCTATTGCCCTAGCTCGGGCATGGAAACACGCAGCACCTGGTATAGCCCCTCTGACTCAAAACAGAAGCGATATGGTGTCGACAAATATGCTCTCAAAAGAGGACTTGTAGAAGGCATCGCTTGCCAAGCGGAGAGCGGCGTGGTGGATCGAGTCAATTTCCCGCAATATACGCTCGGCTGTGGATGCGTAAAACTCGCGTGCGTAGTCAAGCTTCGAATGAACAACGGATCGATAAAATGTAAAGCAGTGGCCCTTTCAGCATCCTAAGCGCTGATCATTACGGAACAAATAATGTCCATGGTGCTGGTAGAGGAAAATCTAAAGTTGAAAGTATCGGCCTTTCAGGTGAGGCATTGGTAAAAAAAGAGAGCAAGCAATCGGTGAGGATTTACCACTTCCAAGCAAATTCCATTTACGAACAAGTTATGGACAACGGTTGTGCCGTGAATGGCGGCATTACTACACTACCTTAGTCTTGGACAAGGAGAACTGAAACTTGTGCGCTTCGGCAAGGCGAGAGATGCGGTTCAGGGCGACTCTCCAGAGTTGCCATATAGGCCGCACCAAAGGAGATCGAAAGATCGTCTACGTAGAAAGTAGAAAATCTCCCTTCAGCACCAAGGTGATAGCGTTGATGCTCATGGCAAAGAGTATGGCATTGAGACACTTCCCTACTATAGGCCATCTTTTCTGCCCTATTGGGCCGGTTATGGCTCCCCTAACACGAACGCGGAATTGTCGATCGCATAGGAACTCAGATATAAGAATATAAAGGCTTCCCCTCGCTCCCATTGTGTATAGGGTCTTTAAGATACCATGTCGAAATGCGGTATCATGTGCATTTCTAGATCGAAAAACATCGTGGCGTAGTGCTGTCTGCAAATGAAGGTCTAGCAGATAGCATTTTTCAGCCGAAACAAAGCATTCATCGTGAAGTGGTACATGCGGATGCAACTGTGTGCAGAAGTGAAGTGGCCTCTGCTCTCCTAAGAAAACGCTAGTCTCAAATTGACCAATTTCTCAATCAGGTTGCATACCTTAGACCTTTGAAAACTTGAGCCAAAATCGGCTGGGGTAGAGATTCTTCTCCGCGCTTGGTGAACAGTGAGCACAATAGACATTCGACAGGAGTCTGAGAGGATGTATCAAAGTCCAAATTGCAAAGTGAAGTAGGCTCAACAAGAAACCTCACAAATGAACACCCTGTTGAGTCTATGAAATCCTGAAATTGGGCACACATATTAAATACTGAAATAATATACCATGTAGTAGTAATGAACCAATTTTTAATAAAGTTAAATAATACTTATATAAATATATATATATATATATATATATATATATATATATATATATATATATATATATATATATATATATATATATTAGAAGATATCACATTAGCGTGATATACGAGGGGCGATCAATAAGTTTTGCAATTCGGATATAAGGAAACGAGATATGAGGAAAAGTGTTTTATTATTTTTCGATATAACTACCCTCGACTTCAATGCACTTACGCCACTTGTCTCTGAGGCTTCGAATTCCCGATAACCAGAAATCTCTCGACTGCTGTTCAATCCACCCCTGGACGGAGAGCTGGACATCATCGTCCCCAAACGGGCGTCCACGCAGTGCAGCCTTGAGCTGGCGGAATAAAAAGTAGTCGCTAGGGGCCAGATCTGGACTGTAGGTGGGATGATTGAGCTCCTCGAATCCGCACTCGCGCAGGGCAGCTTGTGAAACTCTGGCCTTGTGGAGTTTGACGACGTTGAAGTCGATCATGGGGCGTGAGGTTTCTAGAGACCCAACGGGCAGAGACCTTGGTCATGGCCAAATTGTCGTGGATGATGTTGATAACACTTCCATGTGATATTCCAAGTTCTCGATTGACTTATTCGACCCTTCACTCGTCGATTTTCAAGGTTCATCCTCTCCACACGGGCCACATTGTCCTCGTTGGTCACGTCTGACGGCCGTCCTGGACGGGGGTCATTTTCAAGGGACTCACGACCATGGCCAAACTTCCTATTCTAGCGAGCAATGGTTGCATAGGAAGGGGCGGTTTCGGTGTACACTGCAACCATGCGTTCATGGATTTCTTTTGCATTCTTGCCTTCCTTGGTCAAAAATTTGATCACTGCGCGGTGCTCAACCTTCTCCATTGTTGACAAATTTGTGACTGACGATCTGCGATCAGCTCCTGCTTCTTAAATAGACGAGGCAGGAGCGTGCGGCTGCAGGTCTTGACTTGTCATAACTTGTCCTAACACCCCCACAAACAGCCATTCCCTTTCCTCTGTTTTTCCCTACCGATTCGCAAAACCTATTGACGGCCCCTCATATATCAGGGAGAAGATAATAGTTATAAATATTATAATATATATATATAATACATATGATGTTATAAGAAAATAGTTCTCTGTTATAAATAAATTTTGATTCAAATATTTTGGTTTACTATTATCTTCTCATATATATATATATATATATATATATATATATATATATATATATATATATATATATATATATATAATGTTAAATCACAATTGTGCATGTGTAGAGACGCCCGAATTGCAAGGTGAAGTAGGATGAACGAGGAACCTCACAAATGAGCCCACTGTTGGAACAATGAAACCTTGAAATAACATGCAATGTAGTAGCAATGAACCAATGTATAATAGAGCGAGATTCTTATATCATAATTGTACTTGTATTAAGAAAAACATGATTGTAAAAAGCAAGCGAATAGTTGGAGGTTTCCACGCGAACAGACAAACATACACAGGCGAGGAAACAACTGCAATTTGAAAAGGTTTCGATACAGGATTACGAGTCAGCGAGAGTGGAGTCGGGTTTGACCAGCTCAACTTGACGTGGACCTGCGAAACGTCAAAATTAATTTTGCTATCACTTTGCTAGCCCAAATGTGTCTAGATTGATACACGCACCACCTTTTGACTCCAACCAGCAGTTTCAACAAACGAACATACTTCTAACTCGATAAGCTCCATCCCGCGTCCAGATTAGGATAAAAGAAGTTACGCCCCCTTAATAGGAGGTGCTATAAATAAACGGGTTGAAAAACTTTCATGATTATTTTTCATTTGTTATTATTCTCATTGTGATTTGTTTATTATTAGCGTTATTAGCCCGTTCATCCTTAAGTTCAGCCGTCCTAGCCTCACCTATCTAACGTAGAGGAAAATTTACAACAAAGCCACATAAGACTCGACTATTTCGCTTGCCCCATTTAAGCTAGACCTAGACACATAAATAAAATTATACCTTATTTCCAGATGTACCTCCACTGCCAGTGCGTACATTCCGCTGTCACATGAATTTGGCACTGTTGTCGAGGACCTTTCTCCTCCTTGAAGATTGGACTCGTGGCAACCCCCTTATGCGTTTGCCACGAGTTGACGAAAGTAGCTGTTTCGCCTTGCGGGATACGTTCAGGTAAGGGGAGTGGGGCCTTGGTTTTAGCAAGACGGGGCAGGAGGCCGTGGAGCCGCAGGCTTAGCAGAAAAATCACGGTCTGTCAGGAGGTATTCAGTGCGATTTGAAGAAATGAGACGCCATGCTGGGCTCGCGCCCAGCATGGCATCATGTAGAAAGATAGCTAACTGCGAACGGAAGGAGATGAGCCTCCGCAGATCGTACTAATTGGCCTTGGAGACCACGGCAATTTCATTTGCGAAATATGCCTTCTAGACCTAGCTCGAAGGAGATGCGGGCGCTTTCTTCGGAGTGAAGATCATATGCTCATATGGTCATATGCTTCCTAGAGGAAGAACTTAGGAAGCTGCTGGCTGTCGAAGGCCAACTTCCCACGGCCCAATCTGAGAGTTCATGTTAACCCAGTAACGTGACATTCCTAGTGATAGGATGTCGTGTAGCTCTTCCAGGTACATGATACTCTTTGCGGGGACGCAACTACCATAATGGTAACAAGAACATACGCAGATAATTCGACACGGCACTTAGACAAGGTATCATTAACGAAATACTCAACAACAACACACTTGAATCCTTCACAAAAAATGTTTTGCCAATTTCGTCACAAGGCAGCTGCAAGTAATATACCGCTACTAGCTTTCACAATCACTTCATATACATAATAGAGTTACCCCGAGAACTTTACTCCCACATCCCCCTTCCGTTTACCTTTTCCTCTATGAATTCTTTCCTCATAATCCAAAAATCCCAATCTACAGCAAAATATTCATATGACATCTGTTATACTCTTCCAACTCTGTAAACACATCCAAACTTCTCTTAATCTCCATATATATCTTAAAAATAACGGAACGCTGGCTGTAACAGAACCTTATAACCGTCTGACAATAAAACTCTTCCATTAATCTTCATAACCTACAAATAGGAGTACAATAAACACTTTCGCATCGTTTTATAAAATACCCCAATTCTCTATTGTAGAACAGCAATTGTGCTCTGTGTTATACTGGGACAATCGGAGCACTCACATGAATTTGGCAATTAAAAGAATCCTTCATCTACAAACAATACATTAGTCACTCTCTTTTATGTCATTATGGTATTCCCCTCCCCACCCTATCGAATCCAATCACTGATACAATGTACGACACAGACAGCAAAACCATAGAATCCATTCGACCGCCCGCCTCCTCGACCAATTAATCAACTAGATGAAAACGAATGCTGTGGCCATAAACCGCAAATCTATCTATAGTACAGAAAAAAAGGCCACACATGCCACTAAATGAAAGATCTGTATCATCCTCAATGGAAACCTGCGCAAAACTTCAAGGACATACTTCACATGTCTATGAATATACTGGTGTAAGTTCGTATGCATACATATATCCAATACATCGGGAAAGCAAAATAAAAGTACAAACTTCCTTATAACATTTTGAAATATCTAAAATGGCGATGCTATTGACATGCATGAAATTTTATTATTAGTATGCACTATGTTACAGTCAGAATGTCTTCAGATAGCATCATATTTGTTGATTAAAAAAATATTCCATGTCGAAAAGATATAATAATAATAATATAATTGTGTAAACACACCTATACTGTGAAGGACAGAATTCCGACATACACGGTGTACGAAGAGGGTCTCAGCTGGCGACAAATTGCCCGGTTGGTTGGCAGATCACATTCCGGTATTGTAGAGGATATGAGAAAGTGGGAACATCCAAGAGCAACCTTGTTCTGGACAACCCAGGATGGGTTGCAACGTTACGACAGGTCTCTGCTTCGCATAAGCCTTCGGTATCGTAGAAAAACCACATTCCAGCTGCAACATGAATGGACAGAGGGCAGTCTTCTGCAAATCGATGTCGACTGGTTTGGACAAAGGCATACCGCAATTGGAGGATGTGCAAGTGGTGACGTGTCATATGGTCTGACGAGTCCTGAATTCAAATTTTTCTCTCAACCCCAGACAACGTTAGAGTCCGCTGGTAGCCATGGGAGCTGTGATATAGAAATTGCATAGTGCCAATTGTTAAACATCCTAACCCCTCTCTAATAGTATCTGGCTGCATGTTCTGAGAAATTATATACATGCTGCCTTCAGCACAAGACCTCTCCAGAAATGACCGGAATGTGATTTTCCAGCAAGACAATGCCTCGCGTCAAATAAAACACCCCTTTATAAATCATCTCTTGGGCACCATTCACATGCATACCAACCAAGATGAAACATTTTTTCTGTACAAGTTGCACTGGCAAGGTTCCGTTGCCGTCGCCAACCAAAACTAAACTCAGACACACCGCACTTTCTTATCAACTCTGATATCTCCACTCAATGATACCAGTCACTAGATACAGCTTATCGCATATTGCAAACATACTCGACTCTAGTACACACGCGACAAAACTTGCAAATTCAAAATATGCTGGATCTTTTGGAAAACCGTGTTCGGCCTTGGAGACGGACCGTAATTAGTGGCAACTCAACTAATCTAACCAGCATAAGATATTTCACATTAAGAAAAAGGATCGTCAATATACAAAGTTGCGGAACATACAGTCTTGGCCAAAAGTTTGGAGATTACTATATTTTTCATATAACAAATAATAGAACTAATCAAAAGTTGCATTTTGGTTTAGTATGTTTGTATCATAATTGTAAGGTAACATAAAAAGCCCAAACTCATTTTATTAATAAATTTAGTCAATTGAGGTGCGCAGTCAATATTCAAAATGATGACTTTTGTTATTCAGGATTGCTCCATTTCATTTTGGCATGCTAGAGGCTAAATTTGTAATGATATCCTGCTCCATTTTTTGTCCACAATTGGAGGGCAACCGAACATTAACTCAAACGAACCCGAAAGCTATCATCCAATCTCTTAGCTCCAATTTCTTTCAAAGGTCTGGTTTAGGAAGTCATGGATCTAAATTACCTGTTCTCCTCCAACGTTGATGAGATAATTTGGTCTGATTTCAGGACAGGACACAGCAGTGAGTTAGAGATCCTACATCTAACGAAGAGCCTACGGTATGCGTTCAACTCGAACGGCTTTCCATTCTGGTACCTTTGGAACTCTGAGCTGCATTTCACACTGTTCGTCACCGCCTCCTCTGTGGATTCCTGGGTGTCTCTGGAACTATCATTAACTGGTTATGCTCGTATTTTTCATCTAATAATTAATATATTCTTATTGGAAATGATATATCTCGGTAGACGGGGATGCTTTGGTGTTGTGCAAGGAAGGATCCTTGGTTCACTTCTGTTTCATGTATATCTTGTTCCCTTTTGTATTCTTATCCGTCGACTTTGTCTAGCAAATCATTTATATGATAATGATATGTAAATCTATCTCTATTTCTCTTCATCCATATTTGCTGAAACAGTTAGAAACCTACTCCTTACAATAGCAGTACTGAATGACTCGCAGACAGTTTTCTGGAACTCAACCATGACAGAATAAGTATTACTGGTAGTAGCTTCTGCTCTTCATCCCCTTCTCCCTTTTCCGATGGCGCAAAATAATTTTGGCATCACATATAATATTTATCTCTCAGAACTATGGTGATAACCTGTGTAAACCCACTGTGTACTTTCTCGGCAATCGAAGCTGCCCTCTATTCAACTTTGGAAACAACTTTTGAGATTAACATTCATTCTTTTGTCACCTTCTGCATCCTACTGCAATGCCTTCCTCGTTGGATTACAGACTTCTACACTTCGACCGATCCAACTGGTTAAAGAATTTGCAGGCCATACCCTTCTCTCCAGAGACTTCTTATTTTTTCGTAGTCGTCTGTAGTTCATGGGTGATCGTGTTTTCTCTATATTTGGCGCGAGGATGTGGAATGATATGCATCCTGCTATTATGCTCATCCTCCTCTCTTAGTCCTTTCAAACGTGCCTTAAAAACCACGTTTCTTCTCCCAAGCTTTTTTATAGTTGATAGACAGGCACTTTTTGAAGGTCATTGTTCCTGAAGAGGGCCAGAAAATACCCATTATTATTAATATTACACTCAAGAGAAAAAATGAGAATTTGATTTCGATGACTCTTCAAGTATGTGAGAAGGAGAAGACAGCGCTACAAACGTTGTTCTCGAATAGTGTCGATGGTCAGATACCTTTCTAAGCACCACAACCTTTTCCGCCCTCCTCTTTGATGGCCTTGGAAACCCTGATCACCGAGATGTTCTTCTTCTTCGCGAACGCAGTCACTTTGAGCTTCGGAGCACTGAACAAGGTCGATCTTTGAGGTTCTCCCCGTTCTTGATCTTAGCCGCGACTTAGTGGACGGTCATTCGGTTGACGTTGAGCCACTTGCTGCTGTCGGACTTGTGGCCCCGCGCAGGAGAGCAGAGATCTCGAATCTATTCTCTTCACTATCGAAACATCTGCAAACAATGAAAAAGATGTTTCGATGACACTTGCTGAAAAAGAAAAACTTTAAGTTTGTTTGATGAAACTTTTTTCTATCACACACGTAAACTTCTCGAAAGATAAAACAAAGAGTGTAACAGAACTTTTGTAAAACCCGCTATTGTTTACCGTAAGTGAGTCAACAATGATGCCAAGTTTGTTGGCAAGTGATCGAAGATCAACGGGAAATGCAAAGGTAAATATTTTTTCTTAATTCCTGATGTTGAAGTAAGTTCAATATTTCGTTTATCATTGATTGATGTGAAGATTTGTTTTAGGATCCCATCTGGCGATTTCCGCATTCATGTGAAGAGATGGAGTAGCACCAAGAAGTCGGTGGCTCCTATTTCGTTCCTTCCATTTTTTGGTCCGTTTCAGCGTGTTAAGGATTTCATGACCAAATGTGTACCTATTCACTTAGTCCACGGGAGGATAATTGCATTAGTTCATAGTCAATCGTGGAAATGTACTTGTAGGAATTAAGGTAAAAAATCTTCTTGTCCAACTTAATCCTTCACTTCGCCAAACAGTAACCGGAGTGGGTAGCTGCACTCATACTCGTCCAGCGGTCAGTTACCTTAAGCCGGCGATTTGTTTGCTCATGTCATTAATTCATTCAATCTGTTTCTTATAAGATATAAGAAGAAAAGGCTACCAGGGTCCACCAGGCTCTTGTAGGTGGAAAGATATTCCTCTCCGATATACATTCTTAGTAGTCAAAAGGAAGATCAATTTGATTTCCTCGGATACAAATTAAACTTTTAAATGTAGGTAAATGTCGCCAAATTTTGAAGAGCACAACTCCTGTCAACGTAGAGCTTGTAGTCACCTCCCCAAAACTAGGATAACCAAGGAGGGCATTTGCACTATAGGCAGAATCAGGAAGAAGACAGATTAAAGTGAATGGATAGAAAGAATAGAAATTGCTATAAAAGTTAAAAATGAAATTGACTACAGTACAAAAACACCGTCAACGGTAAATTCTAGGGAAACGAAAAGGATTATTATTCTAACAAATATTACTATTATTAGTTATTTCTATTAAGTGAAAAACGACTTAAATTAAAAAATATATAATCTCTTCTGGCAGCTACCAGCGAGAGAGCCACGGAAATTACAAAATAGCTCAGGTAATTCAATGTCTAGAAAGAAAACAAGAAAAAAGACAACAACAAAAAATTGGCAGCAACCAAAATAATAACAAATAATTATTTACAAGGCACTCCCCCTTTAGGACTACCACAAACAATTGAAATAATTAAATACTATGAAGGAGTTCCGTCTCCACAGAAAACCCAATCACACCCTCATTCGGTATGGAGTAGTCCTTCCCGAGTAAACGGGACAGGCAGTACTAACTCCGTTTGTCGCGATACTGGGACAGTTATCTCCCATGCATTCTCCCATCCAGAATAGGACTCTCAACTTAAATGTTTCCTACCGTTTGGGGTCCAAACAAGATTGACACAAAGTTTCAGGAGACGCTTCATCCAATGATTCTACGTCCAACGAGTGCTTAATTCGTAGGTGACAAAATTGATCTAATAACGGGGGTACATGGGGGAAGGCATAGGGGCAAAATTGGGACACAATACCACGCAACCTTAAAGTTTCCGTCCTTATCTCTCATCTTTTTTGCCATGCAGTCCTTAGGATGACCGGATTCATGCCATGTATTCAGAGTGGATAAGAGAACAACGCCGGTGCGGTCGCTCATTCTGTGGAGACATCCTGGTTCCCTCATCAGCGCGCTCATTTCCCGCAAATCCTCAAAGTCTAGTACCCGAGCGAAGGACGATCTTGACATCCCCCTGAGTCACAGGAGCCATCACGTTCATGAATATGCAAACTTAGTGCGCTCTGTGAGTAGCAATGAATTAAAAATCGGTCTCCGAGCTGGGCACTACAGTACTGGCATCGGTGCACATCAATACGACTCTAATGTAACACGAAATGTACCTCAAGAAATCTGAATATAGTATTACCGGTGTTGTAAAAGTTTTGAGAGCAGAGGTGTTGTGACAAACGTTAAGAGGTAGTATCTTCCAGGGTGGCTTCTTAGGAAAAGCTAACTGCGACAGTGGCACCATCAAGATTGAACGCAGAATCAATGAGAGTCGTTGACGTACGGGCTGAAGTTGAACCCGCTGGTGCAAGTACCTAGTGCACTGTGCATGACTTAAAGTGAGTGGGATTATCTTTACTACGACGAGGATTTTCTCTATAGTTGACCTATGAAAATGACCATTCGTCAAAAGGATATAGGTGTGGGGTATCGAATCCACCTTTTGCAATAGACTCTTGGATGCAGAAGAATAAATCTCACATTCATAGTCAATATTTGAGAAAACTAAATACCAGTAGAAGAACAGAAATGGATCTCTATCATCACTTCATGTGCTCAACGCCACAGAGCGAAGATTGTCCATATCTTTGGTAAAAAACACAATAGCACTATCCACCTGTCATGCGAAGCGTTGGCTAAATACACGACCAGGGAATAGGTGCGAGGGTATTCCGTCCAGATGAGCCCTATTTAGGACCACGTCCAAGTTTGCTGAATACCCATGAAAGCAAAAATATAAACTATCTTGGTTTTGGATAGAGAAAACAAAAACCTCTGCGTTTCGGCATAAGAAAGGAAGTGGTAAAGGGCGTGTTATAAAAGAGGGAAATGTCCTTTCGTCCCCCAAAATGGAGGGAATTCATGATACCGTGTTACCACGTGACATCAGTATCTTTAACCAAAACGAAAAACACTCCTCAAATGCAGACTGGGAATGAAAGTCTTAAGATAGCACTCTCCAGACGGAGTAGAGCATCCTACACGGAGTGAAACTTATGGAGCTTTCGCTGCGCCGAAAGTAAGGGACCTCCGCTAATCCATCATTAGCCATTTATTTATATTTTTGGACATGAAAGAGGTTACAGTAAATAAGTAGACGTAACGCTAGAAATCTTGGAATACATCCACCTTCCAAAGCTGACAAAAATACTACACCTCCCTCACATAGGTGTCGAAGCATGGCCCAGGGCTTTCGTCAAGACCAGAAGCTGTATTCGCGCAAGAAGCGAGAGCGGAACGCAAGTGATTGAAAATAACCAGGCTCTGGAAGTGAAGTCCATTCGGCTGATTCAGTATCCAGCTAAGTGATTGGAATGACTGTGGAGTAGAATGCGGCGGGAGAATGCAGAAGAAGCGGTCATGAAAGATCTCGTCACCGACAAGTATTCTGAGATAGTTGTCGCGGCCCTCTGGGAGAAAAGGCAGGGCCCCTGTGAGAACTTACTCCCCAATACTTTGACACACTTCCAAACTTCTCCAAGACGGGCTCTCAAAATAGAGTGAAGAGAGATATGCCCACTATAGATAGTGATAGACGTGTCTGAAAATGAAAATGAAAATGAATCTGCCAGTCCTCCGTAAAATACATACAGTGTGATATCATTCACACCCGGCTTGTAGCACTTATAGGCATAAAGCTTTTTTATGATGGCCGCATCAGATCTTTGGCACCGACGGGGCCGCATAAGATCTCAACGGCTCCATAAACCAAAACAAACTCATCCTTAATGAGATAGAGAAGCGAGTCACTTCCTTGAATGTAGGCCACTGTACCCGATCCAAATACCGCTGAGGTGGCCTCTCGAGTGGATCTACACCAGTAAAAGATATTTGGAGACAATAGTGATCGCTACTATGGAGGGCTTCAACCGCCTCGATCCAAAATTCAAGTATGTACCAGGAGGGTACATGGATAGGTCAAATCCAGAGAACAAAGTGGTTCTTCGACAGTTCCGCAAGGATTCGGCCTCTCGGATTTATCCTATAGTCACCCCAGATTAGAGTTCCATCGTTATGTCTCCAAAATGGATAAATGGCCTAAGCAACCTCGGAAACATCAGGGCCAAACTTCGCCTCATCGAAGCCGACTAGAGGTGGATCTGAATTGCTCGCAACGACAGTGCTGCCGTAATTAGAGATTAGCCTACTAGTATGATATATTAAATATAGAAAACAGCGAAAAATGAAACACCAACAAAGCACGGCAGAGACAAATGTAAAAAAGGAAAACACGATCAGGCGCGGAAGTAGGCTCGCTCTCTCTCGAGAGAGTCCAAGCTTACACCAAACACCAAAAAATAATATATTAAACGGAGGAGGACCGTCTCCTCCAAGATCTCGATCAGTCCATAATCGGGAATGAAGGAACTAGTGCAGAGTACAAGAGAAAAGCGCTAACAACCCCACTTGTCCCGGTACCAAGAGAGGTAGAACGTGTGAAGTTTCTCCAGACTGAGGCATTATACAAGAATATGGCAAACAGTCTGTGGGAAGAAAGCGATCTCACGATAAGGCATATGGGAGCACTCTATCAAGTAGTGCTACGTCCTTGGAGTGTGCTCGATTAAGGAGGCGACAAAAATTACCTAAGCCGTTGAGGCACACCTGATTCATGTCATATAGTAAGAGTTCGAGAGAGTGAGATGCTGGTCCGGTCCCACAGTCCATGCGGACTGTTTGGTGCTTTCATCAACGCGCTCATTTCTCGCAATTAATATATGTCCAGGAACCCAGCAAAAAGCAATCGCGATATCCCGTCGAATTTCAAAATCTATTACGTAAGGATACTACAGACTGAGGGATGTGGGGACTACATCGCTGAGGATGAAATCGTTGAGGACCTCTCTGTTGGCGAAAAGCTCGGTGGCAGTGACCACCGACTAATTAGATTTATAGTCAAAGTCCCGAAGGCAGGGCCTGCAACTAGTAAATCGAGGAAACTCGATTTTAAGAGGAGCAGACTTTGCAGGTCGTTGTGCTGGACTGACTGACGCGAGGCTAGAAGTGTGCGATGCTTTTGAAGACTCGTGAAACAGTTTAAAAACCACATTCATTAGTCTTCAATCGCGTTACATCCTTCTGAAATGTCCCCGTCGGTCTTCTGTTCAACCAAAGTGGTTTAATCGAGAAATCGGCCAACTGCTTAGGAAGAAAAGAACTGTGTACTGGCAATCGAAGATCTCGGGTGACTTTAAAGAATACCGGAGGCTAGCCAGGAGAATGAAGTCAAGGATAATGGCGGCTAAGCGGTCTGAGAAACTCCAAGTGGCGAGACTCTGTAAAAAGAATCCCAAGGAGTTTTTTGGATATGTGAACAGCCGTAAACCAATCCGTCGAACGATTGGCCCTTTGAGGAATGAGAAGGGGACATTAAAGCATTCAGATGCAGAAAATGCTAACCTCCTCAACGACTACTTCTCTTTAGTGTTTACTGAAGAGTGTGGTCCCATTCCCCAGCCAATGGATTCCTACTCAGGGGAAAAGCTGGAGGATATGGACTTCACCGAAGGGGAAATAAAAAAAAAGATCAGTGACCTAATGACGAATAAGTCACCTAGCCTGGATGAGTTTCTACCTAAAGTGTTAAAAGAAGTGCGCGATCAAGTGTCACGACACCTGAGCGCAATCTTCAACATGTGAATCTGGACTGAATGCGTTCCTAGAGACTGGCGTGAAACGGAGGTGACTCCTATCTTCAAGAAAGGAGACCGAAGCCAACCGTCAAACTACCGACCTATCAGTCTAACTTCGATAGTCGGTAAACTCATGGAAAGCATGATGGTGGACAAAATGACGTCGTATTTAGAGTTAAACCTGCAACTGAGTAGTTCCCAGCACGGCTTCCGAAGGCAACGGTCATGCCTGACGAACCTTGTTGAATTCTTCCACTTCGTGTTCAGTGAGCACGATCGGGACAAGGCTGTAGGTGTTATCTACTTAGACTTTCAGAAAGCCTTTGATAAGGTACCACACCGCCGCCTTCTCCAGGAAGTGCGAGCGCTGAGCATAGACGGAAAAGTAGCCGGCTGGATCGAGAACTGGCTAAGTGGCAGATGGCAACGGGTGGTGGTGAATGGACAGGCTTCTGAGTGGGTGCCCGTTACTAGCGGGGTGCCTCAAGTTTCTGTCCTGGGACCACTACTATTCATCATCTATGTCTATGATATGACATGGACGGTGACATGGTTGCCAAGATTTCCAAATTTGCCGACGATACCAAGCTTGGTATGAACGTTGCAAAGGATGGGAATACTGCCCACCTGCAGTAAGATCTTGGGAAGATTGGGGAGTCGTCGGACACGTGGCAAATGCCTTTTAACGTGGGGAAATGCAAAGTGATGCATATCGGCTACAGAAACCCCTAATCTCAGTACATCCTTAAGGGCACTGCTATGGAATCCACCGACACTGAGAAGGACTTGGGTGTAACAATCACTAGTGACCTCAAGTGTTCGAAACAGTGCATTGAGGCGGAGAAAAAGGCCCAAAGGATGCTAAGTTATATAAAGCGCCAGTTTGGATATCGGAAAAAGGAGATTGTACTGTGTTTGTACAACTCACTTGTCCGACCGCACCTGGAGTATGCCGTACAATTTTGGAGTCCTTCATTTCGTATGGACATCGCGAGATTGTAACGCGTACAAGCCAGGGCAACCAAGCTGATTCCCTCTATCCGAGATAAAAGTTATGAGGATAGACTAAGGGAATTAGATCTGTTCTCGCTGGAAACCCGTAGACTGCGTGGTCAGCTCATCGAAGTTTTCAAAATACTTCGAGGTTCGACAATGTTGACTACCGGGATATTTTCACACTGAGTGAGAACAGAACGCGCAATCACGGCTTCAAACTTGAACTGAAGCGTTACAACCACAATCTGTGTGGAATTTTTTTCACCTACAGTATCTGCGGTAAGTGGAACGCACTTCCAACAGTGAATCTGTCCACCAGTTCAAGTCAAGACTAGACACAAGTCTTAAAAGTGGCCGTTTAGGGACGCAAAACAATTGAGCAGCCATGTGCCCGCTCGATTGCTAGTCCAAAGGTACCCTCTTTGAATGGACCGTAAGGTATTCTAGGGTACTTTCTTTTCTTGTAACTCCTTGTAATACATCAAAGGAGCTTAGCGGAATTTGTGAGTCGCTATAAATCATAATCCGATTAATGAACCGGCCATGACGCGTAATCTCCCTACCAAACTTGGCTGTAAATTAGCCCACAGCACCCTAAAGAGCCCAGCTAGTTTCAAAAAAAGGAAAAAAAACCGACCACCTCTTCTGATTTTGAGTCATATATGTGCATTGGCATAGCTCCAGTGTGACACGAAGGCTTGTTTAAAGAAATTTGACATATTACTCCCAGTTTTTTAGTAGCTTTACCAGAAGAGGCCTGGCGATAAATGTTCGTATTTGGCGATGACCAGGTTATCGTCCTAGGCAGAACCAGCAACGCTCACTACAAGAGATATATCTCTAGTTCTCAAAGAAGTTTAATTGCCTTAAATCTAAAAGAATTAGATTATAATTGGCCTTCTACGGCAGCATAGACACTGTCGAGTTTGGCTGTGGACGAAATGAGAGCCTTTGGCCACCAAGGGAGAAGCTGTGATCGCGCGTAAAAGAGCATAGTGAACTGTATATTCCAAACAGCGAGCAGTTCATACAAAGCATCGACGAAATGGTTCTTCATATATTATGTGCGGAAGGCACGTGTCGTCAAACGGATAGCAGTGTATTAGGTAGAGTCTACTTTACTCAATTCACGCTCTGCTACGGATGCATAGAAATCGCATCCGTATTGTAGCTTAGAACGAACAAACGAATGTTAGCCCTATCAACATTCCAAGTGCTGAATGCATCTGAATAAAGAATGTCCATTGTTCTAGTACAAGTGATCCTAAGGCTGTGAAACAACAGAATCTAGCCCCCTCTCAACGAAATTCATACTCGGTAAAATCATTCGTGTGATGCTTGTTGCGCTTATATGCATATTTACGATCGTAATATACGATCTATTAGCTCCCCCTGCCTCGAAGCCTTTGGCTAGTGGGGAGGCTTTGAAGTTGGGCTAACGAGAGTACCTTGCTCCCTTGTTACCTTGATCATTTTGCGGGGTTATACTTTAGGCTTACCAGGCATGGACTCACCTTCCCTTGCAATACTCTTTAGTTGAGGCCTTCTGCCACTGCGCCTTTTACGAATGAGTCATGTGAGGTTAGGTGTTATTAAGGGCGGTGACTCGACCTCGTAGTGCTAAAAGCTTTACTCTTAAACGGGTTCAGAATGTCGCAGTAGCTACCGTAGTCATATGCCTGGAGAAGCATGGAGCAGCGAGTGCTTTCTCAAGCTAAAGG
Organism: Ceratothoa steindachneri; assembly: GCA_963969495.1. NCBI lineage: Eukaryota > Metazoa > Arthropoda > Malacostraca > Isopoda > Cymothoidae > Ceratothoa > Ceratothoa steindachneri. The sequence goes on from OZ018328.1 coordinate 107,464,228, forward strand.
GTGTAAGAAGACGCAGTTCACGCATTTTGCGACAGGGTAACTTTCTTAGACTCTCGAAAAGAAATTCCTAAGCAGGCTGGAGGGCCAGGATCTCCTTCAAATAAATACGAGTACCATTACTGCGAAGGAGTAGGCTGTGCCTTGTTAAACTTCACACACTTAGACTTCTTACACGATACAGTTTTATCTTGCACGGCTTGTATCAATAAGCACAAATTTAAGTATGACTCAATATGTCCTATTCGTATGGCGGCATTGGTAACACCGCGGCAATAGTACGAATGCCTTAACGCGTTGGTAATATCATCCAGCTCGCAACGCCTAAGGGAGCTGGTCACGGTTAAAAGTGACAAAGAGTGTAGGGTTTCGTCTATTTATCCCTCCCACTTTCATAATTACAAGTTCGAACTTGACTACTCCATGGTCGGCCAGCTATTTTGTGATGTCTTCTATATAGTAGTTAACGAGTTCCATTATAAGACTACTTTTTTCAAATAGTTCATTGCAGAGTGCAATGTCAACTGTACAGGTTAGCCACCGAGCATCCGAAGAGCCCTCACAATGGCCGCTTGGGCACCGTAATCCACCGTTACCAGACGGGTTCCTTCTGAGAAACGTACGACTTTTGGTTCCTTACCCAGAATTAAATCCAATGCCTGAATTTGATGGAAGATGTATTCTGTGAATATGATGATCCCATTCATAGAACTGATAACCCCAAAACTTTTAACTCCAGTAGGCTCGAATATTACGGTTAGCTTCAATATACGGTGCCTCGGCATCGCCTACACTCTACTTTCCTTTGTCTTTTGGTTCTTCCCTGTTTCATGTGTTGGCGACCCGTGGCCTACCTGCCAACTTTGGCGGGGAGTTTCGTCTCCAAAACTCCTCCAAAAGGAGAACACCTCTTACTATTTATTTTTCTTATTCTTCGTAAATTAGGGCGCTCAGTGGATCTTTTTTCCTCCACCTCCGGAGGGATACCCGTGGTCAGACTTACCTGCCTTCACCCGATCCCTCTCTGAAATGGAAAAGGAGGAAGGCCCTCTTTTTGTGAGATATCAGGAGCTCAAGTTCCTTTGGGAGGACCTCGCGCAAGAGCGGACTTAGGTTCATGGGTGTCTCACAACGAGTCGGTGTCCACATCCAGGCAAGACCTTGGCGTCTGGTGCTGAGGGCAAAGGGTTTGAGTCCTCACTCATCTCGGAAGGAGCTTCCATCTGGCCCTCCCTCAAGGTGTTAAATGTCGTAACCGGAGACCTGTTAGGCTTATTGCATACCAGATCACAATTATCGGTGAATTATGGATTGGAGCATAGCAGAATGATCCTGGCCGCCTCTCTCTAACGGGATTCGATCTGTATAGAAGCTCTTAACGGGAGGGCGGAATCCTGCTGCGCTGTTTCCGTGAATGCAAATTATAGGAGGGGGAGCTGCCAACTCAACTGGAGAGCAACTCGGGGTCAACCTGAGGATAAAGGTAAGGGTAAATTAAACTATCTTATCGGTAGACATAGGAGAAGATTCTGACAGATATATGGAAGGGGGGAATTTCCCCTACGATGATGGGCTGTTCGAGGGCGGTTCCAAAGGCGGTAAAGAGAAGCCCCTTTACCTGTTGGAAGTGGTGAGTGTGAACTTCTAAACAAGTCGAATGTGTGTCTCGAGTCACCTTGCCCTACCCCTAAATCAAGAGAGGAAGAGGCTGAATATGGATGTGGCTCTCCTTTTCTTTATGAAAAATTTACTATATTACCTTCAGTTATGGCCATAGTGTCTTTAAAAAAAGAAAACGACACATATAAATAAAGTACTATGGCTTTCCACTGCCCTGGAAGGAAAGGGACAATGGGATCAGATATATGCAAAATACACAGACTCAGTCTGCGGCTGGGAACTAAGATGGCATATGGCAAGTCGCCTTCCGCAATCAGCGACTTTGTTCATGCAGAATGGGGCCGGTGTATCCACCTCATATGTCCACTACAGGCGGTGAAGGGAGTCGATAACCCAGCACCTTCACCTGATACTATTCCTCCGTCCGGTTGCCAAACGTGCTTTGGCATGGCATGCCACCAGGACTTGGGCATAAAAAGTGAGACAAAAGACGGGGAAGCAAGAGAGGTAAAGTAAGGGCAGAATGGAACCATATTAAAAACCATTATATCCAAGTTGTGCTAAGAATCAAGTGAGTGAATACCCCCTCTCGGTCCCGATCAGGAATGTGTAGATGAATGCAGGCGGTGACTAGCCCTTCTTGACTTTACTACCCTTCATTTTTAGTTATACCCAATCGTTAGTTTAGGGTCATCTCCTTTTGCGTTTACTCCCACACATTTTTCTCTGTACCCAATTGTCAGAAGCAGTGAGTCCCATTTCAGTTTCGAACGTCAAATCGTAGATTCCTATTTAGCAAACAAGGATCGCTGGAATTTAAAGTAACAGAGGTGTAGAATGAAATTATTGTATTAAATTTATTTATTATTTCATTGTTACCTCCTTCAAGATTTTCTGCTTTCGTTATGGAGTACCTATAACATAATAATCCCATGAACTTTTTCACTATCGGGTAGGGAAACTAGCCCATCCAAACAACAGTAGAGATGCCCTACTTTCGTCGTGTGCCATGTCACATCGTCCATATATTTTACTCATCCTAACTCCACCACTTTCTTTAATAGCCTGGTTTTAAAATGTTACCTAAAAACCCTCGTTGGTGTTATTTATTTGAAATAAATTGATTTATTCATTGGTTTCAGATGTAGTGCGAGTGTGAGAGAGGCATTTGTTCGCTTAGAATTTAAAAATTCGGGTCTTATTCTCATTTGTTGTAGCTCCAAACTAATAAGAGAAAACCAACGAGGGCATCTCGGCCAGAAAGTTGATAAGGCGAAAGCTGTGAAGAAAGTGATGTAAATGAGGGAAGTGAGGGTGTGGGAGAGGCGTTTGTTCGCTTAGAACTTCGAAATTCGGGTCTGATTGTCCTTTATAGTTGCTCCAAACTAAGAAGAGAAAACCAACGAGCGCATCTCGGCCAGAAAGCTTATAAGGAGAGAGCTGTGAAGAAAGAGATGTAAATGAGAGAAGTGAAAATGTGTGGAAGATATGCATATAACTGGAGATTCACCTACAGACAGTAGGGCTATGAGATCATGCAATCCTCTAGATGCAAGCTGCAGCGTGGTTTCCAAGCTACATCAAACACACCCCTGCGAGGGGAAGGGATCGAGTAGGGTAGACCAAGAGTTAAATTTCATTTCTGGGGGCTAAAGTTAAATTGAGTCAGTCGAGCTCCCAGCTAATTGGAATAATAGGGAAACTAATTTGTTCAGTTTTAGTTCTTATAATTAATTTCCTCGGGAATATAAATTTTAAATAGAAGAGAACTTCCGAGAACAAATTCGTAAACAAATTCCCCCTCCCCTTAGATCAGACAATGGGGTTGAAATTTTTACTTGTACTGAGTACCAATTGGGTCCTGGTGCCTTTAAAGTGCCTTCCCGGCCCCAATTTGGGCACATGTTCCTGAAGCATCCTACAGGACCTTTAAAGGGATATCTATAATAAGTTGCGTTAGTTTTATGATCGATCCTGCAAAGAAGAGACAAGTGAATGGCTTCCTAGTTTCGGTCTGGTTACAAATCAACTGCAAATACTGAACGATGGCACTCCATTAATGGTTGGCAGCTATCATAATTCGAGGGCTTCCACGTCTCAACCTGTTTTTAGGGAATCGCCCACAGGTTCTCGATCGAATTAAGATCTATGGCATTGCCTGGCTATAGACCAATCCATATCGGAGACATCTCCTTTCTCGTGCCAGATCACACCGGGTTCTCTATGAGGCTATGGGGCTGGGGTAACACATGAATCACACCCAAAGGGATCGTCCGTAGGATTGGCGGTTAGGCGGCATTTCGCTTTAAGTTTTTGTTTATCAGGGGATTCCACGTTGCGTCCGCCGAAGTTGGGTCATGGCTGACTGTATGCCTTCCATGTACTTGTATGTGTGTACAAGTGTGTGTGTGTGTGTGACAGTAAAGTAAAAGGAAAAATAGGCAAAGTTGGTCGAAGTAATCCAATGATTGCTATTGGAATCACGATCAGACGCTCCCCTCAAGAGGGTAACCTCTATTTGGGGGTCACGTTCGCTAGGGGGTCCCGCGGGGGAGCCAGAATCACCTATTCTGTCATTCACGATGCATCTCAGAAGCCCCGGAGGGACTCCGCATAATTTTACCCAACGGGTCGTAAATGATAGCTGGAATGAGGGCGAAGACGGCAGTATTATACGCCGGCGGTCAAATGCAATGGGTGGGGAGGGGGGGGGGTGAGTACTGGGGAAGAGAAATAAAAGGATAAAAAGAGAAAAGAGGGAAAGAAGGAGAGAGAGAGAGAGAGAGAGAGAGAGAGAGAGAGAGGCAGACAGACAGACATACGCACAAAGGGAGGGAGAGAAAAGATATATAAAAAATACGGTGCGCGTGGATGCTCGAACCACTGACCGCCTCTTAACAATAAGGGCCATATTTCACTATACTATATCGATAGCACGATTTGGGAGTGGATTCTCGGTGGCACTTTATTGGTTAAAATGGTGGCACAATCCATCTATGTCCTTGTCATCACTTAGTTTAATCATAGAGTGCCAATTAAGGTGACTCGTTAAGGATTCTAAGAGGAAAATCAACGATGCACTGAAATTGCATCATTTAATCTCCCACTTGCGGATAATGAAATTCACATAAAGATAAGAATGAGATTTTTCTTTGAAATTTGGCACTGGAATACGGGCACGTAATGGAGATTTAGTTTCTATTTTCCCCATTTATTTCACTCCTTTATTCAAGATTACTAAATTTCCTCTTATTTCTCTCACCATGTATTCGAAGGTGGGGGGAAATTGAAACTTCTTAATGCTTGTTCCTGGACTTCGAGACTTTGTTTCTACCAGAATTGATACTTGGAACGAATTAAAATATTGGGCATCAGTCGGAAAGGAAGTCACTTCATTGGATAATGGGTCCCTCAATTGGAGCAGAAGGGATAAGAACTTCCAAGAACTAAGATCGAGGATGAGAACAAGTGATACTTGAACAACCGATCTAGCCAGCCTAGAATGCCGGAGGGTCGAGGGTGGGGGCACCCTCGTATGTTACAAAAGGTGTCATTTCCATAACCTATTGAAAAGAATTCAGAAGTGGTGAAGTTAGTAGAAGTATAACAAGGTCTGCTGACCAAAGATCATGTGCTCTAACTTAATCTGATTTATGACATAACGACCTTCAAAACGTTCAATAATTCCCAGACTAGCCTTGGGAGGACCTGAGTAATTCCGTCATTCGAAATAAAATGTAGAACAAAATAAGGGTTTCAAATTTCGTTAGAATCAGCGGAATAGTTATGATGTTATTCCCAAATAATTCGCTGGCTAACTTTGGGAAGACTTTGGCAATAATATCATTCGAAAGAGAGTGAAAAACAACTTAGGATTTCAAATTTCGTTAGAATCGGCCGAATAGTTATGGTGTTATTAGAAAAAAATAAATCAAACCGGGACTGACCGATATAATAAGATGTAGAGTCACTCGCGTCTAAAAGGATTGCAAACTTAAGATAAACAACCGATTTGTCAAAAGGGACCTCCCCTTCCGCAGTTCTAAAATGATTGATAGTCCCGTTGCGGACTCACTAGTAAGGGAGACTTGCTCCATAAAGCCGATAATAGTATGTTAATGATAAGATTATTAATAATATTAAAAGTGGTCTTCTAAAGGTAGGAGATGGAAAGTATATATGTATCATTTCACCACATACAACCGATCACATAGCTAAATATGGCAAACATAAAACTGTTGATGTTGCTTTTTTATTTACCACCGAATTTCACCGTATGACCACCATCTCAGTGAAGACTGACAATTTAACGTGGGATAAGAACCACGGGTCACTACTGCATATGACCACCTCCCTATGTGGTTTAAGATCACTTATTTTTTAAGTTTTCTTTCCATTCGATTACGTCGTACCCCTTCTCATAAATACGGCAGAAATTTTCCTATTACCGCAATGACCTAGTAAGATGGAATAAAACTAGTGGACTGGCAAAAAGACGCCACCTCATTCCTTGATCACTATCTAGTTCAGAATCAAACACAGGAACGTCGGTCGATCTAAAATTAATTACAATCAAAACTCGACAAATAAACAATAAATCGTCATATCCTGCTCAGAGAGAGAGAGAGAGAGAGAGAGAGAGTAAAAAGAAGTAGTAAGGAAAGGAGGTACCCTAGTAGACCTTACGATCCATTCAAAGAGGGTAACTTTAAGTGTACACTTAAGCAGGCTCAGTCCTCTAAAGGGTCAGATTGACGCTATAGAAGAGCACTCACGCCATGCTTCAAGTCCCCAAACGTCTATTTTTCAAGACTTTGTCTAATCACGACTTGAACGGTTCAACAGAGTTGCTGTTTACAACTTCCACTGGAAGTGCCTTCCAATGGCCGCAGATGCTATATGTTTAAGATATCCCACACATATCACGCTGGTAACGCTTCAGTTCAAGTTTGTAGCCGTGATTTCTTGTTCTGCTCTGGCTAAGCTGGAAAATATCCCTGTAGTCTACAATGTCAAAGCCTCAAAGTATTTTGAACACTTCAATAAACTGCCTACGAAGTCTACGGGTTTCTAGCGAGAACAGATCTAATTCCCTTAGTCTATCCTCATAATTTTATGTAGGATAGAGGAAATCAGTTTGGTTGCCCTGGCTTGTATACGTTCCAACCTTGCGATATCCTTTCGAAACGAAGGACTCCAAACTTGAACGGCATACTCCAGGTGCGGCCGAACGAGGGAGTTGTACAGACAAAGTACTATCTCCTTGTTCCGATATACAAATTATCGTTTTATATAACCTAACATCCTTTAAGCTTTCTTCTCAGCCTCAATACACTGCCTCGAGAACTTGAGATCATTAGTGATAGTTACACCCAAGTCCTTCTCAGTGTCGGTGGATTCAAGAGCAGTGCACTTAAGAATATACTGAGATTGGGGGTTTCGGTGGCCGATATGCATCACTTTGCATTTGTTCACGTTAAAGGCATTGGCCACGTGTCAGACCCCTCCCCAATCTTCCGAAGATCATCTTGAAGGCGGGCAGTATTTCCCTCCTTTGCGACGTTAATACCAAGCTTGGTACCATCGGCAAATTTATAAATCGTCGCAACCATGTCACTGTCCATTTCGTTGACGTAGATGATGAACAGTGGTGGTTCCAGGACAGAACCTTGATGAACACCGCTACTAACGGGCACCCACTCAGAAGCCTGTCCATTCAACACCACCCGTTGCCGTCTGCCACTTAGCCAGTTCTCTATCCAACTTGTTACATTTCCATCTATGCCCAGCACAGGCACTTTCTGGAGGAGGCGGCGGTGTGGTACCTTATCGATGGCTTTTTGAAAGTCTAAGTAGATAACATCCACCGCCTTTTCCCGGTCGTGCTCACTGAAAAACGAAGTGGAACAATTCTACAAGATTTGTTAGGCATGACCGTTGCCTTCGGAACCAGTGCTGGGAACTCGTCAATCGCAATTTGGACTCTAAATATGATGTCATTTTGTCCACCATGATGATTTTCATGATTTTACCGACTATTGAGGTTAAACTGATAGGTCGGTAGTTCCACGGCTAGCTAGGGTCTCCTTTCTTGCATATAGGAGTCCCCTCTGCTTCATGCCTGTCTCTAGGAACGCATCCAGTCCGGAGTGACGTGTTAAAGATTGTTCTCAGATGTTGTGACACTTCATCGCGCACTTCTTTCAACACTTTAGGTAGAAACCCGTCCAGGCTACTGGACTTATTCGTCTTTAGATCAGTGAACTTTTTTTCTATTTCTCCTTGGGTGAGGTCCATTTCCTCCAGTTTTCCCCCGAGTAGGAATCCGTGGGCTGGGGGATGAAACCACATTCTTCAGTAAACACTGAAGAGAATTAGTCGTTGAGGAGGTTAGCATTTTCTGTATCTGAGTGCTTTAATGCCCCCTCCTCATTTACTAAAAGGCCAATCATGCGATGGATTGGTTTACGGCTGTTTACATAACTAAAGAGAGAGAGAGAGACGAAAAAGATAGAGAGGAGAGTTAAGGAGAACATACAACTTGGCTTACGACCCATTTTGTAGCTTACGTCGTAGCTCCTAGGCAGCGTAGTTTGATAACTTACTACCTAGTTTACGCCGTAGCGACTGAAACGCGGGTCGACGAAATGAAATCCTGCTGAATTTCGTTACGTAGGCGTTCATGGTCACGGGTATAAATGGGGCCCCCCTGACTCTAAGAATTAGAGCCGATCAGGAGTTCATACAGCGAGTACCTGCTGATACCTACATACCCCCGCCATCATCTGCCGCTACACCGATTACAATCTCCCGATTTACTCGTCTCTCTCACTCTCACGAGGAAGTCGGTAGACGTTTGGGCTCGTTACGACTCTTCCCATTTCCAGGACAACCGCTATCCGTGTATTGCCTCACTACTACTCCTTGACAGGTATTTGGAGTGTTTCTATTCATCTTACGCCCCATCCTTAGGCCCTCGTTATCGAGACCTACAGCTATTTATAAAGGACTTAAGACGGGAAGATACTCGTGTACTCCTGTACCGATTGTCCGGAGTAGTAGTGCTTATTTTGTAACGACGTGTTGTCGTTGGTGGTTAAATCCTGTGACATATTTAATGCACCTATTTGTGCATTGTATTTATTTGATACGGTTTCATTTGGTGTGACGCATTTGCCCACTTTATTTATTTAAGGCGTTGTATTTATTTATTTAATACATTTAAATCATTCATTGTATTAGTATACCCTCGCAGATATCCAAACTCCTTCCTGTGGACCTATATATTTCTTGTTTTTTGTCCCAGAGAAGTTAGTTCCTCCTTTTGCCTTTACAGAGAGAAAGCGAGAATAAAAAGAGTTGTCGCAAGATAGAGGATTACCTTAAAAGACATTGCTGCCGATACAAAGGATGTACCATAAAGAAATAAATCCTGAGATTCAAGTCGAGTAAAAGCAGAGCACATATGAAGGCTCTTCCCACCCGAGCCTGCGTACAATGAGAAGCGAAAAGAAATAGTTGACTGTTGTGGAAAGGAACAAAACTAGGAATTTTGAAAATAAGAATACTTTATCTCTATGCAATTTATTGCGCACAAAAAACATTTGGTCAAATCTAACCTTGAGTTGATCAACCCTGAAACTATTGACGACCGCGGCGAATAGTTTATCTATGTTTCATATATTCTATGAATACAAACTCCCACAGAAAAAAATAAATAAATAAAGTTTGAAAGCACTTGGAAACATCATCTTATATTTCATGTCGAATAGTGCATTCATTGTTAAGCTCGCCTGCTACATTGTAAGTTCTTCCTATCTCTTATTTTATAGGTGAAGTACAGTACCGTTCAAAACTAGAAAATAATTGCCAAATGATACATTTTCTTAAAATACTGGTTTAATTACAATGTAAATTGCACAGAATATTCTTTGAAATTTACCTCTGATTGTGTCTAAGTTTCATTTTCTAGAACAACGGATGAAAAGGTTCTGAGCAAAGTAATGTGCATTTAAGAGAAATTGTGTGTTCAAAACTAGAATGATAACATAATTTTTTTTTTTTCAGTTTCAGGTACATATTCCTATTTTAAGTATAGCGACACAATACCACGGGTATTGTAGACGAGTATTAATGGTATTACTCATTAAGTAAGATGGTGCGAGGAGTTAAAGTCGACGAATCATTCAGGGATTGTGTAGAAGAGTAAAAGACGACTCGGGGTATTGTAATCGGTCAAAATGTCCATTCAACCAGCTCCAAAGTAAAGCTCGCACGATGCAACGAATGAGCCTAAATGTCTCTCACCAGATTGTCTCATGTCGCTTGAGAGAGGTGGGTATCATAGCGCGCTCCTCTGCTATGAACCCACTCATAGGTAAAAAGATAAGAGTGGCTATGTTGGCCTTTGTTTGCTATTAGGCATTTCCAGTGGAATGCTTAAAAGTAGGAAAGTGTCTTTCATTGACGAAGGTCAATTAACTTTATTGGATCGGATGTAAGACGTAATAGAGTTAAAGATTAAATCCTACACGCTCGAAAGACGGTTCACTTTGAAGGGGGTATCGTTATAGTGTGGGCCATGTTTACAAAATTTGGACTATGTTCGGTCCTCCGTTTACGCTTCAAAGTAAACGCTGCGGTATGCAAGAATTTGTTTCATTTGCATGTGCACCCCTCTCTCCGAACATCGTAAGTACCCGAGTCTGTTTACATGCAGGGTATACTGAATTGTCCCTGATTAAAACCCTATAGAAAACCTACAAATGATACTCATGGATAAGTTCATAGTTCGAAACCGACGAATGTCGAAGATCTCTGGCAAAGATTTGAAGAAGAATGGAATAAAACTCACGGCCAAATCATGCGCCAAGTTGTTGGTGTCCTGTGGCCGGAGATGTGCTCAGGTCATTCAAGTCAAGCACCTGAAAACTTCCCATTAATATTTTATTCAATTTTTTATGGGGTAATTATGTTAGTTTCTTGTTATGGCTTTTTTTGTTTATCATTCTCTAGTTTTGGACGCATCTTTTCATAAATTATACATAACTTTTCTAATAAATTTTTATCCGGTGTTCAATGAAATGAAACGACACTTTTAAAGGCAAATTAAAAAAAAATTACTTTGTGAAATTTTCATGGAAATTAAATGCGTATTTAAGAGAAAATGTAGATTTTGGTATTTTGTTCTCTAGATTTAGAGGATACTTGAGTTGCCAAACCAAAGTAGAGACGAAAAAAGAGAAAAGGGAAATAAAAATAAATAGTGGGCTTGTTTGGCAATCATCTACCAGGGCACAGCGACTGAAAAACAATGTTAAAAAAATTGTAATAATTAAATTAAATAAATTGTATGATATAACACAAAAAATGTAAAAAAATACTATAAAATGTCACACTCAGTCACACTCAGTTTAATAAGGAAGGCATGCTTCTCACAGGGACCACATTTGAAAATTAACAATTTCCCCCCCAAATAAATCGTATGGAGCAGTCCTAACCGTCTCTAAACTTTAATTTACTGACAACCACCACCATGGTAGTGGAAGAGGTACCACTAACCCCTATCCAGCACATTTTCACAATAAGGCTCAGGGTAGCGCTAAATTTAATGGCACTTCGTCTCTTGAGTGTATCTGATCGGAAGCCATTGAGGGACATAACCACGGGAAAAAGAATCGGCACAATTCAACATAGCTTCCTATTCCTGCGAACCATCTCACATCCCTTTTGACCTGAAGGCTGGAGGGCTTCCTAATGCCCTTGTCATTTAGTCGGTGGGGAAGAGCAAACACCGACCCGATTGTGCTGTCTATGCGGCTTCACGGATGATGCTCTAAATTTCCAGTACTAAGAAAGGTATAATGCAATCAGTTTGCC